>CM067085.1:8001601-8025156 GCA_034008185.1 Gorsachius magnificus | reverse complement strand
CAAGTTCCTGTTCCATACAGTGTGAGTATATGCATCTTCTCTGCATACTGGGAGTTATTGACTTGCTGGAGCTATTAACCTGGAAGGAGATGGAATATCACTGGCAGCTTTAATTCTGCCTTTTTGGCACCGAATTCTTGAGAAGTTAGTTATTGCTTATATCGGTGTGACTATCACATACACCATACACTCAAGATGCAGGAATCCTGTGCCATTCTTAAGCATTCCTGCCACTGAGAGAGGAATGCTGTGCCTAGATGTTTGCTACTACCAGTACCGGGAAAAGAATTAGAGGCATGGCCCGTTCTCACAGTCTTGGCATCTTTCTTGCAGAACAAGTGACTTTATATTACAGACCTTTCCACCTTCTTTCCACCAGCCTCTATTCCTGGTTCGTTACACTTTCCAACACAACCATCAATTAGCATTTCCAAGTATTTTAGCCCTTAAAACAGATGTTCTTTGATTCTGGTGCCCTTGCACATCTTTGAATCTGCAAGAATCAGGCGGTCGAGCATGGGAGGATGGCGCTTTCTGGGTAGGTCATGGCACAGCAGTGATGTGAGGTCCCCTCACAGCCTGGCTCCAGCTTGTCACCCTAACCCCACCACTGTCCCCTAGTTAATGGCTGACTCTTTTGGGAGTAGAACTTAAACCTTCATCGGAGGCCTGAAAGTTAACAGATGTCACGTAACCAGTGGCGTTCCTGTGGGGAGACTGAGATTTGCTCAGTTGTAAGGAGGGTGGGGGTGCCAAGGCAGAGGAACAGGTAACCAATGTCAGAACTAGATCACACCCCACAGCCTGCATCGTTCGGAGGGTAACTGTTATCTGTCAGAGCTCCGCAAGTTAAAGTTACCCTCTCCCAGCGCGGCCGCGCATGTCCACCTCTGCCCCTGGACTCACACCGCTACATGTGAGGCAACAAATGGCATCACTCGGAACAGCTGAGGTTGAAATGCTCCAGGAGTCTTGACCCAAACAAGGAGGCTGCAAGAGACGAGAGGCTGTTTGCCTCAACCCCATAGCGCCCAGACGGCAACAGCGGGCCCGCGCCCAGGCAGGCGGCGGGAGAAGGCTGCCAAGCTTACAGCTCCACGAAGAGCGAGCGGCCGCGCACCCGACCCGGGCAGCTGGAACCTCCTGCCCCCCGAGAAATCGCGCGCCTCCCCCCGCCTGCCCGCTGCGCCCCAGGGCACGGCCGAGCGCTGCGCCCCTCCCGCCCGCCCCACTGAGGGGACAAGGGCGCCGCTACCACCACCACCGCCCCGCGCGCGCGGGAGGGCGGGGCTATCCCCAGCGGCCCGCCGCGCCGCAGCCAATCAGCGCCGGCGGCCAGCCAATGAAATGAGGCGGCGCGCCGTCACTTCCGGATGCCGGAGCAAGTTGTTACTTCCCGCGTCACGTGCCGCGGGAGAGATGCCCGCCCGGCCGCCCCGCA
Organism: Gorsachius magnificus; assembly: GCA_034008185.1. Classification (NCBI taxonomy): domain Eukaryota; kingdom Metazoa; phylum Chordata; class Aves; order Pelecaniformes; family Ardeidae; genus Gorsachius; species Gorsachius magnificus. Next base: position 8,023,715 of record CM067085.1, on the reverse strand, counting down.
GGCCACGTGACCCTCCCCCCCTCCAGGCGGCCGCTCTTGCTGTGCCGCGGCGAGACTCTATGGTGCGGGGCGCGTAGGTGGGGGGGCGGCCGGGCGGGCAGCTCTCGCGAGAGCCGCGGTGGAGGGCGGCGGGGCGGGGCCGGGCGCGGCGCTGCCGCCGGCGGGGGGGGGGGAGGGAGGGGGAGGCACTGTCATGGCGGCGGCGGCGGCGGGCTCAGGCGCGGGCTCCTCGGCGCGGGGCGGCGGCGGCTCCTCGGCGGCGTCGCGCTGGTTCTTCAGCCGCGAGCAGCTGGAGAACACGCCCTCGCGGCGCTGCGGCGTGGAGGCCGACAAGGAGCTCTCGTACCGGCAGCAGGCGGCCAACCTCATTCAAGATATGGGCCAGCGCCTCAACGTGTATCCGAGCGGGGCCTGCGGGGCGGCGGGGCCCGGCGGGAGGGGGCGGCGGGCCGGGCTGAGGGGGGCGAGGGGCCGGGGCGGGCGGGAGGGAGCGCCGTCTCCCCCCCCCCCCCCCCCCCCCCCGTGTGGGAGCCCTCCCCGGGCCTCTTCCCGCGCCTTCGGCAGCCCGTGAAGGCGCTCCCGCGGGATGGAGCAGCGGCCCTGAGGCACAGAATGGGAGGAGGGGCCTGGGGAGCCCCCGCTTCGCCGCCTTTGTCGGCGTGTGAGGGAGGCGCGGGCTGGGCTGGGCGGAGAGGCGCCTGGGGTCCGCCGCCTCGCCTCCTGGCCGCCCTGTGCCGGTGGCGGCGGGCTTAGGCGCTTTTAAAGTAGATCCTGGCTGCTTGCAGGCTCCTCTTCCTCGAAGCGGGCGTCCCCTCGGTAGCCGTTCTTTAATTGGATTTTTAAAAAGAAAAAAAAAACACGAGAGGTCAGAGTAAGACGAGGACCTCACGTTCCCTGCTGAAACAGTGGAATTGGAACAATTCCCTGGTAACTGGTCCCTGGTAACGGGCGATAGGATGAGGGGGAATGGTTTGAAGTTGCGCCAGGGCAGGTTTAGGCTAGACATTAGGAAAAACTTCTTCACCGAGAGGGTTGTCAGGCTCTGGAATGGGCTGCCCAGGGAGGTGGTCGAGTCCTCATCCCTGGAGGTATTTAAAAGAATGAGGTGCTTAGGGACAGGGTTTAGTGGTGGGATGGCAGGGTTAGGTTAAAGGTTGGACTCGATGATCTTAGAGGTCTTTTCCAACCAAAGCGATTCTATGATTCTATTCTATTCTATGAAAACAAAAGCACTCGAGGCGGTGTTCCCGTGCGTGCCACCCAGCGAGGAGCTCTCTTTCAGCGGGTGAGATGTGGCCAGTCTGGCGTAGGGATCCCCATGGTGTCTGCCAAGCAGATGGGCAAGAGGGGCCTTAACATTGGTTAAGGAGGTGTTAATACCGCTTAACTCACGTCCTCAATTCGTGTTCAGGCTAAGACAGTGCGTCGAAAGCAGTGATTGACGTAGTGAGCACATCCCCTTCAGTTCTTGTAAACAATTTTCTTAACACGTAATGTTTCCTTAACTTAATCTTCCAGATCTCAGCTTACGATAAATACTGCAATTGTTTACATGCACAGGTTTTATATGCATCATTCCTTTACAAAATTTAATCGAAATGTAAGTATGATTTTATAGGCGGCAATAACATGCCCATAATTTTGGCAGTCTGACTGACAAGTGTTATATTCCTTTGCTGGATTGTAAAGTTTGTTCTGTTTATAGCAATTCTAGCTTCTTATCAGTGGTTTAGAAGCAATAACGATATTTCTTTTCACCTTTGAATTATTTTAACTTGTGGCTATGAGATTTTGATCTTCTGCCATTGAAATAAAAACCGGGCACCATCAGCAAACTCATTTCAGATGTGCGAGGAATGCATTTAGGTGTTTTGAAGCTGGCTGGTGCTTATGTGCTGTAGTTTGAAAGGCTGATGTGTAGGAGCACACTTTTTTTCTTAAATCAGTGGTAGTGCTGGCATGGTGTGTCTGACAACAACAGTGTGGTTATGTGTGTATCCATATGGATTATGTATCTGTTCTTAAAAAACAGTGTAAATTCATTTGACTAATCTGCTTTTAAGCAGATTCATGATAAGTCATGTTAGACAAGAAAAATCCTTAAATCTGTTGAGAAATGCTGGCGCTCTGGTTTCCACTAATGAACTGAGTGCGCTGAATCTGACTGCAGAGTGTGTTATGAAGAACCGAATTCTTCCGTAAAAATGCTCTCTGTAATTGAGTGATTTTGTAACAGGTATAGAACTGGAGATCCCAACCTGAAAACTTTAATCCTTTTTATGTCCAGTATGGGGTGCAATAGTCAGGAAAACAGTAGTATTCTAGGTATTGTTGTGTTGTTTTTTTTAAAAGTACTTTGCATCAATATTTTATACCAATTTTGCAAGCACAGTTAATAATGGTGGAGGCATGTCACTGATTGGCGAGGATGAGTTTTCTCAGATCTTGGCTTTTCATGATGAAATAAATGGGCTGAGACTGACATATGTTACGATCTAGACCAGACCAGACCTTGGTCTTCCAAGGGGTAGAAGCTTGCAAACCTTACACTGTCTGAAATTTGGGAAGGTACGCATCGGGTTACGGTGTTAGCCAACTCTTTTGTCTGGCATGAATTTATCATTGTTGGCTGAGCAAATGAACGTCTTGTTTGGCGTTTATTTGGTGAGAAATGCATATTAGTTTGTAGGCACATTTCACAAGTATATTTAATTATTTTTGTGCAAAAATCTGATGTAAATTCAAACTTGAAGCAAGCTTGTTACCAAAACTGCAGTGTTACAAGTCCTTATGTAATAAAAGCTTAATAAGTACAGTCTGAGCTAAGTTGTACATCAGCCTGAAACACTTCAGGAGGCAGAAATCTATAACTTAAGTTTTGTTTATGTAGTGATAGAGAGTGCTATATATTGAATGGATATACATTCTGAAAACAGTTTTCTAGTTTTAGAGCAAGAACAGCACATGTGAGCATCGAGTTCCAGCAAGCTTTGTGGTGGAATATGCCCTTTGAAAGTGTTTCTGTAATATATCAAGTGAAGGCAGTAAAAGAGATGTTCTGTCTCTCTCCCCGCCGCGTACCTGCCTGCGTAGCAGTGACCTGTAGCCAGTAGACGAGGAGCTGGTGAGGCATCCAGGGTTTTCTGTGGCTGCGGATGGTTTGTGGACTTGGTAAACTAGGCAGAGCTGCTTGGAACGGAGCGGTCCCTCTGTATAGAGCTGCTGTAGCCAGGGCTTGTGTTAAATACGTTAATACTGCTATGTGGTATTAATATATCTGGTAATCTAGGATAGATTTAGATAGCAAGAAGGTTTAGCTGCTGCGTTTGGGTTTTCACTGGACACTGGAAAATGGCGGTCACTTGGAACGGGAAGCACAGTAGGATTTGGATATACAGTGCCCTTGTTATGAAAACTGCCTTAAGTTATAGTTATGAATCTTAAAATTCACAAGTAAGCTATGTAAGGGCTGAATGCCATGGAAACTGCAACTGTTACAGGAGGGGAAAAGTGTATTGTTAAATTAATTCTCGGGTAGTAGTATTTAAATAAAGGCAAGGGCACTGCAAGTTAGCCCTCGGTAATATTGATTCCTGCTGAATTACTTTCTGTAGGTTAATGAGCGTAAGGCCAGACAGCAGCTTTGTGTGTGTACTGATGGGCAAATGCATTTTCTTACATCTTTTCCTATAGGGTAAAGGGGGTGGTCTCAAAGTGAACATGAGTCACTTTTAAAATACTCCCAAACCATCTGGCAGGTTCTCCGTGGAGAAAACAATAGCCAAGGACTGTAATAAATACTTAATATCAACTCTCCAGAGTACTTGGCAAGCTCAAAAGTTTAACAGTATTTATCCACTGCAAGAAGAAACTAACCCTTAGAAATGAAATAGGATGGTACTAGCAGTCTTGAAGCTGAGACCTAGCTTGAGTTTTCTGCAGTACATGGGATATATCTCCAATATTTCTTTGTTGTGTGTGTGTAGTGATGTTTATTCATGGCAAGAAGGAATCTGAAGGCTGGGGCTAGATCAGATGGCCATTAGTCAGAATGCCTTATGATCTCCAGCTGAAAAAATCTAGCCTTTGTTTTCTTGCTTTATTGGTAGGTTAATTTTTTTAGACAACTAATGCACACTTGCATATTTATCATCATATATAATTGCTGGGTTATAAAAACACAAGTCTGAATTACATATAAGTCACATGTGCTTAATTGTTAACAAACAGGTCTTCTAGTGGAAGCTCATTTACTGAATAGCTGTTGTCTTAATTCTGGGGTTTTTTTTCTTCAGGATAAGTTACTGCTAAACAATTTTACAGGCTTTCAAGATTTTGAGTCAACTGTGAATAGGGAACAGATTTCCCAACAGTATCCTCAATCTGTAGAGCTGCAGGGGTGGCACATAACAGTTAATGTAGTCTTCATTCATTTTGAGTGTATGGCACTTACTGCTCTAATGACCAAATACCCCTATTTTTGTGAAGTTCCTGTGGGCTAGCAAGCACTTTGGAATTACTATGGATTTTCTGTGAAGTACATATGTTTACGTGCAAAGAAGAATGTATTGAGGTTTTGACGTTGCCCTCAAAGCAGGTTAAGACCTTGCAAGGTTCTTATGCCCCAGTAGAAGGATGGAAATTTGTTCTACCAATTCTGGTAAGCAGAGGTGGATGCCCTGACTAATTTTCGCTAGCCATGCAAATGGCATTTCAGGAACTACTATGAATCTCCTCAGCAGTAGTACAAATTATTCTTTCTACGTTACTGTTGACCAGGGCACAGTAACTTTGGTTTGCTGAGTATAAGGTTAGTCAGTGCTAATATTGGGGTGGGGAGGGAGCTTGCTGCCTTTTTATAGGAAACACTAGTGTGACTGTTATACTTTAAAATATCTTAAAAATTAAAATTCTTCTGGAGATACTGTTTTTGTAGTACTTCATGTGTTTGATGTTGTTATATAGCACATACCTCTTCTAGAGGCTTGTTCTTCAGTACACTGTGATTTGAAGAACAGAGAAGGGGGAAAAAATCCTTGGTATGCTGGAAATGAGAGGTAAGGCTTCCAAATGGTAGTTGTATTTTTAAATATAATCCTTAGAAATGCCATGTGGAATACCAAACAACTGGTTGAAAATATACTTGATGATGTCAAGGGTTTTTTTGCGTGACGTGCACAGTGGAACTTAAAGTGCCTAAAAAAGGCTGCAGGAGGAATTTTTTTCCCTGAAGTGCAAGGTAGGTGAGTTGTGTGGAGGGGTTTTTTTGTTTGTTTTCCATCCCTCTTTATTCCCTTCCTGTCTCTTGTGCCCTGTCCAAATTGCAGTATTGAACAGTTGACTTTGCAGTTGTGCAAAGTTCTTAAAACTTCCATGATATGCACCAAACTTTAGCAAGGCTGCTTTAGGCACTTCAGTTCTGTTTTTAATCTTGCAGTTTAACATATTTGCTGGTTTTATGCAATGTGAGCTCCTGGTTATAATAAAAAAAACCTTGCAACTCTACGTGTTCGCACTTGAAAAACCTCTGTCATAGACTGGAACCACTTAACGTCTTAAGCTAATTTGTATCAAGTATTAATATTGGCATTAAAAGGGAGAGGGAGTTCTTGGGGAAAACTACGTGCATATTCTGAAATTATTCCAAATGCCTTCATTGTAGCAACACTGTTTTTACAATATGACTTGTACTTTTTAAGTGAAAAGGACTTGTACCACGTTTACCAATAAAACTTGCTGTATAATGCTCTTGGACTGTCATAAGAAGGCTCTTGTGTTTTGGGTTTTCTATTTCAGTGGGACTTGGTTTCTGAGATTCTCAGCTAGTACAAAAATGGGATTTAATTTCATGAGCCACATGTGTTCTTCTGAAGATATTTCTCAAAGTCTTAAAGAATATTTGCGTGCATCGTAGATAACATTTAAATTATTTATGTCAGATTAAGATGTTTATATATAGGAAGCTTACAGCTTTGTCTGTGTCTTTAATTTTGCTCTTTCGTTCTACTTTGCTTTTTCTGCCTTTTTTGAGAATTGGAAAGGAATGAAAGCGTTTGAGTAACTTTGCCAGTTATACACTTAGCAGGGTGTGTCGTCTTTGCTGAAGACTGTATGCATGCCAAGTCTGAAATGTTGTTAGTATGTCTGTTTTCCTGAATAAATACCAAGGGAGACAAAAATACTGACCCACTCTAAAGTGGGAATGAGAACCCTAGTCTTAGGCAAGGCAAAGACCTGAAATTCTTTGGCCAGAGGCCAACACTTCTGTAAGGGAATAAATAATTGGGGTGTACATAGATTTCTGATGAACCAGAGTTAAGTGCCAGTTAATCAGTTTGACTTAAATCGGCCTCCAAAAATGCGTTTTTTGTAAGGTCTTGGAGATGAGGAATTGTGTGGAGTCATCTTGGCCAAAACTGATCCGTTTCTGTAAATTAGAAGAGGGTGCTTTTTTGGAATGAAGTAAAACTTCAGTGCAGTCAGACGTGGAATAAGTGTGAATGAGAATTTGCTGGTGATTTAATTGTGCAGTTATTGGTGACTTGGTTCTCTGTGAAATGTAAAAATTTTCAATCATGGTAGTTGTTGAAGTTGGTTTTTCAGAAAGGTGAATTGTGAAAATTCCATGTACATGTAACTATGCTCACAAACTAGTAGAAGGAGACCTTGTGTTAGGATATATTTGAATTAAACTTGCGCACAAAGCTGGAGAGACTGTAAGGTCTAAGTGCAGGTACTTGGGGATGAGTGTGTGATGCGTGGTGGGGATAGTAAGGTGACAGAGAGGGGGAGGACAGCAGGGGCAACAGTTCACTGCTCACAGTGCAGTCACGTTTCATTCTTCAGCCCAGCAGTAAGGCACTGCTACAGGTTACTGACTGAATATATTTGGTTTGGTTTAAATCTAAAAAAAAAAATAAAATAAAAATAAAATTGTGTGATCCTTTTGAGATGGAAAAGATCTTCTATTTATTTTCTCTTAAAGCTGCTTCCCATAATCCATTCTGATTCTATACACTTCATGACATAACTTTCCTTCCTCAGTGACTTCACTATGTTGAGTCTTAGTTTTCAGTCCATGATGGTCAACCTCATTGTATCCTTTTTCCTAAGTTTAAAAAAAAAAATTAACCAGTTCTAATCTCGCTGGTGTCCTCATTAATACCTCCTCGTTTCCGTTCAATGTCTTGTTGTGAAACTTGTTTCTTTGTAACTCTGTTGATTCTTAAACATTCCCAATTTCTTTTCTTTTGTCATTCACGTTTCTCTGGTTTACTGCCCCTGTCTGCTAATCTGGTTTTTCCCAGAAGCTCAGGATTATGTCTAAGAATGTAATCCTTCCTCTTAGGCTGGCCCTGGTGTAGAAGGTGCTAACCTCAGACACCTTCCTCAGTTAGACCTGCCCTAAATCACTGTAGCACACTGGGGTGGTATTGATGAAACCACTGTAAATGAGAGAGATTTGCTTTGGTTCTTGCATTACTGGGCTGGAGCACAGTTTGTCTGCTCTGTAAGATACCTTTATATGGCATACGTATGTTGGGTTGTACATGCATGTGCTACTGTACATCATCTTCATCTTCTGGCACTTCAGAGCTGTTGGTACTCTGAACTCCAGAAAGTCTTTCCATCACATTTAGCGTTTAAAAGTTTTATCTCCCAGCTTAAGTGAGACATATTTCAAGTAGCATGTCCCTAGCAAAGGGAATTTCAAACATTGCTTCAAGCAATGTAGACGGGAACTTCTCAAGAATCATTCGAAGTCTTAAATGACAGTGTTAGTATGGACTTGTTCGGTAACATCTGACTTCAGGTTTTTATTTTGTTCATTTGTGAGGCTTAAGTTACAAGCCTCTTAAAAAGAAAGCAGTTCTTTTGTCTCTCTTGTGGAAGAAATTGCTGCCTGTGACTTGTGTTGGGTGGTTTGGGTTTTTCCTTCATGGCACGTTTCTGTTGATAAAAGGGTGTCACCTTCCCAGGGTGTCAGTTTTCCTCAGGTCTGCCAACTTACAAATTTTACTCAAGATCCAAGTGGACATTTTCAAAGTGATTTAAGGAGGCAAAAAGTACGCCCTTGATATATTTGAAAGCTCCTAAAATGTGATGGGTAATCACTTAACTGCTCGATTCTAATTAGTTTGTTAGAGTTTTTATTGTATTGCAAACTTTCATACCAAAGGTTTCATTTTGGCATAACAAAGGGCTACGTGCTAACCAAAAAACCTCCTCTCTTTAGGGGGAATCTAGGGCTGCTATTCAGTTCAGTAAGTCTATTCCTACTTGGGCATTGAGTGAGAAATCCAATGCCTGCACTGCTTGCACCATGCATTAATTAAACACTCAACAAGCAGCTATTTCAGTCTCTGAATACTTGGCTTAATTTTAACCAATTTAAGCTGCTGATGTCTACATGAAGATTTCTGCTGCTGTTCTAATTCATGTTTGACATGGCCAGCATTGCATACGAAGAGGACCCTGATTCTTCAAAGCCATTTATGGTTAGCCATGTTGTGTATATAGATATGTCGGTCATTGTGGCTGATAACTAGGCATCAGAATGCTACTTCATGGTGAACTGAACTGCAAATGGGTGCTTTGCTGCCAGCTTACGACACCCAGAGTTTTATACAAATTCTAATCTTTAAACATAATTTGTAGTCTTTACTAATGTTTGATGTAACTGCTGGTTTGTGAATCCTTGTGCTTTGTTCACCAGATCCTGCTGGGTATATAGCAAAGTTTCTAAGAGTAAGCCTTTACGTATACAACTGATGTTTATATAACAAGCTGTTTGCCTCAAAGTTATCTGCAAAGTTTCTTGCTTTTTAGGAGAATCAAATGCCACCAGAATTTCTGATGAGCTGGTTTGACTTTTACTGAAAAGATGATGTAATGGCTCACTACTGTGCAAGAATTTGGATGAACTTTCTTGTGAAGTGTATTTAACTTGAAACAGCCTGTTCTAGTGTGACTAAATCTTCTGGACCAAGTCTGTTCTTTTTATGTTGAACTAGAATTAGTTTGACCTCAGACATCTTGCTCACAAATGCATTTATGTTACTCCTTCCCTATGCTGCTGAGAGGATTACATCAGTTATAAAATATCGATAGTTATTTTTGTCACTTTGCATGATTTCAGAAGTGATTAAAAAAAAAAGCAAACCAAAACAAATCCAACTTCTTAAACCTTTTCTAATTACCAGTTTAGACTATCCATAAAAATTAAAGTCCTACTTGTGAAAAGTTACATACATGTATGTTTTTCTTCTTCAGATAATATCTCCTACGGCATTGTTTTTGGCTGCAAAAGTGGAAGAACAGCCACGGAAACTTGAACATGTTATTAAAGTAGCACATGCCTGTCTGCATCCTCAAGAGCCACAACTGGATACAAAGAGTGATGTAGGTGGAAGTCATGGTTTTAAAGATAATCAGATGACGCTTCCTCTAATGATCTCTTACATTGTCTTGACTGGATTATTGCTGTTTGCAAGCTAGAAAAAAACTTTGGTTTTAGACCATTTAAGTCTTTTGTATTACTTAATATAACTTACTAAAGACTGAAATATTTGCGTTATGAGACTTGAAGAGATTGTTCTATCTTGAATTTGCGTTATTTTTAAGACTCCTGCATGTATAGCAGAAGACTGGATGTTAAATAAGGGGTTTCATGCGTGGTTCCATAAGTTACACAGTTTGGGCAGAGAGGAGTTCAGGATGCTGTGTTTTTCTTCTTCAACCAGAGGTTTGCTGTGCACTGTTGCCTATGTTCTGTTCTAAAGGATGTGATATGGTTGTCAGCTGCTGCCTCTGCTATACTTTGGGCTTCCTTTTATTTGCCAAAGTTTGTACAGCTTCCACCTACTCTATAGTTAACATTTTTTTTTCTTGATATGAGTCTTCCCGAAACCAAACATACGAGGAAGTATGGTGGAAATGCACCAGAGTTGTTCAGCTTGAAGGTCAGGCTGAGCTAGTTACACCCTGCTGGACTGCAGCTGAGTTACAAAACTATTTGAGCACCTTTGCTATGCTCCCAGTTCTTGGAATGACATGTGGAGATGCGTATGTGTGTGTATATATGTGTGTGTATATATATATATGCATTTGAGCCCACAAGCTTAAGCAGGCTTAATACAGGCCAGCTGAGTAGCTCCAGCAGTATTTGAAAGTACTTGTAAAATGGATTACCTGCCTAGAGATATTTGAGTTGATTTGCACTGGCAAGCCTTCATAATTCTTCGAGCATCCCCTCCTTCTCCCAAAAATGCTTAACTGGAATAGAGTACGAGAGATCCAGACTAAGTAAATCTTACTGTGAAAGATGGTTAGGCTGGTATAACTGAATTTGCAGTAACGCTTACGCTGGTGGGAGAAAGTATTATCACAGTGAAGTGTTCAAAGTTGTCAGTTCTAACTGGCTTGGTAGTGGTCTTAACTTGTGTTGCTGGTACCAGTATTCACATAGGAAGTATATGATTAAAATCCTGAGACAATCGATAGCTACGTCTTGACCTGTTTTCTTATTTGTTTCAGGCATACCTTCAGCAAGCCCAAGAGCTGGTTATACTTGAAACAATAATGCTTCAAACTTTAGGTATGTCTTTCTAAATACCTCCTGTGCAGCCAACTTGCCATGAAGAAGTAATGGGACTCAAGTAACTATATTTTTGATGTGCCATTGTTACACTGGAATTTTGCTATTTCTATACAACTGCTGACCTGTGAATTTAGTTTGGTATTAGCAGTTCTGTGGTATTCACTTTGGAGGGGAAAAAAAGCTATATCTACCCTTCCAAACAGATTTTACTCCAGAGTAGTAGCTACCTTGATATTTCTTCATATAAGGTAACAATTATGCTAGGTTAGCTGTGTATGTGTTCTGAAGCAACTGGGAAGAGCTTTATACCAAGTGCTCTTCCCCATTTTGCCTTCCAGTAGAAGAACTTTATGTAATTGAGCAGGGTTACTACCTCTGAACATCACGAGTCTTAATGTAACCATTTAATGGATTCAGCTGATTCCAAAATTTGAAATGGAACTTTTCTAACTTCAAAGTAACGTGGAGACAATCACAGCTAGCAGGCTGGAGAACACTCAGCTATTCTTAAATAGCACTTTGAGTCTGTAGGTTGGTTTTTTTTTGTGTTTTTTTTTTAAAAAAAGCTAACAGTAGTGACCTAATTCTTAAAATAGTGTCACAAGGAAAGGTTTCTGACCTACAAATTGACTTAATTTATCATTTCATAGATGCAATATGTTTAAGGCCCAGAAATCAATGAATGAAGTGCATGTGCACACGTGTGTATCTCACTGTCTGTAATACAGCTTTTACTGACTTATTAATGTACTAGGAACTGTTCAGATATGTTCAACTTCAAAAATACAGTAACTTCCCAAGTGTGTATGTTTTTAGGACTTGAGATTACTGAAGGTATGTTTTACAAATTGATCTTGAAATGGCTATACCATCTGCCATTGAAAAATATGAAAAAGTATGGAATAAAAGGCAATTAAATAGTGTTACTTGATCTTCAGTGCAAAGGTTTAGCAAGCATTTTAGGTTTGTGGGGAAAGGAAAGGAGTTTGGTTCTTTATTTAACAGAATGTATACATTGAACAGAAATATATAGTTCTAAAATGTATTCTTAACTCCTCAGGTTTTGAGATTACCATTGAACATCCGCACACAGATGTTGTGAAATGTACGCAATTAGTGAGAGGTCAGTGACTTATAACCACTTCCGTAAGTCCTTTTTTACCTTTCTAGTAAAATTTGAAGATGATGTTATTTGTCTAATATGATCTTCACCAGCTATGTTACTCACAGAGTTTGTTTAAAGCTAATTACTAAAAGCTTGATCTTAACCGTTAGAGTCTGATAGAGTCCAGTTCTCTGTCCTTCGTAATTTTTTTGCTTGCTTGCTAGCTTTGATTTTAATAATGTCCGTTCTATGTTTTCTTAAATGACAGAAGAAGTTAGTAGTGGAAGACTGAATAGCCAACTACTTAGTATTGTTCTGGGTTGATTGTTTTCACTCTGAAATAATTCTACCAAGTAAAGTTTAGTTTGCGTATTGGTTGATGGCTAGTGCTACCTGTCTGCCTAGCAAGTCTTTTTAGGTAATGAACTGGGGGATAAAGAGAGCACATGGCAGGTCTGCTCGCATCACGTGCCAGTGCTTCAAGATGTGACTATTCTTTTTCTGGAGCAGGGTGTACTTACTTGTTTTGAATGGTAGCACAAAACCCCACCAAACCCTTTGTTAAACAATCATATCCTCTATCTTGTGTGCAGCTTGTTAATGTGACTCTGGCTAGAAACCTGTTTTGTTCTTCAACATTTTTTTGTCGAATTTTGGCACACCTTCTTTAATTCTTAAATAGATTTCCTTTGGAGCTTTAAAAAAAAGAAAAGAAAGAAAATCCTCTCATAAGATGGAGGATGAAAAAATTAGGAATTGGTTGTAAAAGCACCTAAAATAAGCTTTCCACTTTAATTATGTTCCTTAAATAAAAAGTGTTTTGAAATTATTAGACCATGGTTGTTAATCTTTAGGCATTAGCTGTTGTTGCACTGAAAAATGCAAAGTTAAGTGCTGAGGGTTTTTTTTTCTCTCTATAAAATACAGGAAAGTTAGGTGCAACTTAATCATGTTAACTAGATCTGTTCTGTAGTAACTCTGGAATCAAAGCTGTTCTTAGAAGGGAAAGTATCTCTCCTTTCTCATTTCAAAGTAGCTTACTGGCGTAGTGTCTTCAGAGTTTGCTTCTGAGTATGACTGGTGCTGGGTGTAACTTATTTGCATATAAAGTAGCTTTACTGCTATTCTTGCTAGAAGATAATGATTCTTTGCTTTCTGTCCAGCTTTGGTTGTGAGTCGGTGCGTCAGTCTAATTGCACCTAATGTCTCAATAGTCTGCATCAGTGTAGCTCTATAGGGTTTTGCTTTGGATTTGCTTAGCTGTTGGTCAATGTGAGCACGTATGTCACTGTTTTATGTGAGCCCCTGTGCTTCTGCTCGGTATTTGGGGCTGTGGGGAGGGGTGGCAGGCAGTGTTGTAGCTGCATCAGGATTTCCGCAAGCCTTATTTGACTCGAGCCTACAAGAAGAAAGGCATACTGCTACACAAACCATATTTCCTTTAGTCAAGGGTAGATGCCACTCTTAAGATGGTCCAGCTTTTTCCTGTGTTTTGCACACTACTTTTGTGTACTGACAAAATTCATACGTTGAAGGTACATGCTACATTTTAAAGCTAGTGTTTAACAGTTTAACAAAATACTTAGAATCCAAAATGATACCAAGTCTTGAAATCTGAAGACTCCAGTGAGGGCTGAAAATCCATGTGCCTCAAGGACTGGTACAAAGTGAATGTGATACATCCAATGCTTGAGAACCTACTCGCTGGAGTAGGTGTGCTCCCTACTGTGTGTGTGTGCAAATGGAATTCTTGTCAGCATATGCCCCTCCCAGGCGTGGTACAGGCTGTGAACACAAGGTTTGAGTACCTTGCATTAAAAACAACAACAAAAATCCATAAATTTAAAACATTGAGCATGAAATGTGTAGTCATGCATGCAAGTCAAGCAAGTAGAGGAGAAATGCCGTGGAATGTTAGTCTTATGTATTGAGTGAATCAAGAGATGGGCTTTTGGGCACTGTGATATATCTTCAAAGATGCAGTGGTATGAATTTAGTTCTCTCTTAACATTTATTTATCGGACAGTGTGTTGTTTTAATGTGAACAGGTGTAACATTTAGATATTAAATCCTGAAGCTGTCAAAATACATCTAAGACTTGCCAGTGTTAAGCCTTTAGTGCTAAAGGGATTGACTGAGAAGATAAAGAAATGCAAGCTTGGTTCATCCAGTTCTGGTAGCATGTCTTCTTGGGCAAAAAGCACTATTTCAGAAGGCAAAGAGATACCTTTTTTATTAAAGGTGATTAACTTATTCAAGGCTATTACGATTAAAATCTTCAAGTATATGTTTGGGGGAAGAAGGAAGGGAGGAATATAATGTGGCTGACTATCTAAGTATCAAAAGAGAGGCAACAGAGTTAGCTGAGGTGTGCAAGTGTACTTTACTGTTTGGCTTAGCATATGTGCAGTGAATTGCCATGTGGTGAGAAGATGCCCCGGTCCCTCACACTTTTGCTGGCTAAACTTAATTAAGTGGCTAAGAGGATGGCTCATTCTCTATATCACTTTGTTGTCTTGCATCGAGGATAACGTGCTTTATGCTGTAACTGTTACCTATATTAATCTGTAAGCTATCCCCTCTAAAAACAAAACGAAAAAAACCCTCAGGTTCTGTTGATGATGCTCAAAAGATTCAGCGAAGTCCTTTGTCAGAAGTCTGTCTAGTCTACTCATGGCATACCAGAATCAATTGCTGGGGGCCAAAGCTGAACTAGTAAGTGAGAATTGGTGCAAATAAACGTAATTGCTTCAACATGCAACTAAACAAAAATTTGAATTCTTCATCTCTAAGACTGAAAACGTTTCTGAAGGTAGTATTAGCCAACACAGATCACCGTAGGTAAGGGGTGGCTGGATAGATACCTAATGACTTACAATGTTCAGGCATAAGGTATCTAATTATTCCTTCTGGTTTTCAAAGATTCATGGGTTCATGAAATTGTTCCAGCTTTACAGTTTGGTCAGTATAGTAGCCAAGGAAAATGGTGTAGGCTCAGTCTTTTTTCTGCACCATTCTTCCTCAGTGTCAAGAGACTGAGAAGAGGAGACAGGACCATCATTCCTTAGGATCCCACAGGTCCTCTAAGGAGTCTGGAGGCAGTGGATCTGTGAAGGCCTGTCAGCAAGTTTCAGTGCCTGTTCCAAGGATGCTCCAGTACTGAAGAGAGAAGAAAAAAGGAGAGGAAAAAAAAAAAAAGAAGAAACCACCAAAAACTGTTCCTGGTGTCAAGCTGCCTTACTGGCTTGCATGCCAGTTGAATGATCAGCAGTGAAACTGCCCTGGTGCCGAGACCATGGAAGCATGACGTGGTCCTCTGGTGCAAAATCTGTCTGTTCCCAGCCTGCTTATGGTGGAACTTGAAGGGGAGGAATCTGTATCCTCATCTCCATCTTGGGAAGTCTTCAGTCATTCCTTTTTCTGTGTTGGTACACAACCTTCTTTTGGAACTGAAGATTGGATCCCAAGGATTTCTAGGATTGTTCTCGCTACTCTACTTGTTATCAGGTATCTTGAACACCCATGATACTTACTAATCTTTTGTGGAAATTGCACTGTCAAATTCTTCAAACACACTATAGTATCTGTGTGCACAGCTGCCACTGGTTAAATTGGGCTGATAAAGACAAGGCAGCAGAAGAGGAGATGAATCTGAATTAATCTGCTTTTTCTGAGGGTATTCTGATGAGGAAAACTTAAATCGTGGTAATACTAAGTGGTGTGGAAAGATCTTAAACACCAGCTGCGCTCCAGCACCGCTACAGGTGGCTTTCACATTCTGAACTTTCACCTCAGGCTTTTACAGGCCTATTCCCAAGGTCTAAATACTGTCAAGAACGTAAAGCCGCCAGGACTGCTCAGACCTGAATGCCTACGCCGTGGCCGTCTCCAGCCCTTTCAGATACAACAGGCATCCGCCAGCATAGCTCTATTCGGGGCCTGTGGCTTTTTTCCTTTTGCGAGGACTTCAGCAAGCTTTCTCTCTTCTGATGTTGACTGGCTTATCTGCAGCCTCCTCTTTCTGGGGAATGCTTATGTGTGTTGTCAGGGTCCTAGGCACAGCCAGCTGCCCCCCACCCTCCTAAGGGTGACTTGGCAATCACATTTTCATGATTATCTCAGGATCCAAGATAACCTGGTGTTGAAGAAAAGACTCGGATAACTTGGAATTTAACCGGGTGAATTGTGTGGCTATGCCTGGTAAAAAGCACTTTGGTTTCCAGTTGGGAATTTCTTGGAGACAGGATCCTTTTGGAAGGTGTATCAGACAGCAAGTCCTGTTTCAAAATCTTGATTACTACTTTAGTAAACCCCTGCCTTATGGTTGCTTTGCAGCAGTGAGGCAGGGTGGGTGTTTTAAATCACTCCTGAATGATAAAATATAAAACTTGATGATTAACGGCTGGCATCAGTCATCAGTCTGGCAACTTGTGAGTTGTAACAGCGAAGCACTGCTGGCTTGTTTTAGCCTCTGCTTCAAGTTTTTTTTTAATTTGGAGATGCACTTTCCACTGCTATAAAGGAAATGACACACCAAAATATAAGACCCAAAATTAGTTAGCTTTAATTTTAGTGATGGATTCTACTAAACCAAAGCTGTCCTAAATGTAAGGGAAGAGTCTGGGACAGATGTTTTCCCTTGTGTCATCATAGGCTTTAGCTGTGAGCTGAAATTTCTTGCTGGTTTTGGCAATGATGATTATTTAGCTGTAAATAAGTTGAAACAGTATCATACTGCTTGTAGTATAGGTAAGGTATTTAGCACACTAATTTTTGCTTGAGGCTAAAATGTGTGTTTCAAGATGTGATTCTTTTCTTCCAGGTGTGTGTTTTGATTTACTCAACTTTCAAGCTGATGTTAAATAGAAGTTTTCTGGCATCTGTTTTTCTTCCTTGTTCAAAAGGGACATTTCAGTGAGAGTAGAGATGCTTCTTGGTCCGGTCCCTTAATTCAAACCTGTTGTAACTTTACAGAATATAGAAATCATTGAAGATCCTTTAAACATTACTTTGATGAAAAATGAAGAGCAAGCCATCAATTTCAGTCTTACTCAACCATTCCGTACTTCCATTTGTTTTGTCATGGTAGTCTCATTTCCCTTGTTCTTGTTGCGGTAATACTGCCTTACATTTTTTTGATGGGAGGGAGAGGAAAAGGTTAAATTCCATGGTTATCTAGCATGCAATTACCATTATAGTTTGCAAACTAAATATTATAGTATAACACTGTTGCATTGTCTGATCACCTTTTTGATTATTATGGATTCATAGAAGTTGTGTGTGGGAACGGCTCCTGTTACCTTGCTACTTCCATGTTCTTCTCGATTATGGCACTGCCCGGCTGTGTAGCATAAAGACAAATCTGATTTATACTCCTTGGCAATCATTAGAAGTCAAGTTAAATCACATATTTTTATGCTTTCTTAAACTTTAAAAGCCATTTCAGTCTTTCTCAAGCTTTGCGGAAAGATTATTATTAAAATAAAAGTTTAACATTGTTGCCTTTGACATAAAATTCAACACTACACTTTCTGCAGGTAGCACTGATTTCAAGTGGTAGTGTCAAAGTAAGAATTCAATGAAGGCTGCATTCAATCTTCAGTTAGAACCGTTGTGCCCAGCTATTCCGTTAGATGCATGTTACAGTAAGTTCTCTCACCTGAGTGAGGAGCGTCGGGGTGTCACTGGCAGGGGTCAGGGCTCGACGGCCGTACCAGCCAAAATCGTTGGCTTTTCATTGCTGGCACGTTGCAGTCTTGTGTGGTTTCTTTCCTGACTGTAACCAAAATGAAGCGCTGTATTTCCTCTCGAAACTTCGCTATAGGTTTAACAAATGCGAAACAAAATGTTATGAGTCCGGTGCTCTTAGAGAGAGCAGAAAACTTGTTTAACTTTTTTTTTTTTTTTTTTTTTTTTTTTACCCTCTAGCTTGGGAGCTTGCTGTGTTGTAGGGCTTTGGGAGAGAGATATGGCTGTTTTCGGGGCAGTGCTGAGGGTGGGAGGGGTCTTCTCCCGCTGCCCTGCCGTGCTCCCAGCTGAGAGCCGGCCTCGCGCTGTGCTGTGAATCGGCTTTCGCTGACTGCCTTGCTGGGGCGCAGGGGCGGGCGGGGGGGGTCACCGGTAAGTGAGGGTGGGCAGCAGGGGTTCCTGGAAGGGAGCGCGCTCATCTGTGAGGCGTTTGCGGGGTGGGTGAGCAAAGGGAAGGTGTCCTGTGGGTTGTACGGAGGAGAGTCAGCAAATGGAATGACTGGTCCATCTCCAGTTACTGAATGCGGTGGCCTCTTTTGTATCTCAGAGATTATTTTAAAGGCTAGTTAGCCACATTCAGACCAGTTCTGTGGAAGTACCAAGTGGTGCTTTTGGAAGGTAAAACTGCTTTAATTGTGGAAGGAACCTGATAAGTTAGTGCAAGTCTTTAATCTCTCCATTTTTCTTCTCTTACAGCAAGCAAGGATTTGGCACAGACATCCTATTTCATGGCTACCAACAGGTTGTTATCCTGAACCTCTTTGTTGCACTGTTGTAGCACACTATAGCTTCCTTTACTGCAGGGCCCCCTACATGTGTCTTACCCTTGTTGCAACAGGAGACTGGGCCATCTACAGTGGTGGTACCTTCCCGTTTGCAGTGCGGTGTATTGTACAAGGGCCTGCTGGCACAAAGGGGTTAAATGCACGATGAGAAGTGTAGTGGTGCTTTCTGATGACATTTTCTCGATTGTGAGTGCATAAGTCTAAAATTGGTAGCCTGAATAGCAGCTAAAGATTACAAAGAGCTAAACTTAACCTAGAAATCCGAGCATCTTGGTAAGTACAAAACTATTTTTAGTTTACACTTGTAGTTAATGGCAGTTTTCTCTTAACTTTAAATATATTGATCCAATCTTAACTTATAAAATTGTAGTGGGCCTAAGATCTTTTAAACTATCTGATTTTTCTTTTCAGATAGAACAGTAGTAGTCCAATGTTCTTCCTTTTAGAAACAGCTCTTTAATCTAATATAGTTTTAAAACTTAAGTATTTAGATAAATTTAAGTTCTAGGATTCCAGATGGGGATTGTGTATACATAGCCTGTTGTAGAAGGATGGAATTTGAGAGCAGACTTCAGTCTCGATTTCTCAATGTCTTCAATGTACTTCTTGCAAAACAGCTTTGAGCTTTATTTAAGAGGATTACGTTACGTGTAGATAGTTTTTAAGCAATATCTTCTGGTTATTAGAACTCTTCCAAACAAATACTTCTTGGTGGTTCCTTGATGGGCAAGGTTCTGTGTTTGAAACAGCTGTAAAGAAAAGCTGTGATAACGCAGTGAAACTGAACCATTGTCTTTGTGCTGCTGCCAGCTGGAAGCTGAAGGCAAGTGGACAAGTTCCACAAACCCAGGCCAACTGAAAGCTAAGCCCACGAGTAACTCACTTGGCCTCTGTGGAACTGTTGGGTACCACCTTCTCATTGTCTCATTTGGAGATTGCATAATCAGCTATAAGCTTTCTCCTGTAAAGTTTTAATTGACCATATTGTGCGTCTTTCTTTTTAGTACTTAAGTACAGTAGAATAACTGGTAAACTTACTTACTGTTCATCACACTTTTTATAGCAAAAGCAAATTAAACTTTTCCACCAGATAAACACCCTGCCCTCTGTTTTCTTAAGGCAGTAAGCTATCTTACGAACTTAATCAGAGAAATGTACCGTGAACTAATGTTTAAGTGCTGTTGCTTGACAAGTTACCTTACTCTGTGTGTTAATGGTTGATTTGTTTGGGTTTTCTGTTTTACATGTTTGATTTCCTTTGGTTCCTCATTTCGAAATTTGTGCAACAGTCTTCACCTTACTACATTCTGTCTTCAGTACAAGCCTACAGTGATAGCATGTGTGTGCATTCACTTGGCCTGCAAGTGGTCCAACTGGGAGATTCCAGTATCAACTGATGGAAAACACTGGTGGGAATATGTAGATCCTTCAGTTACTCTAGAATTACTAGATGGTAAGTAACGTTGCCTTTTCACATGTTGAAATTCAAGGGTTTGTTAATTTAAAAATGGGAGCAGGGTATCTAAGAGCCTAGCTCTAAAACTAAATTAAGTCTCACTGACCTCACATACCAGGTCCTCAGGTGAGAGAAAGGTACAGGAGAGAGCAGAGCTTCGGAAGACAGACTTGGTTTTGAGACCCTTCTCATTTCATCCTGTGGGCTGTGGCACCCCTATGCCCTTTGTAGGTGCAGGTTAGACTCTTGCTTTTAAGTGCTTTCCAGAACCAGGGAAGAGGTGGAAATCTACCTGTGCAAATTCATGCAGTCCTGGTCGGCTTATGTACATCACTGGTCCAAGCTTATGGCTGCGCTGTCACCGAAACAACTGTTCTGAAGGCTGTACGTAAAATTGCCATATCTATGATGGTAGTTCTGTGTTGACAACTTGGTGTGGCTTACGAGATCTCAAACTCCGGTCAAAAATTTTTTCCTTGTTAATGGAAAGCATATACCTAGAAGACTGTATAGCTAGAAGTTCACTATCTTTTGAAATAGTACTTATTACAGTGGAGTCTGAATTTAAGGCCTACAGTAGTGGAGGTGCTGGCTTCTGGGGCTTTCAGATCTGTGTACTGGACTCTTAGTTTTGGGGTGAAACATTTGTTTCAGAGTAGTGGCAGAGACCTCCAAGCATGGTATGGCCCAGCGTAGCTCCTTGTGGCCTGCTTTTCTCCTCTGCTGACCTTTTATTTCTTAATGGCAATTTTTTTTTTTTGAAAGTGAAAACTTGAGTAGATGCCATGTCAAACACAGAACCAGAGTGAGCTCAAAATTGCAAGTTGAAACATCTCTGCCTTAGTGGGCTTCTTTAAGTTGTATCTGTAGTTTCACATACTCCTCTGCCTTCCTCCTCATCCGGCTGTTGGTCTCGGGTGCTTGGTAAGCATGCATCATTCTGATTTTTAAAATCCCACGAGACATGTGCTGTCAGCCCACGGCAGAGGCCGCTTCATTCTCCAGGTGTTTATGGAGCTGGTGCGTGTAATGGGCTCGGGCAGCCCAAAGGGCTGAGGCAGTGTCACACTTGGGAGCAGCTTGGTTTGTAACATGCTTGTGGAGTTCTGGAGAAGCCAGTTCTTCCAGACATGCAAGAGAACTACTTTGGCATTCAAATCCTGACTGTACCTAATAATTTTTAGCTTATGAGTAAACTGAAATCTCAGTGGAAAGTGTTTTTATTTGCAGCTGACAAGCATGGACACCTATGTTTGCTGGTGGACATAATAATTGCAAGGATCTTTGTGGGTTTTTTAACATGGCCAGCTACTTTGCCTTGAATGCAAATTAATCAAAAGCCGTTGTTTAAAATGGGGTGCTTCACTGGGTCTGACGGCTTATATTGTGTTCCGAGCTGTTACGGGTTGCTCCTCAAGTTTGGTGGAACGACTGAAAGAGTGACTTAGAAATTTATACTTTAACTTCATACAGGAAATGCCCAAGCTGAATGGCAAGTATGTTATTTTAGGAGCTGTTGTTTGTACAGATCCCTCTTGAAAATTTTGGTCTAACGAATCCAGATTCTGCAAGAGTAAAAAAAAAAAAAAAAATCTTCAATTCTGGTTTTTTTTTTTAGAATGCGTGTAGTGATCAGCAGTCTGTCATAGCGAAATACTGTAGCTTTTTTTTGTTCAACACTTGTCTAACAAAATTCTTTATTAAATATAAATTCGAATCATGTGCAGCCTGTAGTAACTACTGCAAAAGCTGTATACTGCTAGTCTAGAAAAATGCTTAAAGTTTAACCTGGTTATTACAGAATCAGATGTAAGAAATGGCTTTGGTTTTTTTTCTACCCAGAGCTAACTCATGAGTTTCTGCAGATACTGGAGAAAACGCCTAGCAGGCTCAAGAGAATTAGAAATTGGCGGGTAAGAAATTTTCCTATAACAGTGTCTAGCAAAAAGAGGTGAACTTCCAGGAGAATTATGAACCAAGGGAAAAAGTTTAGTTCTATCTTATTTGCTCTTTATTCCTGCAGCTGGGTCGGGAGGGGGTGAAACCTTGAGTCAGCTCTTATCCTCACCTTTGAGCTCAATTAGAACATACTGTACCAGTGGTCATCTAAGCCGTGTATTTTCTCACTTCTTTCGTCTTTGTTTAGGCTAATCAGGCTGCTAAGAAACCTAAAGGTGATGGACAGGTATCCGAGAACTCGCTTCTTGGTTCATCTTTGGTCCAGAATTCCATTTTGGTGGATACAGTTACTGGTGTAGCTGCAAACACAGGTTTCCAAAAACCATCAACATCGTTTCCTGCCCCGGTACCTCTGACCTCAGGAAGTATTTCTGTTCCAGACAGTCATGCACCTGAAAATTTGGCAATATTAGCTACAGGAATGCCAAGTACCTCATACAGTTTGGCATCACACCAGGAAT
>CM067085.1:4939101-4984101 GCA_034008185.1 Gorsachius magnificus | reverse complement strand
ACGGTTCACCAGCTAGCATTAATGCAAGTTTTAATTATATAGCTATAATACCACTTTCCCCTCTGAGAAAGGTTGGGTTAGATTGCATGGTGCAAAAAGAAATTGCAGAAAATAGCAACTTCAAAACAGCCTCGATACTGTGAATTTGTAAGAATTTGGTAGCGTTCTCATCTCTCGCCTTTTCAGGACAGACACATTCATCCAGTTGCTAGGAAAACCAAATAATGAAAACATAGCTGGGATTTAGCAAGTTCCACTGGGAATTACCTATGATAGAGGGCAGGGCTGTACTTCCTCAGAACATGCTCCTGCTGTAAAAATTCACAAACCTGGCATTCATACAGGCATCTGTCGCTTGCTCTAATGCCAGTTCATAGTATACATACAAACATCTGCTTCCATGCACAAAGGGATACAGAACGCTTGACAGGTCTGTGTTAGCAGGGTTCGAAATGCCAGTTCTTTATGCAAAAACCCTAATGCTTCCCGTCAAGCCATTAGAAGTGATACAATCAGCCCAGGCCCCATTAAGCCATCAGTGTCCACCTGTGATAAAGATGGCCATTTGTTTTCTTAAAGCCCACTTAATGTCTGCTTAACTCAATTTGTCAGGAAATGTAGAACAATTTCCTCACAGCCTGAAATTTGGTAGTGGTTCAAAGTCAAAAGGCCAGGTCTAGTCTTATTCAAATGATATAATGAACAGTCTTCAAATCTAAATCTCCCTTGGGGAGATGCTGTTTACTTTTTTTTTTTTAGTCTTAGAAGGGGGAAAAAAAAAAAAGGAAGAATAAAATGTATGCTTTCCTTTGATTACTAAAAATATTAAATCCTTTTAACCCCTTCATATGGGTCATCTGAAAAATGAACTTCCTTGCTTCCTTCTTTTGCTGGAGGTTAATACACTAAAGGTTAGACAGAGCAGAGCAAAAATACCAGAATGAATATTCACAAAATTTTTTCTAGCACATTTTTAAAGTCTCTTTTTAAGCTTATGAATTCCCAGCTTAACTGGCTAAAATATATCTCCAATTTTCACACACTCTGGGATCTCTCCTGGAGTACCGACAAGGGGCCCGATCCCACCTCCCAACAGCAATGCCAAGGGCACAGTTCACAGTGAGCGAAGTCAAAGTGCATTTGAGACCTTTGGTGGGAATTTTGCCCAGGGAAAACAGACAACAGCTGAATAAATGTGACAGGATACGTCCCCGACTTTGCGAATCTTCTGGGACGGTTCCTATTCAGCATCTTCTTAATTTTCATGTAAGGTGAAATCTGAGAAATGTTTTGCCACCTCATCCCCATGCATCCTTCCACCCTGCTACAGGTTTTCTCTGTCCCAAATTGCCGTCCATCTCCAGGTCCTCAACTGACATAGCGGTTTGGAGAAGGTGGGTGAGGAGCAGAGGGATGCCAATCAAATTGTCCTCAGCGCAGGCCATGGGGGCAAAAGGAGGCTGTGAAGGAGACGGGAGTGGGGATTGCATGAGCTGGCAGTGATGTCTTGTCATTCTTCCATCCCTTCATACATCAAAAATAAGTAGTGAAGGGCTTTCACCGCGATAGGGAAAGTGCTTGAGCTACCTCATTGGCCAAAAAAGAGCTGGGAAAAAAAACCCTGTATGTAAAATAAACAGGATTCCTGATTTCAAAAACATGCATAAACACACAACGATAGCTTCAAGAAATTAAATTAAATTAGAAATGGTGACGTTATGGATACTGCTTCTGTGTCTGAGGACAATTTTTGAAAGTGTGAGCAACTATTTGTGTTCCTCTGGAAAGGCGTGCAGGTCAAGCATCGTAGCGCAGTCTCTCTGCTGGCTTTAACTGCTGTTGGGGAGGTGCGTTACGGCCTCGAGTTGTGCATTTGCAGAGAAAATATCACACCGTCCAGATGCTCAAGTCTGCTCTTTCTGTGCAGAAAAACCCGGCACAGGGCTGGAACAGTGTATGAAATACCAGGAAAGAGCTCAGCCTATTTTTTCAGAGGCTCGGTAGAAGTTAGCGGTGAAGCACAATCATTTCAGTTGGGATCAGACTATCCATTAGCTATCAAAGTCCTAAGTCTAATTAACCCCCCAAATTGACTGACAAAGAGCATCCCTCTTTTACGCTGCCTAACTGGTTGTATGTACGCCGAGCATGCAGTACCTAAGTCAGATGCTGCTTTGTTATAATTAGGGCAGCAAATTTTGTTTTTGTTTGGTACTTGCTGTTACATATTGCATGTAATGTATGGCACTGTTAAGGGAAAAAAATTGGAGTCAAAGTGCCTGGAAAGTTAGGTCTGCTCTGTAGCACTGTGAGATTGTTGACATCTGCCGAGGTTGGAGAGCTCAGTAAGCAGGAAATGGGGTGTCACTCTGAGTGGTAGTTTACCATTATCCTGGCATCCTAATGAAGTGTCTGCAGTGCACAGAGCTTCTGGATGGCATCTTAACGCACGGCTAAGCAAAAGCACTTCTCTCCTTGTCACTGTCATCCATCTGCCTGCACCCTACTGTAGCCAATGGGATGGAACCATGCTACAATGTGCTATAAGCCATTTAGAGTTGCACATTGCATAATCAGTCCCATCAAATATGTAAAAAAATGACTATTATTAGTTATTTCCCTCAAACTCCGGCACCTGGAGTTTGATACATTAAAGTTTAACTTTTTTAAGTGCTGTCTTTTCCCATTAATTCTACATATATTTTTGTTAAACGGAGCTGAGTTGCGAACTCATTGTCTTGGGTCTTGCTAACGGATCGCAAAAGTTGTATGAATATTCATTGCAAACTCCACTTTATGTCGCATAGGATGAATTTATCAATTGCCCATATAGAGAGGTTTCACACAATTCTCATTTTCTTTTGCAACATCTATTTCTGAGGCATGAATAAAAAGTAAAATCAATTCAGATCACAAATTGGTTATTTTCCTTATAGCAAACATTAGTTAGTTTGAACGCTTCTTATAGATTTTTTTTTAAAAAACAAGAAAATACTTTACAATGTATCTGCACCAGCCGGTCGCCACAGCGTAATGCGAGTGATTAAAATTGGGACTTTTATGTTGCATACAGTAACAGCAAAATATCCCAATGTTAAAAGTGATACCAATAATTTATCTATATATTTATACATAAAAATCTGTGTATTTTAACCAGCAGGACTTCCAGAATATGAAGACTTACCGAATAAAAGCAGAGTTTGGGGTAGTTGGCATCTCTGAAAAAAAAATCAAGCCAACAGAGCACTCTCTTTTAAGCAAGTTTTCATTCCCTGATAACACCAAAGCTATCAAGGACTGGGGTTAAGCATTGTGTGACAGGGTAAGCTTCTAAAATGGGCAAGAGCAAGATGAATTGGCTTAGTCGGGTGTTTATTTATACAAACAAGAGGGCAGAACATAATTTAGTTGCATCAGGAATTTTTCACAGACATTAAAACTATAGCAAACATAACAGCGGGGATGCTTGCACAGCAGCACAGTGGGGAAGCTCACAGAGCGTCTGCCCACACTACGGCTGGCTGTAGCCAGCGCCATAAGTCTCACAATTTCATTAGCACTCAAAAATCCACCTAACCCACTCAGTTCCGATTAAAAAAAAAAACAAAACAAACACCAAACCCAAAAAACCCCAACGAAACAAAACCAACAAAACGAAATAAACAAACCAAAAAAGCCCCAGACAAGACCTGTCTTTCTCTCGGCAGCTGAATCAGTCGCGAATTGTTGGAAAAAGTCTTGGCAGACAGATTTTGCTGTAGCAACAGTGTGTGACGTTTTAACCACAGCAGAAATCTTATCCAAAAAAAACAAAACAAGGTGAGAAGAGCCATGTAAGAAAAATCAGAGAAAACCATGCTTAAAAAACAGCAACAACAAAACCCCACAGATTAGGTGGCAAATCAATAGTTTGATACTTTACGCAGAATCATAAATCACTGGGGTTTTTTTTCAGCAGTTCAGCTGTGAGGCTCGAGAGCATAAAAAGAAACCATGGCTCGTGATAAAATTAGGCATTAATGTGAGCCATAAATGCCATTTAACATTAAACATGCACAAGCCACTGCAATGCCTGGCAAAGGGAAATGGGAGCTATAGTAAAACTATACAAAGTCAGTCAGACATGAATAATGCAGCAGGTCCGAGGAGGGTCACGGGTCAGACTCTGGTACCTTACAAAATAATGAATGCATGTCAGGTTAGAGACATACATCCCTTCCTAGCAAACGTGAGTTATTGGAGATAAACCCTGGACTTCCTGTTCTGAAACAAAGTGGCGTGTTGTAAACATCTACGTCCATTTAAAATTAATGATTAAAAGAAAGATTTGGTGGGATTTGCTTAAGTATTCTTTATGGACACGAGTGCTAAAGGTTACTTTCTTCATTCATTTTTACCCAGCCACTGTTAATGTTACAGACACATCATGTTTTCTTCTACGCTCAAATGTTTATCCAAAGCTCATTTACAAAAGAGCTTATATAATATTAAGTGGGTTTTTTCAATGCGTTCTTCATTTAAATATAAACAAGAGAGCATCTCCACAGTTTTGCTCTGTTTAAAAGGAGCCAGCCCTATTTTTAAAGACAGTAACCCAAATTCTAAATATATGTTCTATGAAAATATTACATGGAAAACCATCTGCGATTCACTTCAGAGTATCTTGATCTGCTGAAATTATCACCTACATCTTCCATATTTTGCCTAAAAAATGCAAAAAGGATTAACCGTCCCCTCATTCTTTATTTCATACATGTGATTATGATGACTCTTTTCCTTCAGAAATCTTCATAGGAAAAAGAGAGTCTAACTTTCCAAATGGGAATCTTTTCCCCACATTTCCACCATTAAAAGAGTATAATGAAAAATAATGTTATTTTATTTTATCAAAATTGGTCTGCCTTGTTTTCTAGACTTAGCTGGAGAATTTAACAACTGTTCAGAGTGTTTTCCTTCCTTTGCACCCCATACTGCCAGGCTTCATACAACAGCACAAAGAGTGGGATACCTTCTCCACAACTATTTATACAAACCCATGTTTAAGGATTTCCTCTTTAGCATGGTAAAGAGAAAACCTCAACAACAAAAAAAAAAAATTTAAAATCTTTCTACTTATGAATTTGAAAGGGGAAAATTTCTAGGAAAGTGGAACTCAAGGCTTTACAGAAAGAAAGCAAATACATAGGTATTGCAAATGAAACATAAGATCTTGCATCTGATCTGTTAAATATTCCATCAACAAGGTCAAGTGTAAAGACAAGCCCAGCCACAAAAACTGAAGCGAGAGTAAGCTTTAATAAAAAAAATGAACAGTTTATCCTCTTCAGCTTCTCAAGTGGAAAAACAAATTCTTTTATACTAGAGAAAAATCAAGCGTGTATATAGCATTTAAAAAACCCCACCAATATCAACCATTTTAATGAAAGAGTACCCAATATTTTCATGGAACTATAAAAGGGAGCGAGACTAAGTGTTATGGCAAAAAGCCTGGGCTCAGCAGCTTTGTGTGGGTAATGGTGAAATGTGACTGTGATTTATAATGAGAAAAGGTATCTACAACATACAATTTTCTACCTAGCTGCAAATAATAATTCATAGTGATGTCCCTTCCAGATAAAATACCTTTGCAATGTAGGACTCATGTGGTAAAATGATCATGATAAATGTCAGACCAGTGCAGGTAACGGCTTTACAAACCATTAAGATTAGCTGGCTCTTTTTTTTTGATGATAACAGTAACCATGCTGTGACTCTATGTGGTAATAATATCTCAGTACTGATAAATGCCAGAGCCAGGCAGAGGTGTTTATCATTCTCAGTTCAGAAATGCTGACTAAAGTTACCACATGTTGCCTGTTTTTTCTTCCTTTACAATAAACTAGCAATTAACAAATAGACTGATTCACAAAATAATTTTATGGAAAATTTTTATGGTTTTGTGCTTTAGTGCCTACCTAAAGATCTCTTCCCCTGTGAAGCCTTTGGTATGGTAAGCCCTAAACCGAAGATTTCTACCCTTGCCATTCTCTCGATAAATAATTTCTTTGCAAATTATTCCTGCTCTTTTTAGTTTATCTCTTTTACAAATACAGCCTATAAGGAAGGGCAGCCTCTGTAACATAGCTGTTTCTGTAGGGAGGGTGGTTAACAAGCTGGTATCTGTGTTAATCAACATAGAGCAGAGACACTTCCTTCAAGAGAGCACGATAAAGTTTTATTGTATGATATTTCCTTGCAAATATTCTGCAATGGACAAACAGTGAACCTTTTCCTTCCATTGAGTCTTTCCCGACCTCAGTGTTGCAGATGCACTCAAGTCCATTGAATTTTCAGAGGAAAACACAATTAAAACAGAAACAAGTTCAGAAGCTTTTTTTGAGAACTTGCAGTACAGCCAGGACAGCCCCAATCTACATGTAAATTATCTAGTAAGATCAGAGGATATATGCACACCAAGCAGAACAAATAAAAAGCCCACAGAATATGTACCCCCCTCCTACAGTAAACTGACTTTTGAAAATTTTATATATTTTCCATTTGCAGCTTCAGTCATATTTCCACTGGACAGACCATCCATGGGACAAAAATAAACAGTACTAATGGCTTGTGGCAGAAAAAAACCAAGGGATGATTGGGTTGCAAGACTGGGGGAGTTTGTGCTGTTCAGAAGTTAAGGTTCTGTATAGGTCAAACCAGAACAAGAGTAAAATACACAGAAATCGTATTCTTCGATTGTGTGTAACTTCATTGTTGCCATTGTCAATTGCATGGCTTCCTATAGAATAAATCCATATGAAAGTTCAGGGGTTTTTACTGGAAAATAATACACTGACTACTTTAAGCTCTTGTCTTTCACATCTATAGCAATGTTCAAATTATAAAGACATATACATCTATATCTGTACGTATGAAGTATTAACCTCAACAGGAATTAGGAATACATGCTGAGGAAGGAATATTAACCTAGTAATTTTAACTTTTAAGTTCAGTTCAATTGCAGGAATTTTTTGCTTGAAACGTGTGGTTTTTTTGGTGAAATCTTTGAATCAAGGCACTAATCACCACGTATGCTTATGCAGGACCTACTGCAACGGGGATTCAATCCTGATTGAGATCTCCTGGTGCTAGGGTAATATGAATATTAAAAAGGAACCTATACGAAGAATGATAGGTGATAATTAAATCATAGATGATAAGATCAGAAAAGTATTCTCAGGTTATCTAGGGCATGTAACATGCAAGATGTTTTCCCTACGTCAGACCTACTGGCACCTTATCTAATCTGTTCCTAAACGAAAGAACAGTTGTACATGACTTTACTTTAGTTGCAACATCTCATACAAATCAATGAAAATATCAGTCAAACCTTTCCACAAAACTATGAATCATGCATCATCAACAGGAAGGTATATCTTAACAAAAAGGATAGCAATGCTCTTATCACCTCGAAAGAGAGATTAAAGCCCTTAGTACTGCACTCTCTATTACGAATTCGAAATAGAAATTTGTTTCCTACAGAAATTACAGTTGTGAGATGCTACAAGTATTGGAAAATAGCTATGCTGAAATAGTTTCTCAAAATAATTGATCACCAGAAAGCAAGACTAAAAAGAGTAGCAGATCATTTTATGTTTTCAAACATGGTGGGGTGTAATGTTAAGGATAGAGATTCATAAATATAGCTGATTAAATTATGATGAGAAGAAAAGGATGACAAGGAGTACCTGGGAAGTGCCTCCACCACAGAAGCTTCACCGTTGGACAGATGTAATGCCAAAGGGGAATTCCACTTAAAATGTGGGTCCCTCACTACTTGGAGGTACTTTAGCTTAGGATGATGGTCTAATAGTCTAATAAAATAAATGAAAAGCATAAGAATATAATTATGTGAACCAGAAAATGCTTCCTTAAGATAAGAGAGAATTTTTAATCCTTGTAAATTACTCTTGCTTTCTATTAAGGTGACAGAAAGTATGATACATTCTGGTTTTAACCATATATTAATAATGTTTTTTCTTGTTAAGGTACCAGATACAGTACTTGACAAAATAACGTCCTAATATGACACTCAACCAGTTATTTTCTCTTTTTTTTCCCCACTTAGAAATCCAGGACAACGCCACTCGCATCAAATCCATAAGGAGCCTGGTAAAAAAGCTCCCTAGACCAAACTATGACACAATGAAAATCCTCTTTGAACATCTAAAGAAGTAAGTAGAACTGTGGTACTAACAGATCGATAATTTTAAAAGGAATCAGTGTGTGGTGTCCAAATCCTATTGGAAATGTCATCCAAAATACCCAGGATAATTATGTTCTTTGGCAAAACTAAGTACGATTTATGGTATCTATGAATATCCTATTCCTGCGCAAGAAATCAGTATGTCTAAGCAAAAGCATGAATTTTTCCGCTACTAGAAAACAGAACAGTTCTGTTTCCTTCAACGCAGTCAGACCCATGAGGATTACTATGCTACAGGAATATTGAACAGGGAAAATGCAACGTGTTCCAATATTGCAGTGCCTTGTTTGGTTTCACTTTCTCCAGCAATAGACCTTTTGAACACCATATTTTCACCATTGAGATCCCTGCCGTTCAAAATCCTTTACTGAGGCACGTAATGATAGAAAGAACCTCACCAAGAAAATACGTTACAAACTCTTGTACCTCACGAGAAAGCTTGTTAAATACAGAACACCTAAGAAACGCTGGGGAGAGATTTGGAAGTGCACTTTTGCTCTCCTAATCTTGCTGAGATACCACAGAGGTAGAAAAATGACACTGTGAGGCTCCACCTCATCATTTTTCCGTGGTTTTCGCACTCACTGAGCTCCATTTGCAAGAGATGTCAGTCCACAAAGTCAACCCACATTCTCAGGTTCACCTGGGGTTTTCTTCTCATGGGTCATGGTATTAACAGTAAAAATGTACCTAGACCATGTGCTCACTCAGAAACCAACCTGGAGCTGTTTGACTTGCAGAATGACTGGGCAGAAGTGGCAGATCTCAAGACAGGGGTACATGAAGGGCAGGATCCTGTTCCTCCCTTCATGGCTGTCCTGCTGTTGGGACTAAGTGGTGCCATTTTGCACAGTCACTTTTCAGCCAAATTGCCCTTAAAATTGAAGGGACTAAGTAGGATCTAGGGCCCCATGGAAGCCCTGTGCACAGAGGAGTAGTTCATCCCAGGAATGATATAATGACCCCAGTGAGTCAGTAATAAAGACTCCAAATAAAAGACTACTCTGAGCTTATAATGAATGATGCCTTTATACCGATCATTGCTGCTGTATTCTCACGGCATATATATATGAGAGACGTAGATCCTTTATCTTGTTTTGCAGCTTCCAGTCAAAACTGCAAAATGAAGTCCATATAGTCATGGGAATGTCCCCATTTCATTAAGCATGGAAGGATTTTAAACAATCCATAAAATGATTGAATTTGGCCTTGCAGAAAAACAGTTTTCTGTGCATTCATCTGATGTACTGTGTGCACACATTCTCTCCTTCAGTGGGTTATCTAGAGAAGGATGATAATTTATTACTGTCAATGGAAGAATAATAAGGGAAATTATTTCCTGGGAAGAACCTGAGTGCAAGAAGTGAGTACACGCTGTCAGCACAGGTATGCCATATACAAAATTTACTGCACCATATGTGGCATTGATCCTAACCTGAAGAAAGTTTCGTTACCACGTCTTAGGGGACAGATATCAGGTATACACAATAAGTCTTTGATCTCGTAGTTAAATCACTTGATTGAGACTCAGGAGACATGGGTTCAGTTCTTGGCTTTGACTGGATGTTCTGGGTGACCTTGGGTAAATCACTTAATCTCTCTGCGCCTTGGTTCCTTGTTTACAAAATGGTGATAATACTTCCTTTGTCTGCCTTGGCTTTTTAGAGCATAATCTGTTTGGGACAGCAATTGTTTCCTGCTGTGTATGTGTAGAATAACTGGCAAACCTGGACCAATACTGGTGGTTTTGGAGGAAAGAAAAGGAAAAAAACCCACACTGAAATACAGACAATAAAATACCGATGCTTTGTTATGTGTAGCTACAGAATACCAGGCTTGACTACAACTCCATAGATTTGGTGGGAAGGTGGCTGTACTATCCAAATAAGCATATGCTCTTACCCAGGTGTCACTGCAGAAGGCATGGTGAAGCTAGAGATGAGGTGGATCAACACAATGCTGTGGCAATGAGTGATGGAAGGCAGGAAAATGTGATATCTGAGCCATTTGGGGGTCTGAACATTATGGGAGCAATCATCTGAGTCTCTCTGAAGAAGGCCGGCTTTCTCTGCCACACAAACACATCCCCAAAGCAGGACAGGACTATTCCATAAGCTTTGCTCCACTGAGATGGAAGCAGCAGTAAAATAGATACTGAAAACACCAAAAAACAGATAAAACCTGGTTTGTTCTCGTGAACTTGTCAATGCAAAAGACAAGGGCCGGTCAGAATGCCCTCATGGCTCTGTACATGAGACTAAAGAAACATATATACCTTGTACAGAATGACATGATCTTTGTATTATGTAAATACAGGCTATGTGTTTTTGTTTAAATTAACCTAGGAAATGATTAGTTTGCAGCAGTTAAAAAGCATAAAATTACATGACGTTTAGGGAGACTCTTCAGAAGAGGGGTGCCAATGTGCACAATGTGCCAGCCTCACCACTGACTTGCACCGTGTGCCACCCTCTTCTACCACAGTGTTTGCTGGGTGTAAACCATGGGAAATTCAAAAGTGTCTGATCAGTTGAAAAAAACAATTAAACTGGTTTGGTTTGAGGCATATTACTGCAATTTCTGGTTTTGCTGGTGGAGATGACTGCTCTTGCCCAACGCTGAACTGAGCTTCAAGAGGTTTCTGCTGGTGTGAAGCCAAAGGACTGCAGTTATGCTGTTTGTGTGGCATTCCTCTCTTTCTCCCACCCTTTTCTTTCCTCTCTATCAGACAAATAGGAGAACAGGGCTATGCAGACCTGGGCCGTGGGAGTGCATAAGCCTGTGGCTTCTGTACAGCACGTGAGGGCATATGTCTCACTGACACACGGGAGCTCAGCACGAGAATCCAACCTTCACCCAGAAGGCTACGTTTATCCTAAATCATTGACAGCGGTGAGGTTGCACTATGGTTTCATTCTGTTGGCAATCCAGTCTGTGGGAGTGGGTCCAAATCAAGCCCAAGTAACACGTGAAATGCACTTCAGAAGGGTCCTTCTTTAGAAATGCAGGCAAAGCAGATGATGAGAAAGTCTGGAAGAAAGGCCTGGCGGCAGGAATTAACACCAGTGCCGTATATCTTTCTTAAAGCAAGCCCTCTGAAGCTGCGAGAAGTCACAGTGCAGTGTGTGAAGCCCACAGGAGGGGGATTAAGAGGAAAGCTTAGGCTTGCAGTACCTGTTCTTTTAAGTTTTTTTGCATTTGATGAAAAAAAACCCCACCAATGTCCCCTGTTCATCTTTGCATGAAAATTATTCTACTACTCATAAGCAGAAGAGACAAAATATGGGGCTGAACAGACACATCACATAGCTCTTGTCAGTCTAATACCATAAGGAATTGTTTTATTAGGACCCATACTGAAAATAATTGAGCTCAACTACTCTTAGGCTTTTCATACTTCTTCCTGAAGATGAGCAAATAAAAAAAATATTATACTTTACACATGAAAGAAACAACAGAATGCAATGTGAGTAAGGATTTTCCCAAATAAAGGGCTGCCAAAACCAGCCTATTCTACTTGAACATGTTTAGAGAATATTTGCTTGCTATATATAGCCCAGATACTGCTCTTCCATACATTTGTGAAAACAGGACCCCAGGTCTCCACTCCTTCCTGTTGCTTACTTACAAGTTATTTTACTGCCAAACAGAGTGAGCTAATCGCAGGTACCAGATAAAACTGATAGTCCTTTCTGGTCCTGTTTTGCAGGCACACACAGGACATCAAATGATGCAGAAACCTTGTATTGGCTCTCTGCATAAACGTGAACTGAGCAACCAATCCTTATCTGATAAATCATTATTTGTACTCAATAATTTACTCACAAAACTATAATTCAAGTGAGGCAGAAGGAGCGTTTTGCTCTTTAAGGATCCAAAAGTATGTTACGATCGGTACCTAGCCTTCCTTACACAGCATCTTTGAGGTAGCTATTATGCACTCATTGGGAAACCGAGGCACAAGAAGTTCAAATGGCTTAAAGATTCAGCCTAAGCCAGCAATACAATGTAAAAACCTGGAGGGTTTGGGGGTTTTTTTGCACAGAAGCTTCTGCAGTGACTGCAAAATGATCTTTCCTCCCTAATGCAAAATGCAGTAGGGGAGAGGAGCACCCTGGCTGGGTCCTCTGCACCACACTCCGAGCTGGCGAGGGCAGCCGCTGCTCTGCTCCAGAAGCTGTGTGCCTGCATTATACAGCACTGTGCCTGAGCTAATAAGCTGTGCTTATTAATGTTAAATTAATGAATCTCAGCCTGCTCTGCTTATTAGGTTGAGCTCCGTGCCACCGCAAGGCAGCTCTGCAACTCCCAGACCCAAGCTGTCTCACATCTGACCAGGCTGGAGCACAGGGCAGCCAAGCTCGAGTCTGTCTTTACCCATCCATGTAGACAGCCCTGCGAAGGGATGTATTGCAGACAAAACCCCTCTCCTTGCTTCTTATTTTCCCGCACAAAGGCAGGATAATACATGTTATTTACAAAAGTATAAAATGGATGTTGAAATAATTAAACGGGAAGACAGGGGCCAGCCTGATGCTACCATCCCTCTCCCTTACGTGGAAAGCACTGAACCCAGATGCCCAACTGTGGAAGATATTCTTCCAGCAGCAGCATCTGCCTCCTTGGCAGGCACTTCAGGCAAGTTGTCTGGGGAGCTCTGCAGTTGCCTCTTGGTTTATCACGTGGATCTGTTACTGTGGCCTATCTGGCTGCCTTGTCCAGGCAGAAGCCAATTCCTTTTGATTCACCTTTGAATCCAAGAAACTCTATTTTTTTGCTCTGTTTTTCCTGTTACTGTACATAGCACGGCAAGATATTTTCAGATGCCATCCAGGCTTTCTGCTCTCTCAGAGAGAGAATGATGATTTCCTTTCTGACTGCCTTTTCCCCCTGCCCAAATTCTTCATTCTTACTAGGAATTGTTTGCATCAATTTCACCAGAAATAAGCTCTTCATCAAGAGTCGAACTTTATCTAAGATGAACCCACTAAAATTAATATAGTGTCTAACAAAAGTCATAAGTATTACAAGATTCATGCTTTAGTTCTTCTGAAAAATAACCTTCCCCCATGTTCATCGTTCTATGAACAGAGAAAAGCCTCCAACCTTGACAAATAAAGCACACACCCCCCTCAAACCTCGCAACATGTGGCAGCTGCCTTCTGAAGAGCATAGGCTCTTGCAAACTATATGCAACTAAACAGACTTATTTCTACCTATTAAAGACTAAAAAAGAAAAAAAAGAAAAGAAAAAGAAAAAAGCCATGCATAGACAGAAGCCTACAGTAGCCCGCACACCAGGACACGATGACAATGTGATGACAAGTCCAGCAGCAGTACCCAGAATTCTGAGGGAAAATCAGAAAATAAAGTTAAAGTATGGCATCTAGTAATATTAAGCAGGGAATGTCTGCAAACTTTTTTTTTTTTTTTTAAGTTAGTGGAGGAAAGATGTAGCAAATGTGATTTTCACTTACTAATCTATGTGTCATATCAGCAGTTTTAGGCAGGTTTACATATTAAATCTAGGCTCAGGAGAACCCTTTTTTCACACAGTAGAAGAACAGATTACATTAAGAATTGTACAAGCTTTTTCTCAAGAAAAAGAAGGAGGGAAAAAAAAGAATAAAAGTCATTTAAAAGAAAAAGCAGTCCCCAGAATGGAAGGACTATGCAACAAATTTCTATTTGGGAAACTTCAGAGAACCTGTGGGAGACCTACAATGCAAAGTTTGGGATGAGCATTTTAATTTTGCTTCAGGAAAAATGGCCAGATTTAGGAATGCACAGAAGCACAGAAGTCCTTAAAGGAAGGCACAAGAAACAAAGACTATTTGTTGAAATTATTTCCTGAATCAAGACCTTTATGATCAGACAACGCATAAGCAGCTCTTGCTCTTCAGCCATGGGACAGCAGCAGGGAATAAAAGCGTAGCCTCCCTCCTACAAGCTTGGGGAGCAGCTACTGGAAATGTGAGGAGAAGTGTCCTCTTGCATCATAAGAGTGAGTAGGTGACTGGCCAGGGACATTAAAGACTCAGGCATCCCTGACAAGCATTTTAAGATTTACATGAAATGAATTAATCACTTTCTAGCTTGAGGAGGGCAAATATATATCAAGGCATGCTCTTGCACACGTGCTTTTCTCTGTTTCAGCTATAGAAGAGTTTTAGAAAAGAGCTGGAGCAATGCCAACACTTGTCCCATCTACTGTAGCTTGCCGGGGCTCATTTTGGGGGAAGTAGAAGAGTTAAACCCATTTCCCTCTGTTAAATACACATTGGTCTACTAAACTCTCCCCTTGTAAATTAGTGGACACACAAAAATGTGTGCCAGGCACAGGACAGGAGTAGTAATGATTTTGGATTAAAGGCAAAAAAGAAATCCAGTCTTCCAGAAGCACCTTTTGTGCATTTTTATTTTATTCACTTTAGGGCAGGGGCAACCTGCTACCGAGGTTTTTGCAATCATGTTTAGTTCTTCTTTTTGCAGAATAAGAGAGTCTGCAAAGTTCACCTCTTCCCTGAAGAATACCTTACAGCTTAGTGTTTTTAACGAGAAGAAAGATGAGTAATTAAAACCACATTTTTACCTGTGTTTCCATATACTTCCTATTTCCACAACCGTATTTAAAAATATAAACCCTGATTTTCATAACAATCAGGCAAATAATTACACTTGGTACTTTTCAATGCTACTGAGCTTCAAAATGTACTGAACTGGTGTATCAGCAAATAACAGAACGATAAAAATAATTAACATAGTTTTAATTTAAATATTTATGATAGGGTTGAGGCTGTGGCTGTACGGCACTATTGTGCTAGGTGCAGTACACAAATCCAGACAGATAGAGCCCCTGTTTCAAAGAGCTCCTATTGTTCATCCCACATTACTCAATATCAAACGATCTCAAAAAAGCTTTTCAAACATTAATTAAATCTCATAACTTCCTTTTCAGGTCAGTAAGTTTTATTATCCTAGTTGTGTAGATGGAGAAAGCGAGGAATGAAGAGGGTAAGGCACTTGCCCACGATGACACAGCGAACACTTCTCACTTCTACTCTCCACTTACTCCCCAATCCCCCACCCTGAGCTCCCCACGCCTTTGAAGGCTCATCCATGTGCGCATCGGCGCTGTGGGCATACGCCTGCATATGGCCAGCACATCTCGGGGAAGGCCCGTTACTGCTAAGTACTCTCCAGTTAATAAGGACCATGTGAGAGTCCTGCTTCTGGTTTGCACTCGCATAAGCTTTAGTAAAATATCACTGGCGGAGTTAATTTATGTGATTTTGTAACCTCTTAATATTGCTTGGGGTTAGCGTTCTTTTCAACTCAAATGTTTTTTGTTGGTGAAAATTAAGAATGCTCAATTCATTACAAAACAGCTTCTTTTCCCCCTTCTTTTTTTTTTTTTTTTTCTATTTTGGGAGATTGGGCCCTAACACATTAATGTCCAGGAGCAGGCCATCAAAGGGTAAATTGCAATGCTTTTTATTTTTTTGACTAAAGATATGGGATTTTTCTCAGAATAATGCTGAAAAATAAATAATAGGCTTGAAGTTTCTTAAGATATTCATTGGAACTTAAAAACAAAACAAAAAAGACTTTAA
This sequence comes from Gorsachius magnificus, assembly GCA_034008185.1. Classification (NCBI taxonomy): domain Eukaryota; kingdom Metazoa; phylum Chordata; class Aves; order Pelecaniformes; family Ardeidae; genus Gorsachius; species Gorsachius magnificus. The sequence continues at coordinate 4,968,246 of CM067085.1, read as the reverse complement.
TGCCAAAATGTCAGTGTTTTGTGCAAAATAATTAATATAACACAATAGGATCTATTCTACTATCGACTGAAAGGGAATTTATGCAGGTAATTCATTAAGGCTAGTGGGAGTTTGGCATGTAAATCCCCCAGCACTTTGATGGGAAAACAGACCCTGATGATTTTTTATTTTTTCTATAAGCTATAAAATACAGGCTTTTCAGTGGCAAACATATAAAAAGCAAATACCTGAACAACTACGGTAACAGATGCCCCTGCTCCGAGAGACTTCTGAAATGACATTAGATCAAATCGTTTTTCACACATTGCAAAAGATGTAACAATCATTTCCATCACCATGTTAAGACAATCAATACATATTTTGCTTCCAGGGAATGGTATTTTACATTCCAACATTTGCAGGTTATCACCTTCATACATCTCTTTTTGTGGTCAAGTGCATGATTAGTACTTCTGACAGGGTATTGGCCATTTTCTTATGCAGATCTACAAATTCTTGTAAATAAAAACCAATCTGAAAAAAAAAAAATGAAGAGCAAATCTGTGGACTGGAATGCACCCTACTTGTAATGGGAACAAAAAGCTGGCAATGAAATATAAACCTAAATCACAGCAGAATGACCTACTTTAAGGCATTTGCCAAAGAGACAGTGTTTTAGACAGCTCCTCTGAAGTAGCGTCTTTATGTCTATGCCATCTGCAGATTTATTATTGTGCTTTAAGAAAAAAAAAAGGAAAGAAAAGAAAAGGGGGGAAAGAAAAACCTACAGTATGCCTGAACAAAACTCAGCTTCATCTATAGGAAAGATTCCAGTACTGTGGGCACCACACCCACACCTACTGATGTGGTCCAAGTTTTTTCTTTAGAGGCACCTAATTAAGAAACCCTGACTCATTTACATGGATACGTTTGATCTAAATTACGCTCCAAACCACACCAAATTAGGAGCATCTGTGAATGCGAAGTGTTTGTTCCCAGTGACTGGTAGAATAGGGCCAGTTCTGGACGGCACATGTTCAAGTGACAAAAAATATTTCAGATGTAACATACTTCTGAGACCCACTTTTCCACTAATAATTCATAATGAGTTAAACCCGTATCTCTGCTTGAACAATTATTTCAGGCTGTGAAAAAAATGTCATTTTACTTTTAAAAGGAAGTGAGGGGAAAAAAAGGGTGGTAGACAACCACCTAGTTTGGTTGTTGTCCCCAGTAAAGGGCCTTAACACCACCATTAGCTGCCATTTACATCTGCGCAGTGCGCTTATTGTCAGACATACATTATTCCAGAAGCCTGGACTAAAGGAAAGTATCTATGACTGATTAGCTGTTGTTCACAGACAAGGCCTTCTGCCTCGATGCATTTTTTTCTGTTGTTAACCCGCCGTGCCGGCTTTCCTAACGAGTCCAAGCAAAGAGAGCGGTCTCAGGCCAATGAGGTGTTACCCTACGCACTGGATAACATGAAAAATTCGAGACCACCAGATCTGAGAGCGGTGCTTCCCTTTTGGGCTGTGTTTCTGGTGCCATCTGACTATGCCTGTTTGTGTCCTAGAAGGCCACCCCAAACAAAAAACAGGTCCTGCATCAATTAGGGAACTTTTATCCCACTTTCCTGTCTCCTGGAAAGAGGGAGCAGGGGAGGCTGCAGAAGCCACTGGTTGATGTTTTGCTGCCTTACAGTCTAAACTGACAAACTAAAAAAAAAAAAAGCCTTTCTCTCACCCTAATTTACACCATAGGAACAGCCTGAGCACCAGGGAGTGCAAATCTGAATTCCACGCTGGGTTTGCAATTCCCAGTCCGCTAGTGCAGTTTGGCACAAATTTTGGATTTGGCCCATGGTGTTTGGCAGCCACCTTTTATTCTTTGTGAATAGTCTAAGCTACATAATACCAGCGACAATTTGTTTATGGCAAGCGTTAGAGTCACTGTTTTATGATTACATTCAAACTTTAAGCCACATTTTGACATCTAAGGATCATCTTGAGTTCTCATATATTATATACAATGAAGGTTTGTGTTCCAGTAAGGGGGGGGGGGAGGAACTTTATAAATAACATGACTCCTTTTGTCTGAGGAGATTTTAATACTTTTGTCTGATCTACTGTTTTTGCAGTAGCTAGAATATAATTTGAATATATTAATATTTTCAGCAACTGTGCTCAGGGAGCCCAGTTAATAACTTATGCATGGATATATAGACACACTTCAGACAGAGGTAAAGTTTTTAGCCCTTATGTTGGTAATACTTAGAAACACACAATGAAAGAGCCTGTTCTTTCCTCCTCTTTGTTGTGGGCATGCATTGTGATGGTATGGAGCCAGTGTTCTTTCTGTTGTCTACACAGCCTGGATTCAATAAGCAGTTATATATGCATATTATGACAATGTGGTCAAGGAAACCAGATTTTTTTACTATACCTTCATGTGCCTGTACAGTATAAAATCTGGTATTTATTTTTCTTGTCCTCATTCAATATGTTAACAAAATCATAATTTGATACAGGTTATGTTCACTTTATAATTAAAATTATAGAGTTAGATGAAAATACAGCAAGATGTTGCTGAATGGAAAATATTTATCTTTTCGTACATTACGCATTATGGTGCAATGTAAAATCGTAAATCTGTGGAGAGGCTAACTCCAGCCAAGCATACAACAACTTACCTCCTCCCCTGGTCCACGAGATGCAACTGGTTACCTCCTCTAAGTCAAGGGTTTCTCCACCCGTCTCAGCCCCTCAGTTAGATGGCCTTGCCACATTCTCTCTGGAGCTTTGTTGTGGTCTTCTGAAAGAAGACCCCTTTTCATGAAGATGAGCAAAGAAAAGAGAATCCAGAAAAGTTCCGTATTTTTTATAGATCCCACCAGTCTGTCTCCTGTAGCTCTCCTCTCACCTTCATGGACAAAGTACAAAATTTTCGCATCGTGTTCTCTGTGTCAGCACCAGGCTCAGCCTCACCAAACCACCTCGGGATAGCACTTCATCTGCCTTGAAGCTGCTCCCACTTCCCAGATCACTGACGTCCACATTGCCAAGTCCAGGCCTTCACCAAACACTATCAGCTATCTTGGAGACCCCAGTAATGTATAGCTTACGGGATAACCCTATAGCACATTGAAGCGTTCCAGTAAGTAAAGTTTACTGTGAACATCAGTTTGTCCATATTCAAACTTTCAGTCCGGAGAGAGTTTTCAGTAGGGCTGTGCCAGTAGTATTAGCAGGCAACTTAAGACCACCTCCTAGGACAACTCAGATTTGTTTCCATATCTGGATATCTGTCTCATAAAAGTGTCATCAAAAGAACGAGTTTTCCATTCCTTCAGAGCATCTATCCCATGGAAGTCATTGCAGCTGTTATGGACTCAGTGTCATCCCTTAGATTTCTATCTCAGGGCAAATTTCAAATCTTGATGAATATGTTTTGAATATCACCTGACCACTGTGTTGAGGAACTGCTTAATCTTTCTGGGTTACATGCCAACAGGTTTCCATTACTCTTCAAATTAAATTGCGTTTATACAGCTTCGCATACATATTTGCTTCCTAAAGAGGCACTTTCTCAGCTTGTAAATCCATTTACAAGAATTCACCTAAGGTTAGACATTTTCTGCTCTAGGGGAAGATTCATGCAGCACCTACAAAAAAGTGTCCTGAATTTAGTCTTAACTGAGAGCCAGACAGCGCAGTGTCAGTGGTCTTCCAGAGCTCAAGGCAATGAAAAAAAATCATATGCAAGGTACTCAAGCTTCATCTGGAAGAACAGCCTACACAGAACGTCAACAAGTGAGGCCATACAGGGACAGAACCATTTGGCAGGTGTGCACCATCAGAAATGCTTCTCTGCAACTCTATTAGGTGCATTGAGGGATTTTACTCTGTTAAGATACAACTGAGAGATTTGATGTCCTTGAAGCTGGTTACTGAATGAGGTGTCCCAAGACTGATGCGTATGCCTTGATAACAACAACAAGATTGTACCTGTTGTTCCTAAATCCTTCAGTGTCTGTCAAACATGATTTTGGTTAGGAGGTCTAAGAGACTTGTGTTTGTTTTCTCACCAGTTTTTCTAACTGTGGATTTTAATCAGGGTCAGACAAAAGCAGATATTGGCAAGTCTGGTCACTTGAAGCTTCAAAGATGAAAGAAACACAACCACTGAGGGAGGTAGGGCTGCCTGTATAGAGGATAAAGACTTTTGTAAAGTGTCTAAGGCAGTTAGACCACAGTCATCTGAGACCAGTACATGTGTGAATGGGTATTTGACTTGAAAAGGAACTAATGAGAAAATTCAAAGCTAGTTTAAAGCTAGGAAATATTGCAGAACTTGCAGTACTACAAAGGGTGCATCTTAGAAAGACACAATATATGGAAAATCCTGCACTCCAGGCAGTTCGTGCATTTAGTGCAATGGACTATACACGTGCACAAAAAATAAACATCAAGCTAAGGTGAGCGGACAAGACAGACAAAGTGTAAGTAGAAAAGACAATGCTGACATAGTAAATTCATCGCTCTAGGGCAAGTAAAATGTAAATAAGTTTAAAGAAATCAAAGACTCATGGCACATACTCACTAGTGCATTTAAGAGATACATTCATCCTACTCATGTTCAATATCAGGGCTGAAACAATCGTGATGCTGGGGGGCATGTTAAAGCATCTTTCAAATCTGATACAAATGCAGTGCATATATATTGCAATAGTAGCTTGTGGAGAGCTCAGAACTGAACCTGAAAGAGTAGGAATCCTGGCTGAGGTCAGGTCCCATGTAAAATCATCTCTGTTGGGCAGACCAATGCAAAAAGACTTTCATTTTAAACAACAAGATGGTGATAATATAGGTTAAAAAACCAGAGATTTTTATATTGGGGACAGTTAATAAATAGTTCAATATTAAAAAGGTTTTCATTATTTAAAAAGGCTTGAAACAAAATTTATGAAGCAATTACATATACAGGAGCTCACAGAAAAGGAAAACTTTGACGAGAGTTTGTTCTCTGACTTTTGTGGAATTCTTTGCCACATTCTCCGATTTCAACATCAAAAATTACTGGTTGTCTTAGAAAACTGCATAATTTATTCATGATGCTGGAGAAAACCAACGCCTTGTTAGCAAAACTAAGTTTTTTATGAGAAGCTCTAGACTCACCAGCAAAGATGCATTTCTGAACAGGTTGTCTAAACTTCAGCATCCCAGGTTGAAATTCCAGCCAATTGCCACTTTGGGGCTTTAAGTCAGAAAGTAAACGTGTCATAGCCAGAGCTATTTGCTGTCAACTGGATTACAGAAGCACAACAGGGCTATAATTGAAGGCTGCGAGAGGTTGTAGATTGACCATAGTCAAAAGGAATAATTCCACTTAGTAAAAGTAGGTATCATCCACAATGAGAGAAGTTAAGCTTATATAAGGTGAAATCCTGACTCCATTCTGGCTCACAGTTGCTGGGAGTTTTGTCAGTGACTTTAGCAGTAATCAAAATTTCACTCACTGTCGAGAGAGATGACGCAAAGGGTGCGATGAAGGAAAAGTTAAAATAACTGTTAACCTGGGGCTTCCAAAATACATTTTCTCAGCACGGACTGCTGTCTAACCCAGCTTTTTCCTGACATAGCGATGCAGACAGCCCTTCTGGGGACCAAGGAGAAAAAAATTGTGCTAGCAGAGTACATCTAGGATTTGCAATAAGAATTTCCCTGCTGTAACTGCTGAAGTTGCCATTGTTCATCGTCCTGTGGGCCATGGCGGAGCTGGGCTTACTTAAGCAGAGTGGGGTACGGTTTGTAAGAAGCAATTTCAGAAAGCTGTAACATCACTGGGTCTCAGTGCCAGAGCTGACACCCTTCCACCTGAGCCGCTCTTTTGAAAGACGGGCAGAGATTACTGGAAGAAAGAGCATAGTAGTGGCTGGCAGATACACTAAGTTTACTGGGAGGAGGAGGATTATACTATAATGCTGAGTCTCATAATCTTTCTATTTTTCTTACCAGTAAATCTGAACCAAAAAAGGCTATTTATGTGCATCTGTGAACAAGGCTCCATAGGGTCTCCTGTGTGCTTTCCACAAGCCCTCTGCTTTGGGTGTGTTGTGGAAGGGTGGCTTCTTTTGCTGAGTTAGACAACAGCTGGGTTACCAGCAGAAGTGGTGGCTCTGCTTTTTTGCCACGTACTTTTTGTTTGCCCATCACTAGGCATGTCAAAACCTCAGTGTCCCCCTCAGAAAACAGTGCTGTTAATAACATTAATCCACCTTTATGAAGAGCCTTTAGCTTTATGGAAGAATACCAAGTATTATTAAGACAAAGACAAGAGGATAATAAGGAAATGTGTTTTTTCCCTTGCTGACCTAGTTTCTAACCTCACTTTAAAATCTTCCATTGATTTTAATTACACTTAATCTAAAGCTAAGCTCGCAAATCTAGAAAACTTAAGGACTGCTTTTAAGTGAATTTTCTCGCCTGTCAGAGTTCCTCAAGCTTTCTGTGCTACAGTTAGAAGTTTATTTCCAGCCCAGATACAAAGTTGAGACAGCTCTGCCCGTAGGAAGCGCCCAGCGCCACTACTGTACGACGCGTGAGTTCAAATGCTACCTTGCTCGAATCGAGCTTGTGTACAGCGTTCTTCCCAGAACAATTGCAGTCTTTTTCTCATCAGCCATAGCCAGAGGCAGTAATAAGGGTGAAGGATATCTATCATGAAAAGTCCAGTGTCAATGTGTTCCCCCAATTTATTTACTGACCTTCAATGCAACAGCCATACTCCTGACCCTCATGAGATGAAGCCTAAGGGGAAATGGCACTGAGCACCAATTCCATATCCTGTTGTTCTGTGGTCTAAATTAAGTGCTAATTAATTACCACTGGCATCTTTGGCATTGCCTGTCAAATTGGATTTAGGATATCCTTTCGCTGTTTAAACAAATAGCCCTACATCTAAGGCGAAAATCCCAAGTGCTAGTGTTTTCTTTACTCTTAAATTTTTATTTAAAAATTCAGCAAGTATGTCCATGGATTTTGCAGGTAGAATTCAAATAAAAGAAACAGGAATTGATATTGTCAATTTTGATTAATAGTCCTTCATTAATAAACATCCTGTTATTCAGTTTCCACCTGCAGTTGCTGATGTTGCCTGGAATCAATTAACTCATATAATTTGATTTATTTTTACAAAGACATTTTTGGATGTGCTGTGCTGATGATAAAGGTTCCATATTTACAATTCTTGATTTAAGGGAGATTGTTACTAACTGCTTTTTATTTTTAATGCTACAAGGAAATACAGCTTCAGACATTCTGGAACAAAAATACTTAAGCAATTTAAAAAGTTAAAACTTAATTCATGTAAAACTAACTGTTGCCTTCTGAGGCACACAGGCCGTAAAAGCGTACAGATCCAGGACCTCTGACAGGTTGGTCTTTATAAAAAGCTAGTTGTTATGCAGAAAAAAAAAATCAGAAATAGAATTTAAAAAAAAATAAATCACAGCTTAAGCTACACCACCATCTAAAAATACAGTTAAGGGGTCTATGTGTTGTATCTCTGTCTGAACATATATTATTCTATGGAGTCTCACACTGCCTTTATCACTCTACTATCCAAACACCTCTAAGAAGTGCATTAGCATCTGCCTAACATCTGTCACGGGTGGTTTTGTTCTCTCCCCTCCTCTCCCCAAGGAGAGGCTCATGCTTGCAGTGGTAGTGTGGCTTTTGAAGAGGGGTTTGCTGTTGTTTGAGATATATATGCTGCTACAGGGCTGTTAGAGAAGGCAAAAATGAATGCCTTGTGCGTGGCGCTGCAGCCAGAGGAGTCTGAGATGCTTCTGAAAGAAGTTCATGGCCTTCAGCTGACTCCTACCAAGTGGCTGTCCCTGAAGAGGCAAACTTCAGGCTCGATAGCAAGTCGTGCTGTGATAACATGGACTAGCCAGATCTTCTTCTCCCTCCGGTCTTATGAGCATTATTCAGAACCAGTTTGCATTCACACACAAAAAATTAAAAACCGAGCCAAACTGGGAGGACAGAATGCTGGTTGTCAGTAAATGGAAGGATTTAGCAGATAACCCAGCTGGGTCAGTTTTCCAAAAGGGAGACCCAGAACTTTTGCAGTAATAGGCAAGATTTTATGACAATATTTTGAATCCGTTTCTTTGACACAACATGGTTTGGGGAGCAGGACCTGAGCCTCTACCCACAACAGGCTCTTCAATGGAGCCACCACAGCGTGGAGATGAACTCCTGCCCTTGCTGTCCCTGCCATACTGAGACACTGGTGTGCACCCCATGCCTTTGGAGCTCCTCTAACACAGGAGATGATAGTCAGAAAAAAGAAATGATCCCAAGGCTGGGGTGCAGGTACCATGTGGCCACAGCAAGGGCGGAGGCAGGAGCACAGCTCCCGTTGTACAGAACAACAAGGAGGACTTCTCCAAACCACATTGCTGAACGAAGGCCCTATAGGGGCCTGAGTCCCTTTAGATACCTAAATGTGCTTTTACACCTTGGCGTCAGTCACCTGGAAAATGAAGATTTTCTCTACAAGACATGCAGTATGTGAGGTCTGTGCAAAGGCAAGAGCACGCGTGCTCTTCAGAAAGGAAGTCATACAGGCAGCAAAGTTCACCCAGTGGTGAGAAAATTTTATTTTGAACTGTTCTCTCCTTAAACCAGGCTGAGACAGAATAAATGCCTTTCCTCAGCTTGTTGGAGTCTATTCAGCCAACTGTGAGCCGATGTTCAGAGTTAGTTTAGTTATTATTTTCATTTAGGGCGAGACTCCAAGGCAGTTCATCCAGGGAAGGGCTCGTGCTGTGAGATATGCTGGGGATCCCCTGAGGAAGTCCATTCTCCACCGGGTCCCTGTCAGCTGTCCAGGTACTATATATAGCCATCCAACCGTCAGATTTAAAGGTTAGTCTGCAGAAGACGACAGCATCAAGTGCTCATTCTTGTGTCCCAGAGCAACTGAAGAGAAGGGATTTTTCCCAAAGAGCTGTAATATGAACCCACAGCTGCAGAGCACAGGAAGCCTATGGAGTTTCTGTAGGCCAGGAGCCATGGAGGCTATTTTCAGCAAAAGCAAGCTCTTAAGTATGTCTGAACTATTTCTGACCCCTCTCGTAACATATTGTATGCCATGACCTGGTTTCTCTATTACCAGTCTTGGACAGCTATTGTTTCAAATTCAACCTATGGAGCAAAGAGGCATTTAAAGTACCCTTGCATTTTACAGGGGCAAAAGAAAGTAGCTCAAAACTGTATTAGTCCACTCTGATCACATTTTGAGAGGGACAGATGCTGTAGTGTTTTGGAGCTCCTCTGTAAGAAGGAGGTCGTCGCTACACAGGCACAAAGCTCCCCCCTCCCAACATGGTATAGAGATTTCACAAACAACAAGCTGGGGATTCAACTGATAATGTTTGCATTTGCTTAGCTTCATCAGCTGGTGAATACCACCGCAATGCAAGTGAGCAAATCATCCATAAAGCCAGTACATAAATAATAATGAGGTTTAGTTTGCATTCATAAAATATCAAGAATCCCAATTTATTACTAAATTTTAAATTTATCTACGTTGCAGTGCACGGAATTGAACAGTTTACACAAATAGAGCTTATGGTATCAGGGGCTCACTTAACACCGATTATTTCTGTAAGTCTCTCAAGATGGGGTTAAGTAGTACACGGGCCCCACACCCTTCCTCCACAGCGGCTGTACTCTGGTCTAAGCTGGTATATCCAGCTGGATGTGGATATCTCTGCAAGGTTTTGACATGCTGTAAAAGGACACTTATTTGTGTTTTAAGAGGACTCTCAAAGCCAAACTTCATAGTTCAGTTGTCTTTTTAGTACCAAAAAGCACTTAAGTTCTTCCTGAAGAACAACTACTATAGCTGAACCAAAATAGGTTTACAACAGAAAATGACATTGCAGTAATATGCTGTATCTCAGGAAAGTACATAGCAGGCCTTAAACGGAAAGGAAATACATTCATAAGAAACCTGATATTTTATCTGTGCATCATTTTGTACTTGTGCTTCCTTCCTAACACTGAAAAACCTGTCTGCAAAAGCCCTGCCAAAACGTGCTTATACACACACAGACATAATCACTTCATAGGATGGTACGTTTTATTATCAGGTTATTTTCCAGTACATTTGGCACAGTTAAGGTAAGTATATTAACTTTATTTCCAAATAAAGAAAACAAAGTTGTACTGAACGTCTCAGCCATTGTCAATGAGTTAAGAACTGACAGGAGGTCCAAGTAATCAACCCTGTCTACTGCGCCGAGCTTTCCCCTGGGATACCTCTTCTGATCATACAATGTATCTGACTGGCATGGATATAGAATTGCTTTCAATAAAGATTTTATTTCAAGGTTGGATGATTCCTTCCCAAATGTCTTGTCACTAAAGCAAAGTATGTAATACCTGTTATTTTTTAACTCCTGTGAACCAGCATTTGGGAAGGAGTGGAGCATAAAATGTTGAGCTAGAAACTGTTCATCGTAAGAGTCAAATTTTAACACGTTCAAATGGATCGGGAGCTCTGCAGTAGCAAAAGTCAGAAAACTGCTGCATAAAAACTGTCCCATAACAGCGCAGTGAAAAGACCTGTCAGCAGGGCTATAGTCAAGGTGACTCAACTCTTCCCGGGGCAGAGTCCTTAAGCTAAAACATTACATTTGCATATGCCTGAGTATGTATAGGAACCAGATATTAGCTAATTTAGGATAGTTATTGGTAAAGGAACTCAATGGGCTGTGCAGACTTTGACCCATTAAGGTGGTTGTTGGGAACTTAGATATGAAATCAGCCCAATGGACCATCAGGATGAGCAGCTCCAGTCTGACGGTGGTTGCTAGCACAGTTCAGCAAAGGTACAAAACCCACCCAAATTGGCTGTCATGGAATAATCCACTTGGAGAAGGGTTGTTTGGAGCTGGTTGCTAATTCTGCAAGGTTAGTTGTTATAGCAAGAGGACAAATGTCACAAATACTTTTTTTTTTTTTTCCTTTCTGGGGAGTTTTCTTTATTCCCATGCATCTTTAATCTTTCTTGGCCTCTATTTAGATCTTGGTTTCTGTCTCTCATGGCAGTAACTTCCCTAGTTAAATAAAAAAATGTGCATAATGCTGGTGGACAGGATTCTGATAAGATCCAAACCTACTTTTATCCCTTGGTCCTCTACTGAATTCAGAGGGTGGCATTTCCTACATCTGCCATTCTGGCCCATAATATTTTACCAGATGACTCGTTCTTACTCTTCTGATCCCCTCATTTTGTGATGTGTTGCCCATTAGTCATAGCCTATATTACCCAGTTCATGGAAGAGCAGCAGGGTTGTCTTATTGAAAAGTTACCTTTAGATATAGTTTAAAACAGTAGAAGCGAGGTAGGCATGGCTAAAACCAGTTCTGCTAAGGGTAGAAATGCCCCTGATGTTGAGCAAACTTAAATGCTCGTAGGCTGGAAAGGGCTAAGAAAACAAGACTGAGCAGTTCTCAATGCAGCTCGCGGAGGACAGTTCTACCATCAAACACTCTCTAGCTTACAGTAAAACAGTGCCCTTTCCAATGGGGTTTTCCTCGCTAAGTACGCTGACTTCTCTAATATTTATAATGTGTGGCAGAACATTATAATGGCGAGGAATCAGAGTCACTATTGGAACACTTTCCCCTCCTCAGCAGTTATTACGGAGTAAAAATGGATAAAGAACATTTCCTAACACCTAGTGCGTTTGAAGTAATAATCCAATGTGCTTTCCGAATGTCAAAACTAATAATGATTTTATTTAGAGAGTTTGAAAAGTGTAGGTTTAATGGAACTAGAGAGCCAAACTCACCATACAATGACCCTCTTAGCTGTAGAGTTGCCCTGCTCTCAGTCACACGCTTTCCAGCTTACGGTTGCCTTGGCAACAGCCAAAGCATAAATTCCAAGTATTTTTGCTTATATATCTGCCATTGACACCAGAGCCCTCCTATCAGACACTTCTGCTGGTTTAATACATCATTAATTTCATTACTATTAATAACGAGAACTGTATTTTCTGTATATCTCCTGACTTGTGATCTTAAAGGACTGAAGCCATTCTTGAAGTCTGCAATTCAGCTCACTTATTTGGGGGGAGGAATCTTGCACAGCATAACGCCCAAGAATTTCTTGATATGGTTCCAACGTCTGTGGCACCGGATTATATATTGTTTCTAAAATAATCTTAAATTGATGGATCATTGCTCCTTTCATTTGGGCTTGACAAAAAGTAACTCTGGCATTTCCTTTCACTTTTTATGTTGTAAATGGTGTATCACTCTTCCTGCTCTTTTTCTTGCCAAAAAGAGAATTTTTGCCTATTTTTAGGGATTTTCTCTTTTAACAACTGAATTTCCCTTAGTGGCTACAGTAATAGCTTAAATTATGCATATTTGTTTTTATTTTGCTTTGACTTTTTTTTTTTTGTGGACAGATGAAAAAAATATTACAGAAGTTGGTTAGTAAAGATTTGTAATTTAAAAGGCATAAGGTCCTAAACTTTTAATTATTTTTTTCAGGATGGATGGAATTCTTTCCTTCTTTCCCTCCAGTAGCTGCATTTTACCCTTGATTACTTAACTACTCAGATTTTCCATGTTTCCACATTTGCTTAGTTTAAGGTTTTGTTATTATGGTCATCAAGACAAGTATGAATATATAGAAAATATCAAGAATTCTCAAAATATTTTATCTATACAATAATTATTATACTAGCGTTCAGCTTAGGAACCCCAAACATATATGGATGTTGGGTAGACTAGGGACAGGGTTTAGTGGTGGGATGGCAGGGTTAGGTTAACAGTTGGACTTGATGATCTTAAAGGTCTTTTCCAACCTAAATGATTCTATGATTCTATTCTATGTTCTTAGTGCCACATTCCATATTGATGAACCACGACAGATAGCCGGTTCCTCTCCATTGCCCACACACACCTTGCACGTCCTCCCTTGCTTCATGCCATACCCTCACCTCCTGAGGTGAGGTAATTGCAGACCTTGTGCTAGCAATGCCTGGACTCAAAGAGGATTTCATGTTCAGGATGGCAACTCCAGGAAAAAAGGGGAATTATTCTGCTTCAGAAAGATGGTAAACAATGACAACAACAGAGAGACTGGCCATCCATCTCCCATTTTCTGTGTCCACATCAGAAACATAAGATCTCAACATCCTGCTCCATATTTTACAGATAAAGGAAGTCCAACCCTTCCTCCCCTTTCAGTAAATTGAGCTCTGTCACCACTGTTCTTCACCCTGACTCTGCTCATCCATGGTCCACTGTCCCCTGCTCCTTGCCAGGTTTTTCTCCTCTAGCTTTATCAACGCTGTCCATCATCACCATCACTGCATTGCAAAGCCATGGCTGATGCTAAATTGATGATCTCTAAAGTTAGGCAAAGTACAGCTGATTAATGTGGGTTTTTTCCCCCTGGTGAACTAGCATCTCTACCCATGCTGATGTCTTCTGCAAATACTTTAGAACATTTCCAACTTCTAGCATGTAACAAGCTCAACAGAAATCAAGTCCTTCTCACAAGGAGTCCCCAGGCTTGATGTATGTGCTTCTGAATAGGTGGCATTAAGCAAAACAACCTCACCACCCCTGTAACGAACATTTTTAATTGTGACAAAGATGTGTGACGTCCATCAGAAGCCCACACAGTCATTTGGCAACAAAACTACTAACTTTTGAGACTTTCTGAACTCCTAAGAGATGATATGTTAATATTACCACAGAGGAAAGATTTTTTTTTTTTAATTTAAAATAAAGATGCTATATTTTAAGAAACTAATAATTAAGCCGATCTGATTAGTGCCATATGGAGAGTGTTTTGTGCAATGGACACCACGGTTACAAGCATGAGGCAGAACTAAGCAATGCTTCCTATTTATAAATGGGAAAAAACCACGAGCGCTGGTGTTCAAGGAAGGTGGTAAACGACAAGATTGGCAGAAATCCACATGAAGATGCTCTGTGCTGTGTGACCCACCCGCTAACACGAAAGAAACCTTAATTGACCAAACCCATTATGCCTCATGAAGTTTCTTTCACTTATAGTGAATCTTGCTGTAAATTCAGCAACAGGTATGGGGAAAAAAAGAGACAGCTATGATGATTTTTAAATTGCTGTCTAGATTTTAAAAAAGTAAATGAGTGACAATGAGACAGAGGAGGAAAAAGCAGAACTTGGCTTCAGCAGTCCACTTGGAATATTTAAGTTAAAGCTAACAGATTAAGAAAGCATCCATAAATTCAAACATTTACATATTAAAGTTACATTTAGTTCACATTCCTTGTTAGAGCTGTATAATTTATTTTTAAAATATGTATCTTCATTTACTAGTCTTTCCAACCTAGGGTACATTATATATTCTGGAGGGTGGAAGGAAATGGATTTCTACTTAGTTCATACTCACCACTGCAGAGATTTATGTGAAACTGCCTACCTAAACTCCATCCATTAAACCTATGTTGTTCTTAGACCTGACTTCTCCATCCTTAATGTCATTTCCATGAGAATATTAAGTCTTAATACAGACAAAAGATCAACTTTTAATAATAATAGTCCTCCTCTTGTAATTTTGTGGGTAATAAAGGTATCAGAGGTTATAATCCTTACCATTATTTTCTAAGTCATCTCACTAAAGTATGCGGTCTCCCTTTCGAAAACTTTGTGTCAGGATAAGGCATGCAAAAATCTTTATTATATAAATTTCACAACCCATTTCAGACCATACTAACTTTATTGGATTTAAATTAGCAGAAGGAATGTGTTTCATATGAGCTCTGTATTAAGGGAGATTTTTTGTTTTCCCAACTCTTTCAGTGCTGGAGACCATGCTAAGAGAGAAGCAGGGAACCTTCTCCCTGGAGCCACCAAAACTGTTGACAGTGAAAGTGCTCGATTCCCTTAGTGTAAAGAGCAATGCCTATTTTGGGTATCTAAATGTATGAGCTCAGAAATCCTTATAGCACACGTACCAACTTAATGCTCATTCACCAGACATAATTGTGCCCTGATATAAGACTGGTGTAAATGGGGCTCTAGACCTCCACCCCACACACATCGTGCTGTCTGGGACTGACGCTCCTTTCCTTGTTTGTCAGGTTGGCAGAAGTTGTCTCTTCCCTCTTTCTTTTTCTTTCTTTTTGATAACTTAACCAAACTAACATCCCTGTTAGGAGAATCAGTAAAAAGTGCCTCTATGTACTTCAAATGCAACAGCGACTCCTTTGACATCCCTCTTTTTTAACCAATTCTTTCCTTTCGTCAACAGGATAGCAGCCAAGGAATCCGTGAATCTTATGTCAACACAAAGCTTAGGAATTGTGTTTGGACCAACACTCCTTAGACCTGAAAAGGAGACAGGGAACATGGCAGTCCACATGCTGTACCAAAATCAGATAGTTGAACTTATGTTGAGTGAGTACAGCAAGATCTTCGGCTCTGAGGAAGACTGACAGACAGGGCCTGTTATTGAAAACGTTCACATCTGTCTTGATGTCTAATATTTTTACATTTCTGTAAACATATTTCTGAAATATTTCTTTTTCTTTCAAGTGACAGATGCCTCATTTTGTGAAAACTTAATGATGATTTTGTGTTTAATTTTCAAACATTGGAATAAAAAATATTGTCAACATTTGCCTATATGTATTCCACATTAACCCTTTGAGAGTTTCATTATGCTAGCACTCCAAGTGTCACTTTTTTTGCAAGCTGAGCATACAGCATATGGCCAAAGACCATAGAAAATGCTGTTTACCAACATATGCAATGGCACAGAAAGACAAATAGTAATTGAAGAGCTTTGTGGGAGATGGATTAAAATATGTATATTAAAGTCAATAAATTAAAACAGTGATAGCAGATCATTTGTAGCTAATCTGAGTATAATTCAGCTTTCTCTTTGATATATATTGCAAGTTAAAGACATGATGAATAATCAATTTGCCTACCCCAAGAGTTCAAAAAAAAAATTACATTCAATACTTTTAAACAAATAAGAAAAATGCACCACTAGAATGTCATTATTTGCATAACAGTGCCTAAAAAAAATTAAAAACACAATTGGAACTTTGGCATTTTTACTTAAATGCAGTACATGAAATGAAGACATTGCATGGCTGCTCATTTTAACGTAACATCCATTTTGATTCTTCATCACACTGTACATCTGCCCGCTTTCCCCAGCTATCTCATGTTCTGTAGCATTTGTATTGTGCTCCTGAGGATGCTTTATTGGTGAACTACATTAAATTCATCTAGAAAGAACTTTAAAAAAAAGCCTTTTCATATGCCCTTAGGATTACTTGGCTAGACTTGAATCAATTTATGCATTTGATGGTTAGTTTCAGTTGTCATGGATAAACAAAAGGGTAACTGTCTAGAATATATCAAATATTGTTTCATTTTGAAATGTATGTTTCCAGCTATACACATCTCCTACCCTGTTTTGTAAAAGTATTCTGCTGATAAAATGTAGACTTATGTTTGACAGCTTTTTAATCAAGTTCAAAGAGAATAAATAAAACTAATCCAGTGTGGTAAAGAGTCTGTCTGGTTATCGATTTGTTCATAAAATGAAAAATAAACCATGTAAATAAGATGTGTGAAACACAGATCTAGAAGCAAATATTTAAAGCAATTAAAGACCCCAAAACATAGGATTAATGCATAGGTCTGCTGTGCACGAGAGATATGTCTTCAATATCACCTCAGCAGATCATGGATCGCTTCAGTTTTTACTTAGCATCGTTTTGCAAAATACCATGTTATTCAGGAAAGGTTGCTCCTCAGAGCGGTCATTTATGGGAACAAATGTATAATGAGGCCTGATCATTAATGAAGACCAGGCTCTTTCATCAGGTACTGACACAGGCAGAAAATAACACCAAGAAAACATAAAAATTGGCCCCAAGATGTTTTCTGGCTTCAGACATGGCTGAAAAATCAAGAAAAACAGAAGGGTAGTCACCAGTAATTAAAAACACCAACCTAAACAAATATCTCCCTCATATCACAAGTATTCAACATAATCATTTCTGCATAAAACTATAACGTTCTGGAGAACTCAAATTCACTTTACTTTCAAGAAAATATTTTTCATGTTAACATCAAGCCGTGAGTACTTAAACAGTAATGCTTTTCAGCATCGTCGTCTTTAGACTCTTTTAATAGCAACAAACCAGGCGCTGTTTATAGCCTGTGGAAATGACTGGAAGAAAGATAGTCAGAAGTTCAGTCTATTTCTTAATAAAGACCATTCACATTATGGCCCCACGGGTGCTCACAATCATGCTATTGAAGTAATTTCTGCTATTACTGGAAATGAAAAGTTCACTTGTTACTTGGATCCTGTTGCACTCAGAAGAAAAGATTCTTAATTAATTAATTAATCTTCTTTTAAGATTTCTTTGGAGCAGGGAGACTCCTCTCCTTGTTTTTATAAGCGAGACAAGGCTTATGAAATGAATCTGTATCTTTCTTAAGATCAACTGGTTTTGTTGGGGGCGGAAAAAAAATCAAGCAAACTTTTGGACACATAAGCCTTTCTTTGGTTTTGAAGGGCGCCTTACATGAATTCGGTATAAATGTGCTGACTTCTCGACAAAATGCTTTGTTAAAGATAGAAGCCTGATACGTGGGTAGCCAGTTCTCGGAGGACACAGGTGGGTCTCCTCAGCAGAGCATATACATCTGGGGCGTATAGCAGATGTCTATCCATTCTCATCCCAACAACAGAAAGGTATAACGGTGCCTTGCGTCCAAGCTGCTCCTTTCCCCAAGAAACCAGTCTTCTCCCTGTCCCCTTTAATATCAACATGAATTTTAGGGACATGGTTTAGTGGTGGGATGGCAGTGCTAGGTTAACGATTGGACTCAATGATCTTAAAGGTCTTTTCCAACCAAGGTGATTCTATGATTCTATTAATTCAGTGGGAAGAATTACTGACTCAACCATTAGTCAAAGAGCCAGCCCCCAGCTCCTGCCATCAGCCTCTCAGGGTAGAAAGTAGCTAGACAAAAGATGGTAAGAGTGAAAAAGAGAAAAATATTTGCAAGCCTTAACTGCAGTGGGTTTTTTTTTCCTCCTCCTCAGGTAGTTTGCTCTTTGATAAGTAAGCTCACAGCCCAGGGCTCTACCAGACTCTTTTGTTGCTGGACACATGTATTTCCGAATCCCAAATGTGCCTAAATTTGGCCTCCGACCAGCATGAGTACTTCACTGGGCCTGTATCACCATCACATTGCTCTTTCAGTTGTTACTTATAAGACTAGTAGAAGTTTTGCTCAAACTTTGTTAAATTTTCAATGAGTCAAAATTAGACTTGCAGAAGACCTTTTTTTTTAGGAGCTAGCTTCAGTTTGAGAAAGACCATAGATATTTTAAGCAAGGAGCTATTGCTATTAATGGTAAATGATCAGAAAAATGAAGGCTGAGAATGAAGCAGAGACAAATACGTCCAAGAATCAGTGTGTTTTAATCTGCACCTTCTCCCTATACAGAGTATCTTCTCCCTATACAGAGTATCTTCTCAACCTCATGTGAAAAGACAGCTATCCTGGTAGCTGGGATTACTATCGTAAAATGAGACATCAGAAAGAGACCCATAACAGAACTGAAAAGGGCATTTCCAACTAGAGAGATTTCTCATTAAAATAAAAATTTAAAAATCAATTTATTGAAAATTAAATGTTTGCAAGAAAAATTGTCAGTTTTTAACTCAAGGAATTCAATTGCAAAATAGGATTTCTGAGCAAACGATGAGAAAGACAGACTGACTTACTGAGCTACAGCTAAAAGAGGACATGTGAACTGCCCTGAAAAAATTTTCATGCCTCTTTTTATTTACATATATATACATGTATTTTAATAGTTCTTTAACTCTCTGCTAGACAGTTACAGTGCAGGTAACATTGAGCCTGTTTTCATAAGCACCCCTTGTTGCAACAGAGCCAAAGACTGCCATGCAGCCCAAGGCACTCAAGAAGTTCAGCTAATCAATTACTACGTAGTATATAGACCCTGGGTAGAATTTGGAAGAAAGCTGGAAAGTAAGTTGGGACCACAATCACCGCTGTAATCAGGCAGTGTATAGATTTTACATGGCTAATTCTCAGAAGAGGCTGAAAGACAAGCCTCAGGGAATACACATATTATCACGGCACAGCAGGTTCCCCTGCATTGCACTCCTGCTTCAGAAAGGAAACGTGCAGCATAAGGAAGCTGAACAAAATCACAGATGCAGGTCTCAGTCACAAGTCCTGATTTTTGCAGGATGCATAAATGGTGCCCAGGGCAATGCTTGTTTTGCAGAACATAGGAAACCTTCCCCAGCACTCATTTTGGATTTAAAAAACCCAACCCTTCCCTAAGGACCAAGGGCAACACACAAGAAATTTCTCCAGCAAGTGGCCCGCTGAGGTCCGGCCATACCCAAACCCTTTGCTGCTTGAGAGCTATAGGCCTCGTTAGTCAGTAGGTTTCATCGAGGGAATGTTTGTAGGATGCTACCAAAGCAGCAATCTCATCCTTGTGCCAATTCACCATGTGTTATCAAAGCAAATTAATATCATCTACTATCACTTACATGCTGCATGCTATTTTTAGACTCGACAATTATGTACTTCCAAACATACCTGAAATACTATGAGCATCAATGCCCATTTTTCCTTATAGATCCTTGTTACAAAGATCTGGTTGCACACTGGATACAAAACACGAACCATCACTTCAGTTTTGCACACAAACCATATCCTGAATTTAAAAAGACCTGCACTGAGAACTCAAGACGTAAGAAATGGGGATGCAATACCATTGCACATCGGTGACGTGAGAAACCGAGGCATACAGCCAGCCGTGTCAAAAGAGCACTGGTTTTAGGGCTCATTTTATTCAGCCCCATTCTTTTTTTTTACTTTTTCCAGAAACTTTGTATTCTACATCTTGCCTCCTCTGAATTCGCCCATATAATCCTGTACTTGGGTTGTGGCAGGCACTCAGCTTTGCTCATCCCTGCAACCCGAGGGCAGGGCAGCCTCAGAGAAAGGAGGAACAGGTAGAAATTTGCCTTCCACACTCTAAAGGGTGGTGAAATTTGCTGGCTTTCTGAAGGTGACTCTTAACCTCTCAGAAACACTTCAGAAGTGCAGGGAACCCACCACCACACAGCAAAGCAGCCTTGTCCACGCACCTCCAAAAACCTTTGTGCGTGCTGTAAAACCTGGGGCAGTATCTTACACCTTCAGTAGAAGCTGACAGCTTTGTTTAAGAAGTTGAAGAGGGCCCATAAAACACTGCAAGTTCAGAATGCATGCCAATTAACTACCCACAAAACACCACCACTTTAGAGCACATTTCAGTTAATAAAAGGCAGACTCATAAATTTCACATGATTCTCCTCCGCCTGTGTCAAAATACAATTCTTATGCTCAGCTCCTACCCGTACACTTCTTGGATGTGTGTCTGGGAGATAAAAAGAGTGACTACCTCCCCACTAGTGATTTCCACACTGTCTCAAAGCTCAGTAGCTTCCAAAGAAGCAGCTCAGAACCTTTTTGAGTGTTTTCTGGTTGCAGTTTTGGGTAGGTGGAGGTGCATCCTCTGTTCTGGAAAATGAGTGACCATATCGAAAGCGGTTTGACCAGTCCATTGCTCAGCCTCCAGCCTACCCACTGCAGTGAAAAAGGTACAAGAAGTCCAATCATTACGCCTTGCTTTCCCACAGGAGATGTTTCTTTGCAGCACCAGGCAGCAAATGGTTTTAAATAAATGGCTGAACACCCTGTATACATTTCTATCTTTATGTAGTTTCTGTCACTTAATATCCATTTTTAATCCTGCTAGGCTCTTTGTCTTAATGGTATCTGATGAATTTCCCAGGTTAATTATGCACCATGTAAGAAAATATTTTACTTGTATCACTTTTAAATTCATTAGCTTTTAGCATTATTGTATAGCACTCCACTTGCTCTTGATTTATGGGAAAGGCTAAATAGGATCATCTGACTGACGTCTTCTGGCAATTCACTCTCCTATATACCACTAACATATCACCTCTCATTTGTCTCTTAATCAATTTAACCTTCTCTCGTATGGAAGATCTGCCACACCCCTTATAACTTGCTCTGTCTTTCACTGGGTGCTCTGTGTATCTATTCTGCCCTTTCGAACAAAACCCCAAGTATCCAAGGTGAAAGGATCCTTAATATTTTCTGTATTGATCTCTTCTCAGCTCTTAAAAGAATCAAGTAGCTTGTTTGTACCTGATTGCTCCTCTGTGCTGAAGACCTGAATTGTCCTTAGTGCTCCCCATGGAACAGATTCACAAGGGAATTGAATGTTATTTCTGGTCCATACGCACAACACATCAGTGCTGCTGGTTTCTATCTTGTGGCCATCTCACCTTACAGCTACCCAAATTTGCATCAGCAGCTTCAGCCACACAGCCCTGGCAGTCAGCAGGAGGAGGGAAGGCAGGGTGGGAAGAGACTGCCCAGCAGCAGCTCTGCTCCTGCACTGTGACCCAAAGCACTTGTGACCCCCCCATGCCCGCCATGTGCTCTGCACCACCTCTAGCATACCCAATGTATACGTCCAGCAAAGCAAAACCATCTGCGCGCCTGCACTGTAGCTCTCTTTCCGATGGACATGCTTCTGTAGGGCTGATGGTTAATGGCAATTTCCTGGCTGTTGGGATGGTAAAAGCCTGTCTTCTAACCCTCAAATCCAATCCAGATCTAAGCCATTTTGCCACTTGGCAACAGCCAGAAAGTTCTAGGTTGTCATAGATTTTCTGTTGTGTAAGTATGTATTCAGCCTGGGAAGAAAGTAAGTGCTGCGGGGACCAGATTAAAGGTATCTGGTACCTGCCTGAACACTTTCACCTTAGTTTCTGAGCCCCTTGCAGGCTTCATGGTATTGGCTTACCCACAGGACACCAGTGTGAAGGACTGCTTTTGCCTTTTGATTTTCAAAATTGAAACGGAGCCTATGTCAGCGCAGGGACGTGGACCTGGGATCTACTGCAAGACGAGCTAGGATCCTATGCTGTGAATCTGCTCCCTCAAGACCACTGCACCCTAAGATTGCACCATCACAGACTGAAGATGAAGCACACAGGTGATCCTTTACAGATACTTGTTTTTTTAGTTTGAGATCCACATTTAGCTGTGAGTCAAAAGCAATTTCACAGATACTGAACAGACACAGGCCACGCGGTGCTGCAGGAATGCAGAGCTGATGATTACCCTGCTCCGTAAGACGCTCACGTTCAGACAAAACAACACAATAATATTGGTTATTCTAGGTTTCCCGAGTGTTGTTGGTTGGAAAGCAAACCAAATTTCCTTTTGTACTGATGACATGCTTCACCTCAAATGTGGGAACTGAAAGATAAGGCAGCTACCTTAAACAAACATGCCCTAAGATGCAAAATACAAGCACCTTCTTGAGAACTCTAGTACTATTCTTTTTCACGTCATGTCTCTTTGAAGTGTAGATAGCCAAAAACATTGGCAATGCTTTCCCTCTGATGCTGCAGTTTTTTGAGAGTATTATGCATATTGCAGATGCGGTTTTCTTGCACTAGATTGAAAAAAGAAATAATCTTATTAAAAATGTAAAAGGATTTCAGGGTTCTGTGCATACTCAGAGAAAAGAGAGATGTCAACAATAAACATGCCATCTGAACAATACGGAAGGACCTCTGTCCCATGGGCATAATGGATGTTTTATTAATAACTTGCTTTTATATATTTTTCTCATTTCCCAAAACAAAGGGGGGGGGGGGAAAAAAAAAAGGAATGGGTTTGGAAATCAAAACATTTCCTTGAATGGACAATTTAATATCTTCCCTGAAACACGAGAAGATTGAACCGAGACATGGTGCATTTTCTGGGTTTGCATTCTCCTGCCCCAGGTGCTCTTCTATCATCAGGAACCCCCTGGCACAGGGACAAAGACTCACCCGTTCTCAAGAGTCTGTCATGGAGCACATTAGCTCCAGCTCATAGATTAAAAATTTGGGCCTTTTAAGTGACTTAGGCAGACTCAGCACAAGCATTGATGGAGAAGATGTGGGATGTTACAAGTTACTCATTCTCTGTGATAGCTGGAGAGAGTGTAAGAAAGAACCAGAGGGAGGACAGAGACCTCTTTTTCCACCTTCTGGAAGAAACAGAGCAGCTACTGCCACAGCAAACTAATTTTTTTCCTAATCTAAGCCAGCTTTGCTCTGTCAAGCAGAAATCCCAATAATAGATAAAGGAGAAGAGATGTGTCTCTGCTCCTCCAGGTACCTTCCACCTGAGTGCATGTCCAGACCCTCAGGCTTGGCCCATATCAAGAGACTTGGTCCAGGGAACTGCAATCCTCCAGAGGCAGTTTATCCTCATTTTTCACTCTCTTTGACATGATATCATAATTCCTTGCACACAGCCTGTATTTCAGATAATCTGAACCTCCTTGGCAATACTGTTCCTAGATTATAGGTCTTCAGTAAACTAGCTTCTCTCAAATAACATCCCAAATAGCTTTAAGGAAGCTAGGAAAATACAGGGAGGATCAGGGAACATGGGATGTATTTGGGCAGAAAGACCCTAAAGGAAATTTCCTCTTCCATTTTCTGCCAATGTATATGACCCATGTTATTATGGAAAGAACCTTTTTTTTTTTTTTTTTTTTTTTTTTTTGATAGCCTTCCTGTACAAACAGGCTCTTTGCTACAGAAATAGGTGCTGCTAGATAAAACTGTGATCACGTTAAATGCAAAGAAAGAGGAAGGCTCCACCTCAGAAGCAATGCCATTTTCCCCCAAGATCATCAGCAGGCACTTCCAATGAAAATATTGCTTTGAAACAAATAGCAAAGAGAGGTGAAGCCTTGAGATCCATGTCCTAAGGGGCTGCAAGCCCAGTCAGGGCAGCGCCGCATGCTCTCCTCAGGCACCCTGCGATGGCTGGCATTACAACAAACTACCTAAAACATCTTTCCAGGACGCAGAATTTCCCATTTACTCTCATGAGGTTTTAATCGCTTTGTATCCTAAATAGTTTCTACCCAGCCAGACCTTAGATTTTACCTTGTGAAGGCCAAAACTTTTTTTAATCCCTTCCTATCTGGACAGCTGGGGATTCATTCATAAAAGATTTTGAACATTTGACTCCAAACATGCCTGAGTGCAGAAGGAATCTTATCACTCACGTATCAGGTTGGGATGGCTTTTTCTGCCTTAATTCAAGCATGCTTTGCAAGGCTACCAGGGTCAAAAGTTGTGCTTCTTGCCTTTCCTATGGCCACTCCTGTGGAAGCGACCAGGAGAACTTACTGGATAGAAAAAAAAATAAAAGCTATCTAATTAAGAAGCAAGCGTGCATCTGTCTCAGGCCACTTGCCAAGCATAATGTGTGTGGGGGGGCAAATCTTCTGCTAATAGAAACTGCTCCTTTTGGACTCACTGACTCCAGTAGCACGGGTGACAGACGCCTCACAGTCAGGTCTCGGGACTTTCTGTGCTCATCTAATGATGAGGAAGTTGTGGGATTTGTCAGAAGTTCATCCGACCATAAACGTGCCAGAGGTTCCCGAGGTTTAGACAGCTCTGAATACATCTCTGAGTTACTTATTTAAACTTCTATCATGCCCAGTTGTCAAGACACAGGTACATGCACAAAATAACAGATGTGTCTGACAATTATCTCCAGGAACCCACGGCCAGTTTGTGTCAAAAAGAGCCTAGATGTGGCCTGTGTCACTAAGTGGTGGAGGGAAAGGGAGCGTAGGAGGACACTGTCAAAATGGATAGACAGTTTGGCAAGAAAAAGCTGGATCACTCGGGATATTTGGCACATTCCAGATTTTCTGGTGCCCTCTAAAGAGACTGTGCTTATGGAAAGAACTCTCCTGAAAACATGAGACGAGTTTGATGAAAAAACTAGTCTTGCCCTTGAAGTTCATACTCTGGCCCTAGCATATCTCCTGTATGGACAATGGAGGGGAATGTGTTACTATAGCCACAATTGTATCTGTTCCTAAGTTTATTTTATTAATTTCACCGAAGAACTTTCTGGAGTCATTATCAAGGGAAGAGGAGGAAGAGAGGGAGGTAGCCAGCCACCCTGCGTTGCTACATTGGCCTCTTGCTCAGCTTCGCGTTGAACAACCAAGAGCACCAAGAGCATCCTGCCACCACGGATGAAGCAGGTGAGATGACTGTCCATGTTCTCCATGAGGATAATGATTTTGGCTAAGGAGTTGTTTTGTTATCTCAGTCCATTGTCTAGCGTAAGAACAGTCACAGTGGTACTGATTTCCCTCACACAATCACTGTTCAGTCAAGTAAGGACCTGAGATGGCCTTAAACGTCCTTCTGGTTATAGAAGCACATAGCGAAGCAAATAGAGAGGTTATATCAGACACTAAAATCAGCCCTTTTTTCTCCCCACCACTTCATCATTCAAACCTACAAATGTCTGAAGGACTTTCTCATGTGAAATATCATCAAAAGAGGTCCAAGCTCACACAGGAACATCTTTGCTTAACATCCACCATATCGCTGACTGTAACTTAATTACCGTGCATACTGTACTGGTGACAGTAAATATGAGTGCTGTGTGCTACAGAACAAATATCCCGTGATGAAAAATTCAAATGGTATCAAGCTTTTCATTAGTGCCGTAATGGCTTTCTCACGCATTTAGCTCATTTTTAACTCAACCTGCTAGGGGAAGGAAATGACATACTTTTTGTTGAATCAGACAGCACTGAGATTATATGAAGGTGCGTTTTTATGGGGAAAGAAACGTATGCCACATTAATCTATTTTTATGCTTTGCAGTACATGCTGATGAGTCATTTGAATGCCAAGTTTCATTAGTAAATTGGGAGTGATATCGGGGGCCCTATGATAAAATAAAATGCTTGTATTTCATTTAAGAATGCAAAAATTTCAGTCCTGCTGCAGAATATCTTGGAACGCTAACTAGGATCATAGGATATAAGGATTAAACCTTAGGCCTCTGTTTACAAAGGGAACTTTGTGTCCATCAAATGCACATTAGTAATACAATCTGCCCGATACTGTATTGTTCTATCATTTCTCTACGGATCATATTAGTCAGTGTCCTGTTAACATCCATTTTATCATACTGTCATAATATTATATTGAAATGAGATCTGGCACTTTTGGGGTCCTGGGCAAGATGAAAAAATGGGTCTCCAGCAGTCTTCCTCTTAGATATAATTGAAAAAGAGGCAGGCATGAGGGCATGCTGTGACTCACGCTGCCAGAGAGTGATCCGGAATCATTCAGATGATGAGTACATAGAGAATGCCATGCACAGAAAGATGGCAATTTGCTGTACTAATGTTTTGAAAATGAAAATTTCTAGCTGTTTTGCAGTGGAGCTTAGTAGGAAAGGCAGAAGAAAAAAAAATAATAACAATAATAAAATCTTTTATAGTTAAGCCAGATTATTTCTGTTGTTTTTGGAAAGGCTGCACTGCAAGAAATGTGTTTTCTTGAGAATGGTGTAAAACATAAATGAACATTGCTTTATTGACCAAAATAAGTATAAAATATAGGAAATGGAAGGAAAGTGGCAAATGAAAAAAAAAAAATTCTCTCCCTTTTCTTGAAGGTTAGTCATACAGAGGGATCCAGAGGCACCTTCCAGGCTCCTTACATGGAATCTTTGATCCTCAACGTGGCCACTTAGCCATAGGGATGGACACCTATATACACTCAGTACTTCAAGCCCAAAAGACTATTTCTGCCATCAAGCACAATTTCCAACAGCCAAGTCACCTGACAAACCCCAACAGGACTGAAAACAATACTTCTCATTCTTCCCAAATAGATTATAACTAATGATATCAACATCCTATTCCTTTGGTGCTTCCACCAAGCTTTAATTCTAACAAATAAATCAAACTAGCAACTCCAACCTTTGTTTAATGTCTATGCTGTCAATACTGGTGCACAGTCAGTATTAAAAAGGTTTGGGTTCTTTTTTTTTTTCCCTGTTGTCTTTTGTTTTGACTGGCTTTGTTCTGGGTATCATCATTTCGTACTAAATGCAGCAAATTTAGTGCTAAATGGCAACCCTTTCTTCAGGATTTTTTTGTTAAAGAGTCCCAAGCTTATGCAGCTGGCCTGTCCCCAACAGAACGACCCAGCCACCTGACCCGAGTCCTCTTTCAGAAACCAAACCAGTCTCCCATAAAAATCAAAGGCTGCCTTTGGTCCCCACTTCATCAGGGATGCAGTCAGGGGCCTGTGGAGAAAGCAGGGCCACAGGGCCAACGTCCAGGGCAACAATTCTTCATCAAATACACAACAAAATTCATTTTAGTGCCTATTTTTTCAGAGATCACGCTGTACAGTAATGACTCCTGTATCTGCATGTTGGAGCACACATGATCAAAATCAGGGTTGTTCAGTAGGTTTTTAAAGGTGCTTTAAAGTATGGTACATCATCCACATTTTTGCCCTCCATTTTACAGTTTAAGTTCCTCTCAGTCACCAAGTTAGCCCTCACCACCCTCTATGTTTGTGGGTGACATATTTAAAACATCATTCCTTGTTCTCCTTAATGTATCTGGTTTTACCATTGCTATTTAAGTTTTTATAAGTCCCTGTACACTGAAACAGCCAAGTGTGATCTTTCCGGCAGAAAGGAGGAGACTCCCTTACTTAGGAGGAACTGCAGGAACATATGTGCTTTGCAGGGCTATGAGTGACCCAGAAATAGATGGTTCCTGGGAAAAGACTGTTAAGTGCCAAGATGGGCAATTTACTACATATGCAAGTCCAGGTGAACAAGGAATCTTCAAGAAACTCCCATTGAGCTGAAATTGGGACCATTTTTATAGCTTTCAGTTTTGAGGTCACAGTCACCCAGACTGGAAACTCAAAAATGACTTCAAAAAGGCAAATGCTAACTAGATTTCACACTAGATTTCATTTTACTTGGCATTACAGAAAGAATGCAGGTATTAAATAGACTGTTTCCTGTATACAATAAGGTTAATTAGTAGCAA
Source organism: Gorsachius magnificus (assembly GCA_034008185.1). Classification (NCBI taxonomy): domain Eukaryota; kingdom Metazoa; phylum Chordata; class Aves; order Pelecaniformes; family Ardeidae; genus Gorsachius; species Gorsachius magnificus. Next base: position 4,940,159 of record CM067085.1, on the reverse strand, counting down.
GGGATGGAAATCAGTGTAGACATAACTCTTTTAGACAGGTATCAAAAATAATCCCCTGATCCCCACAGACCCCAGCTGCACTGCAAGAAGAACAATATAAAAGATTCTTTAAAAGAAATTTTTCAAACATTCTCCAGGTGTCCCAGCTATATTTAAATAGGCCCGTGGCCCCATGCGTGCTCCAACCCTTTCTGCTCTACAGTTCCCTTGCTCCAAGTTAAATGAGCAGAGTACTTGCACAGAATTTTGAGGTGCAACATAAAGGATTTCTGTACAAAGAGACTGGGATTGCAAACCGAGACAGACAGGAGAACAAAAAGAAGAATATATTCTGGACTGAATGGGACTTCCCTAAGCTCCTTATCAATAAGGTTAATAAGGGTCCATGCAATTTACTGATCACTACGATGCAACAACTGGGCTAAAGCTATAAAGAAGCTACATAGATACCAGTTTTTAGTGCTTCTCATGGCCCACCACATTAAAGTCCCTTTACCCGTCCCCTGTCACCCCACTCAAGAGAATAAACTCCGGTCTGTGTGATTGGCCTCACTAAAATCCCTGGTCTGCTATTACGCTTCTACCTGCCCTAGTTAAGCAGATTAATAGTTATTTCCTAGAATTTGATCCTCCAGTCCCTTTGTAATTGAAGCAGTAATGCTCAGATATTTCTAAAAATGTATTTCTGAAAAATACATTCCCTTTTTTCTCCGGTTTAATTTTGTTATCCTCAATCATATGCATGATAGAAAAAAAAATCCAAACTTCTATCTCCTTTATAAAATACATGTCATATCAAAAAGGTGACAAGAGGGGGAAAAGTAATTAGTGAGTTCACAGAGTTCAGTAGAAAAGTTAAAATAGAGTAACACATTACTTTTTATGTTAAGATTTCACAAGACAAATCTTGCCTGTGTTTTAATTGCATGTGACCCTGGCAGTCCCACTCTGAAATGAAGTGCCGTAAAATTAAAGATGACAGACGCTCAAAACAAGTCTTGTGATCTTGATTAAACTACAAAGACCACACTTTCTCTCTGCTGCAACTCAGATATGAT
>CM067085.1:4896601-4934101 GCA_034008185.1 Gorsachius magnificus | reverse complement strand
AATAAACTTCTGTTAATAAGCTCAAGATAAAATGGGTTTGTAACATAATAGCAAAAGCGATGGCTTCTGCAATCCTACAGATCAAATCTTATAAACCAACAATCACTAAAATCCTAATCAAGACCAAGAACCTCTTAAAGTGCAAAGGGGGGAAGTAACAACTTTTAACATAGTTTTTATGGATTAGAATTCACTAACACTTAACAAAAATTGCTGGTTTATGCTACTGAAGGTGAAGGATACAGAGAGCAAGACTTGACAACCAAAGCAACACGTCAGTTTAAGACATTACTGACTATATAACCATTTTCACGTCACTAACCCTGGCTAAGGGCATGATCTGGGGGACACGACTCTACAGCTGCTGGGTCACTGGGGCTTTATGGTCCACAGCTGCAGAATTGTTGCAGATGTTCAGCCAAAACCTTCTTTTCTTAGGAGCTGGAGAATGCACGATTAGGCATGTTACCATGCTGGCCCTTTCTTTTGAGTAAAATCTTGCACATTACTGTGAATAAATTCTAATGAATCGCAACAAAAAGTGTCCATGCTCAGGTACAAACTGGTGTCAGGCATCTGAAGACAATTCATGCAAAAGGTGACTTATTTAGTGGCTCCAATGTTAATCAAAAAAAAGAGAATTAAACAACAGGTTTCAAAAATATATTCCTCTTCTTTATGATTTACCATATTTTAAATTAAGGTGAAATGCCAATTTATAGATACCTTGTGACAAGAAGCACAGGATGAAGTAGTTTTCCCTTAGCTCATCTTTGCAATGGGCACATAGGATAAAGACGGAAAGAGACCATATACCAACTTCAGGTTTACAAATGTATGATCATGGATAAAGTTCAGCACCTTCAATCGCATATTTATTCATGCCAGTGAAAGCATAAACCAGAAATCAACCTATTCTGCGCTGCTCTGGTTGTAATCCTTCACCCAAGATAAGCAGATACATGGGATGCTCAGTTTCCAGTGGGAGCAGCAAAGGGATCCCCTTCATGCAGCAGGTACATGGCCAGAGTGTTACGGGCTGTGAACTTCGGTATGGGAGTTTATTTTACCACTCTGCACCTTCTAGGCAGCTTTATAAACTGCAGACATGAAGGCTTGTTACTTGGCTTTACGGGTTCCTATGGCAAGATGACAATTACTGAATAGGTTAACTTGCTGCAGAGCCAGCCAGAATCTGTGACTCTCCATGGCATATAAAAGAAGTGAAAGTACAGCCAAAACAAATTCATTTAAAAATCTGAGCAAATAGACATGACATTTTTCTTGCAGTTTTTGACTGGCTCTAAAAATATCAACAGTCTCTCCAGTTCTAGTGCATACTCCCAATAAACAGCTTTGGAGACTGATTAAAATACCACAGCTTTGCTTCAACATTTTATCAATCTCATTAGCCATTTGCTGAATTGAAGCTGTGAAGCTACAGTGAATTTGGGGGGGGGGGGGGGCGGGGGGCGGGGATGTTAAATGGCCACACGATGGGTCAACATTTGTCTAAAGGCTCATCTCTGCAGTCGCTTCATTCTAATATAAAAGAGTCTATATGGGAGTTAATCAACAGGACAGTAGTTTCAATTCGTACTGTACTTCAGTCCAGATAAAGTGGTCCCAATGTGTGCAGCAAAATCCCTCTGACTGCCTGCATATGTATTTTTTTTTTTTCCCAAAAAATACTTTGCATCAGTTTGCAGTTTTTCAATTGCTGAATGTTGTTCAGCCTTGGCCCATCCTCATCTGTGGCAGTGCTAAAGTTCAAAGGAACTTGGAGCAGGCGCTTGCAAAATGAAACAAAAAGCATCTGCAATCTGAAAAAAGGGTCAGAGAACACAAACCTGCAGCCTGAGCCTACCCATTTGAAACAGGGACCCATGCATGCTGGAAAGCCTTCCCCATAACTGTAAAAATGTTTGCCAATACTCAGCAAGCAGAGCAAACCTCACAGCATTGTGCACTGATCTACAGGAGCGCGTTGCACAGCAGATACCTTTCCATCAGTCAGCTGTGTCCTGATCCAGGCATCCCAACACTTCTGGAATTATGTTCTCATACACACACCCCACACCTCGATCTGGAAAACAAAATTGCTTGCTGAATGCAACCACAGGATTAAAATTAGTCCACTACCAAATGTAGTAGGAGACGGTAAGCAGATGCCCTTTATTATTTAAACTAAAAGCGACATGATTAATTTACCCTGATGCGATTCAATGGCATGAATTAAACAGGCAGTTAAAACACAGAGAAAGAGCAAAAAGGAAAGAGAGGGAGAAAAGCAAGTTTAGCATCTAAAGAATTCTCTTAAGTATGTCCGTGTAGCCATAATAATGCTAATAATATCCAAAAAACCTGCTCCTCCTAGCCCGTGAAGTACACCGTAGGCTGTTGACTGGGAGCTGAAGGTTACACAGTACACATGAAGTGTGTGTAACTCGGATGCCAGTGAGGGCTCTGAAGTACTGGGGGAATAATTAAGTTTTCCTATTAAGAGTGTGCATCCTGCTGAAAATTTCAGAATCCTTTACTGGCAAACAAAAGTGCTAACAATAGCTGAATTAAAGGTTACGTACAAACTAACTGCAAGCTTTCGATAGATTACTGCAAAAAAAAAAAAAAGACAACAAGTAGGATATAAAACTTGACTAAATGACTAAGTGGATACTTGTTCAGCCCACCGTTGGATCAGGAGTCACCATAAAAACGTGAACGTCGCTAAGGCCACGGAAAAGAAAAAAAGCAGAGTCCTTCCAGCAATCCAAGCAAGCTCCAGAAACCAAATCAATACGTTGCAATAACAGCTAAGTTGAATGTATTGTTAATGTAAATAAAATTTACACATTCTTATTCTGATGGTAACAGCTAAAGCAAACGTTTGACAAATCGTAAATAAATGATATTGACAATGTTAATACAATCTACCACCAGCAGTAATACGTTAAAAAAAATAGTAAAGGCATTGCAATTTGAGGATCTCAAACCTCTATTTCTTAATATTTGTGCCATCCAATAAAACACATCCTCTGACTGTAATATCTATTTTAAAAATTAGTTCCCGCTTTCCTAAGAAATTAAACCAAAAGCAATAGACATTGTTTATGCAAGTCTTGGCAATACTCAAGTTCTGCTTGTTACATACTAAGCAGCTAGAGAGTACAGGGAGTACAAGGTAAAAAGGAGGAGGGAAAAAAAAAGGAAACTATTTGCCAATGTATTATTTTCCAAGCATTCACTTCAAGGAAGGGTAAGAGTAATATAAGCTATGTTATTCAAGCATCAGATATAAATATGTGGATTGCAAAATGCCTGATTTTAGGACTGAAATCTAAGTAAAACAATTTATTCTGCTACAACCCACTTATTACCCTTTAAATTTAGCCAGAGTATTCCCTGCCAAAGATATATGGAAACATGATGAACAAATGCATCCTTCATGTACTCTAGAAAGAAATTGAGGCCCTATCTTCCAGTCATTCATTTATATAGAGTGCAATTTACTAAAAATTAATAATACTTTCTATTTCTATCAATGTCGAAACTAAATAAATCAACTGAAGTGAATTAGATTTAGCTCATGATAGAAATGATGCAAAAGTGCACTTCAACACTGTCCTGTGTGCAAACAGAATTTGGTACTTCTCTCTTCTGGGTCCTCTTGCTTGTGGAAACCCAAAAGCAGCTGAAAAGGGTTTGTGCATTTGGAGACCTCCAAAAAGCAATATCTCTGTAATAGTTTGGAGTTTTTTTATTATTATTTATCAAAAGTGTTTTCCCAGGGACGTCCACAGCAGAAAGCTGAGTGTCTTTCCCAGAGTCCCCCACAGGTACACTGCATATTTCAAGCTGAAGACATGGTCATGCTTTGATAGGATTTTGTACTAAGATCTACACAAGTAAAAGTAATTACAAATTGTATATGATTTTTTTTTATGTTTTCAAATCCCTAAATCCAAAGGGGAAGAAAAAGGACACAACCTACTTTTACGCTGATGTATCACAGATGAACTGATCACAAGCTGCAATTCTTGAATCGAGAAAGGTCTCTTGATCTGTAATGTACTGGCTTTACCGTACTCGTGGTAGTTCATCAAAAACTCTGATCCCACAGTTTTGAACTAGATCCATTCATAACTGAAAGTACCTGCGACATCTGGAGTGAAACTGGAACTACTTGGCATTTTTTCATGAAAACTTATAGCAAAGAATTTACTTTAATTTTTTTTTTACTTTAAATGGATTCATTTACTCCCTGAAAATAGTTCAGACTTAGAAAAAAAATATATCTGATTTCATGTGCTTTGGAGGTGGGACTAGCAATTTAACTGAAGCTGCAAATAAAGCTGAAATCTTGGAGTTATAAAGCTAAACAAAACAAAAAAGAAAAATGTGTAAAATTCTGTGAAACAAATTATGTGAATTTTGCACAGCTGTACTCAGGGCATAACTGTAAATGAGAAGACCAAACTAATTAGATTATAAGCAGTTGATCTGCCTTATATTGTTTTATCGTATGTAATAGGTATAATATCTCCACATGAATGACTTGAAGCAAGTCATCAACATACTGTGTTCAAGAAAGCTGATCAGATTAGAAAGGCCTTGTAAGTTATGCTTGAAGAAGATGGGATTGATGATAACTTCCTGCTCACGGTTACACCAGTAAAATCGCTTCATCTCCATTAAACTTCAGGTTTCACAGGAGGCACTGTGTCCTAACAAGACCAAATTAAGCGTAGGAGTTCATTAGTGCAAAGCAGACACCGAAATGTCAAGTGACTGAATGTTATTTTGAGTGCGTTTCCCAGTGTCTTTGTAGGAAATCCATTAAAAACAATGGGAACCATTTTTGTGGCTAGGTTCCAGCAACAGGATCAATGAGCAATATTCAGGATGCCAGCCGTAAGGCATCGCTGTAACACTTAAGTAGAGATAGCTTAATTTTAAGCATATGAGTAGTCCCACTGAATTTACCAGTCCTCACATGCTTAAAGAGGAGTTTGTACCTATGCAGTTCGGCAAGGTAAGGCCAAGGAAGACAAAGGTACTGGCAGATTTCTCAGTCTCACTCCAAACCCTTTACACCACACGGAAAGGCCAAAACTACACAGTGGAAAGATGAACCACCACACCCCTAAGAGGGAAGTGCCAGCCCATCAGCCAGGTAGCCTCCTGGAAATCCGCTCAGAAGAACCTCTCAAACGTTCACTCAAAATATATGGCAACCCAGAGCTCATATGGGGAATAAACATCTCCCAACCTTACACAAAGAGGAGCCAACACAGAGTTTGCACAGGATTTACACAATTTGGGCAAGAGAAATTAGAGTGCAACGTCCAAGAAGTGAAGCTCTCCTACTTTTAGGTGACATAGAAGACCGCTTAATTTTTTCTTTTTTATTTTTACCAAATGCAGATGAAAATGTCAGAAACAAGAGCATATCTTTACTCAAGAAAATTAGCAAAACACGTGAGGTTTCATTGCACAGAAAAACAACATAAGATGCTCTGAGAACATGCAGCAACGTGGGTGGCCACTATGAAGAAAAAACTTTGGAGTATTTATACAGCAAATAAATATTCACAGACACTGCTATTCCCACTCACTAAAGTTTTGAAAGACATTATTCTCCTAAAAGACAGATAAAAGAGAAGAGGTGGGGGAGGAAGGGAAACTATTATGGAATGAGGAATAAGGGCCAGAGCCACAACCACAAGATTGATGTGAGTACTACAGTAAGCAAAGAACAATTCACTGCTTAAGGGTGTCAAAAGGCAGTCCTGGGAGAGAAGAGGAGGCTGAGAAATGAGAAAAGAAAAGGCAAGAGAAGGAATGTATAAAGCACAGCAAATATTAGGGAAATGAAGAAAAATAGAAGGAACCAAATGTCACTTGATGGGGCTACAAGTGCAATTGCTTCTTCTCCTGGGTTAATCCACAAATTAATGAAACCAGAACAAACAAAAAAATAAACCATTCTTCTACACATTCAAAGGTGAATCTTCGGGTGGTCATCCAGAATAAAGCCAGATAAGGGTGAGAGAAACAATAGCACCATAGCACGTAGCACGATGACGTTACAGCAATTTTATATTTTTGACCCACTCTGTTTTTATTGGAAAGCCTTACAGACTAAAGGATCCGCTCAGGGAATTTATAAGCTGCACTTTCACATTATTTCACTGAGACAACACAGGTACGCAGAGCTATTCAGGTGCTGAAGTATCTGGGTGAATAATTAGGGGTTTGTTCTATGAATGATTCAAACATTCAGGTATGTAAAAAAAATGTTAAAGGGATAGGTATTCATTTTAAAATAAACATACTTGTCCCAATTTTTAAAAATTTTTTTTTTTAAAAAAAAAAAATCTGTTATATTAACAAATACATGTTTTCTTCATTCTTTTCCCCCATCCCACGGGTTTTAACAGAGAACTGTATCTCTGTTTCAGAGCTCTGTAGGCTGATGCAAAACTGCAGAGAGAGAACTATCCATCAGCTTTTATACTGTGGGATCCCTGCGTAATTCTAGAGTTACAGAAACCCATTAATATCAATAGAATCCTATAGGTTTCGTTCTGCTAAATTTGATAGAACTTCTTCATAAGCTGCTTTCCCTTTATTGACTTAGAAACACAGCTGGGGAACCCTTTGCGAGGTTGTGAACCAGTATGAGACTTAGGGTTGGGGGGGGGGTTGTGTTTTGTTTTTTGTTTTTTCCCTCCTCAAACTTGAGATGTTATGAGACCATAAAATATTTTATCGTGACTTGCGGGGGACTGAGTTTCTTTTTATAATTTGCTTCCAATCAGAAAATCTTGAGCCAGCCAGTTCATTCCAAGTTTGTGATTTAAAACAGAGAAATGGGCAAATATTTAGCCTATCCTTAATTACCCTTTATATTTCTGAATATGCAAATTTCAGTGTACTTGGAATTTTCTCCAAGTGATTTGGCAAGTATAAATTACCCTTGCCCTTAAGACTCCTAGCTTCCACAGACAATGAATCAACAGTTGGTGTTAAAAGGCTGCAGCTTTACTATTAACAATCAATACAAGTTTTCAACAGGAATACACTTAGCCAGCATTAATGCAATTACATTATGTTAAATAATATTAATACCAAAGGCATGTCCGTTGCTGGCCTGGAGCAAAGTCATAACATTCCTCAACTGTCTCTAAACACCCATCTAGAAACAAAACAAAAATCATATAGTCTGTGAGACTGTTTTTTTGCCAAAGGTTTAATTTTAAATCCGTCATGCATTGTATATAAATTGTGTTCCAGAAAGGCAAATCCAGTCTTGACACCTGCAGACCATAGATACCTCCTCACTAAGAAACAAGTTGTCCACATGCCATATTACAGGCTCTGTATAGGGAATCTTTGTGTTGATACATGGATAAAAGACCTGACACAGCATCTCTATCTGGAAGTGGGAGATTCATCCATCTTCAAACCCCAACCTGTCTGTCCAGGGACTCTTTATCATAATTCATGCTGTAAATATCCTGGTGTTGGCCACCCACTGATCCTATTTCACAGAAATGGGCTGGTGATACTTTGTTCACTCCCAAATACCACATTGCCAGGTGCAAGGCAGGGGTTAGAGGTGTTTACACACACTCAAAAATATCTGTTATTAAAGTGACTTGATGCCACTTCCCAAATAAAATTTTAAGAAACTGGGGCCATATTTTTCAGTACATTTAGGTGCCAGAAAGGCACCAAGTGTGATTTTCAAATCTCTCATTGCCAGGAAACAAATAAGATAAATCCAGACAGTCTGTTCTGGGCAGGGGCTAACAAGCTTTGCTTAGTTTTGTGAACTATCCAAAACCCTCATAACTATTTTAGAACAGCTCTAAGGTGAAAATCACATTTACATCTGTCCAGAATATTACCTGTACATTTACCCTTTTGAAAATCCCATTATTTGTCTACGTACAATATTAAGAAGTCTAAATACATATTTTAAGGTTTGGCCCTTAATACTTCCAGACCTTGAAGTCATAAGCTGGTATCGAAAAGTCCAATGTAAATGCAGAGCATTACACATTACTGACTTAAATTTCCAATTGCATTTTTAAATATAATGAATTACTTCTTGGTATCAAGAATGATGACATTTATATTTTAAAAGAAAGTATCACAAAATGACAGCCCATGCTGCAAAAGCAGCTAATACCCACCAGTGTTTCCAGTTATATTTTGTAATTCCATAGTCTTTCTGCTTATCAGAGAAATGCTCCTCCACAAGGAAAATAAAATGAACACCTCATAGAGGAGTTCCTAAAATTTGAACAGGCATTTGAACGTGCCAAGAGTAGCAGCTGTTTTTGCCAGAAAGAAGATCTGGCAGGCATTTAGTCACAAGGTCACTGCTTATGGGGCTTACCCAAGAGATGCGATGGAAAGCAAGAAATGTTGGCATGGCACTAGGACAGGTTGTCCTTGATGAACTGGAAGGAGAAGACTGTTTTGGCCACAGGCGCTCAGCAGCAGTTTCACTTTAGGGAGGACTGCACAAACAATTTCTTTAGCTTTTGAGTTCACATTCTCTGAGTTTCAGGTTTGAATGGACCCAAAAAACCATCATACTCACCAGTGCAAGAAGAAGTCAGAACTGAAAATCAGACACGGAAGCATCATAAAATAGAACTAGATGTGGTTGTCCATACTCAGTGGAGGTTTAAATGCTTCCTGAATTAAGTGACCTAAAACTGTGTGGGCCCCTGTGAATTCTGGAATTCTGTAACCCTGGAATTTACTGCAGAAACTTGCAGGAGGATTCTAAGTGAGAAACTTCACTTGTCTTGAAAGCATTAAACTGCAGACCCTGCTAGTGTTATATCTAGATATGAAGAAGGGCTGTCTTCATCACCATACAAAAAAGGGTGGCCTGGCAAATCGTAGGGTGAAATGGCATATTTATCTTTCTTGACATTAACTCTCAAACCTAGTAATAATAAAGTGGCTATCAACATTACCAGCTATTTGTTTCTTGACTGTATGACTGAAATGCTTGGCTGAATGTTGATTTTACCAACCAGACACTGCTAAACCCTTAACCAAGGCAAAGATACACCCCATTTGCGTCTTCAAATTCCCAACAGACTGAACAAGCGGAGAGCTATCCTGCTACTCCAGCATGTTTGTGGAGCTGCTTCTGATCACACCTCAGCGATCAGCTCTCCATCTGTGACTTGACCGGTCCCCATGAGCCCTCTCCCTCTGCTCCACTTCTGGGTACAGCAAGGCACTGCAATACCGCACGCATGACATTAGGGAAGGAACTTCACGGCAAGGTCAAACATACCACTCCATTCCTAGAGCAAACAGCCTGACCATCAACACCATCAGCTTCCCCCAGCAATGGCAACAATGCAGGAAATGCATTTCTAGTGCAAGGACATGCAATAAGCTGGGAATTGAAAATAAGAGAATACTATAAAATAAACTTCATTAAATATAAACATTAACAAGGCATGGGTAATGATTGTATTACTCATTTCTGCAGTTACACCAATTAACAAACCTCCAGTTCTGAAATTACTTGGGTTAGCTACTGTCCAGTTTCCAGTTTGGTTCCTTGGGTGACAAAGGAGCTTAAAAAGGTTTATTGATGAATTTAGCTATCACTTAGTGTTATTCACTGGTCTTTGCTAACTATGAGGTCATTTGTTCTGACTCTTCTAAGGGTGGACAAAGCATCTTAAGACAAGGGCAAAGGAATGAAGGAGATTTGTGAAAAGGAGTGATAGGAAACTCAAAGCCCTCTGAAGTCAGCAAAAAGTCCCATAATATTCACCCACCTTTTATTTATTGTGAGATTAAAAGCGAAAAAGCATTATGTAATTGTGAAACATTAGGTTATTCTGATACTCAGACAAATGCAGAGCAATAAAACACTATTATATGAAGTAGTTATCATGGGAGAATTGCTTAATGTTCTGGTTTTAAAATGCTTCCAGAGGTAGGTGTTTCTCATCTGAAAAACTTACCAAAAAATAAGCTAATCTTCCCTTTTTGTCAAAATTCCTATCCCACCTTTTTCTGTTCTGTTCCTTGTTCTGCTTAGCTAGTGATGTATATCTTCCTCCCTATCTCTCAAAAGGTATTGCATGTAAAGGTCAATTCTCTTAACACAGCTTCTGCCCACTCTTCAGCTAATGTATTACAGCACATTATCAAGTTTCCAAACAATTGTTCACTTTTCATTAGAATGTGCTAGGTCTCTCTCTTTCTGCAGTGTTAGTAAAAATGGTGTTGAGTTGTTGACTAGTAATACGAACAAGCAACTTCTGCCCTTACAAGTGGGACGGAATTGATTCATCTTATTAAAAACAGACCTCATGTAAGCTGGAATTTGTGCTACAAAGGTTAATGTTATGAATGTACAGATAGCTAGTTCTCTACTATATGCTAGCATTTCTATTTTCATGAGTCATTTTCAGCTTCTGATACATCATCTCAGGTCATGTAATTTCATATTGATGTGATAGAAACTTAATGTGCTAAGTCAGGAAAACTAACTCATATCTGAAAAAGACCCTTTTTTCCTCCCCCCTCTATCTACTGTCATCTGAGAAAAAAAGAAAAAGAATGGTTAGGGTAGAAACCTTACTCCCATTTCAGTAGAATGAATGGAGGCAACAAATCTGAAATAAAGCAAAGCTCCAGGTTGGCAAAGAAAGTAATGATCAGGAGCTGAGATAAAGAAAGCTCAAGAAAATTAACTCCAGACATAACAGTTGAAAAAAGTTAGGTATACTGATGACTACAAAACTAGTTTATGTAATATATATTTTACATCCAAACCAAACAGCTCTTTGAACATTACTGAGACTATTATTACTTTGAAATAAACATTAGAGAGCTCCAAAGACAGAGCTACATAATACCCAATTTGTATTTACATTTACTTCAGTTTTAGGATGTAGGTTTTCACCAGCTAATCCACCCCATTTTACCACAGCCACATACAACACAACCAGACATCGCATTTTTACATAGCTAGAAGCACCACCATGTTATTCAGTTAACAAGACAGAGATTGTGCTAATGACTCTGCACAGATGGGCTGGACCCTGCTGCAGTAGAGCGAGAAAGCCCAGGACACGTGTGTTACCATGCCGCATGACCAGGGCCTGTGGCTGGTCCTGAACAAGGAGCTAGTGCTCCACAATGCTTTCTTTCTCCTGTTCCCTTTTTTTCCACATTATCAAAAATACCCACCAAAAACCCCTTGAAAAACTCTGAAATGGGATTGGGAAAGACCTGTTGGGTCACTGAACCCGACCTTTTGGGTCACTGAACCCAACCTCCCGCCATCCCCAGCAATCCTCTAATCCCAGTCAGAACTTTATCAAGCTCAATGAATATCCTTTATTTCTCAAATTTGAATGAAAATTCTGCTTTTTCTATCTTGAGCACCTCCATACTCTCTCTCATATCTGGGAGCAGCTTCCTGCAAGCAGCTGCAAAACCATGTCTTTGCCCAGCTCCAAAACCCCTCCTATGATGCCTGCAAAAACCTTGACAGTGTCTTGGTTACTTATGTACAGAGACTGCTGTCTATCATGTTTATAAATATTGCCTCATTTCTTCTCATACTATCTCGTCAGCCTGTACCATCTGTTGCCTCCTGTGACATGTGCAGACTGAGCTCTTCACAGCAGCAACTTTTTCTTCTGTGCTTGTACAGCGCATAGTACAACCAGTGCTTATCCACTGCAGGGTCCCCCAGGGCTATAATGACACAGAAAGTTGATAAAGTTCATGAAGAAATCCCACTCTAACTGCTCACCCTCCTCCTAACTTTGTAGGAGGAGCCCATGTGCAAACCACACAGGGATCTACGTGGGAAGGAGCCCGGCAGCAGATGGAGGGAGGTTATCATCCCGCTCTGCTCAGGATGGCGAGGCCACTCTGGTATGTGCCACCCAAGTTGGACCCCCAGGGCAAGAGGAACATAGAGAAATGGGAGAAGGTCCAGAAGAGGCAACTAAGGTCATCAGATGCCTGGACAACATGACCAACAAGGAGATCTTGGGGATGATGGGCCTGTTTCATATATTGAAGAGGACACTAGGGGAAAATCCAACAGTAGCACAAACCCCTGCTTCCAAAGATGATGGAGCAAACTTTTCTCTGTAGAGACAGTAAATCAAACAAGGAGCACTGACTGCAAATTTTAACTTGGGAGATTCAGATCGGACATTAGGAAAACCTTTGTCAAGAGGAGGGTGATGCAGTCCTGGAACGGGCGCCCAGAGAGGCTGTGAAGTCTTCTTCCCAGAGCATTTCCAAGGCTCAGCTAAGCACTGCCAATGAACTTCTCTCTTTCTACCACTTCCCAAGCAATAGAAGTTGAATGCATATTTTATCCTGATAAAAAATTAAATGCTTTAAATGCAACAGCAGTCTTCAAGCACATGCAGCTTTCCATGAAAAAAGCCAGATACCCTTCAAAATCTGGAAAATAAACTGTTCTCCTAATTGCTCTCAGCATATATTTGCAGCTTCTCTTCAAATTACACATATCTAGATGTTTGCATTAAAAGATAAAAGGGTCATACCTATTTTCTTGAGGTGGTATAAGTTTTAAAGCAAAGTGGTAACATAAGCACATGGTAAGGCCTAGAGTTATTAGTTCTAATTTGAACCAATCCAGGCTTTACCAAATAGGCTGCAAAGAAGGGTGCGCATCTGATGTGAAGTGGGCTGAGCTAATGTAGGTAAAAATCTGTAGACTTCTCTCCTCTTCTGCCTCTTTTCTCAGCTCACTCCACCCCTCTCATCATTGCTCTGGGCAAATCTCATCCCCTTTCTTTTCAGTGCCTGATGCTGGATTCATCAGCCCAGAGGGACTCAGCTCCTGCAGCTGGTGCCTTCCTGCGCTCCAACAGCATAATGAGAAATGGGAGGTGGAGAAACTCTCCTTCCATCACAGAACCAGTTATTCACAAGGCTTCCCCTCTCTGAAGTTGTCCACATAAACATGTAGCTCTTATAAGCATATTATTATGTGGTTTATGCAAATAATAACAACTTGGTGAAACCACTGCTCGTGGGTACTTGCATGCACATATATTGAACTGAGCAGCAAAAAGAAATCCTGGACATTCAAAACTGTTACGTAGGCTGAAGAGACAAAAGACTCTTTTTTTTTATCCCATTGCTGTAATGCACTTTATATGCTGCTGACAGGTATGACTTGGAAATCACTGTAGGAAACTGAGTATTACAGTTGTTCTCTCATGGGGAGAAAGTCTGGCCCCACTGGATCCATAAAAGTCCTTTGGGCCCATATTTTGGGTGAGACTCTCAGAAGCAGATGACCTCGGGTGCTGAAATTAATTCTTCCTCTATTCATCTCCTGGGTACATTTCAAGACCTTACCTGTTCCTCTCACTTTTTATGGTACATCTGGTTTCTTTATCGTATGCTTGACAAGTTGCCTTTCCCCCATTTTGCTTGATAAAATAATCAGTTTGCAGCTGGTTATAGCTGATGGTTTTGATCTCACTCAGCGTAAACTTGTTGGACAATGATAGTAATGCATAGAAATAAATACACGGAACAAACATATTCTTGGAATTAAAGGAAAATATCGGTTACATGACCACTACTGATGTAAGTAAATACACACAGACCTCTAAGTCTTAGAAAGAGTGAGCTTTTACTTGTGCACTAGGTCAAGGATACCCATTAGTAGCATCAGGAGCCCTGGCAGCCACAGGCAGGCACTGGGCTGCACCATGCAGGCACAGTGGGCATCTCCCCTCTCCCCACGCAGCAGAGGAAAAGCCGAGGACCAAGCTACCACAAGGCCTTTTTCTCACACGGTTGAACAACTTCTGATCCTAATGAAAAACAGGGTGTCTTGAACACAGCTGTGTCACTCTGAACCTGGAGCAGAGCTTGCTGGCATAGCAATCCTGAGTTATGTGCTAAAGTTCTGAAAATCGCTTTTTTTTTTTTACTTTTTTTTTTACTCTTTTTTTTTTTTGTATAATGAGTGCTTAAAAGCTTAGCAAATAGAGTCCTAAAAATGTAATTGTAGCTTGGTAGCACCATTAAATATGTATACTGTGGTCTTTTTGACAATTGTATTAATCCCTTTATAAAGTCTTCAGAAGTTCCATCACAGAAGCATGGATGCTGTTTTGATCTATTTATTACTCTTAAGTGTTCAGAGAACTGTCCCTATTTTCTAATTAACACTTTTAAAGATAAAAAGCTATGTATTAAATCAATCTGAATGATGGTTGTTTGTGAATCCCACAAGATAAGGCAATTTGCATGTTCACTTTGTACTTACAAACTAAATCTGCACATCTCCAAAGCAGCTCCTTATAATGTAAACCTTTTGTGAGTATTTGTAACTTAAAAGAAAGTTTGGCCTAGTACAGAGGCAGTGCCAATTATCTAAAGGACTTCTTTACTGAACATGATTAAGATACAAAATTATTAGGTTGTTATTTTACATTGTTTGCAGAGAAATTTGAGGAAACTACTTTAGGAACGTTAAGTGTTCTCCTGTTTTTCTTTCTTTCCTTCTTTTTTTGTACATGTAATAACATGAGTGCATTCATGAACAAGCAGCCAGCCCAAACAGCAGCCAGTTTCCACACCATGCTCGGGTTCAGCTTCCTTTGACATGAATTAAATCACTGCTGAAATCAACTGTTCACCATCCTGACTAAGTGTTAAGCTGCAGCTTCAACTACAAGACTTTATAGTCTGAAATTTAATGCAAATGTTAAATTAGAACAGTGATTTATTGCTGGAAATCCAGTTCTGATTATTTAACACTGTAAACATGTTTATAGAAGTAGATATTTCACAGCAGTGAAATAGCCCCCCATCTCAGAAACAGCTCCACCCTTGCTAAGAAAGAAATCAACAGAAGCTGTATCTCCAAACCTCTCTTGTGAAGATGCATATTACTATTTCCAGATGGTGAGAACATAGCAAGTATACCTATGAGACACATTTTTTACTGTATTTGCTCTTGAACATCTAATCGGAAATTATTTCTTTCAGGTTTTGCAATCTGCCTTCAACCACTGCCTTGGCTTCTCTATAACCACCGGTCCAAGCAGAGACAAGAACCAGGACGAACATTTCTTCATGGCTTGCAGCCCCAGAACACCTTATCATGACACAGGCCACCTCCTCATCCTCATTTTTATTCTTCCACATCTTCCACTAGCAATTTAGTAAGTGGACAGTCATGTCATAAAATGATACATTTGGTACATCCCCTTCTTGCTAGGGTTTCCCATGATTGTCTTGTACCACCATTAAGAGAAAGGTCCTTTTTCCTTAAAAAAAACCAAAACAACCAACTAAAAAACCCAAAACAAAACCAACCAACATTTTTCTCCACAAATCTTCCTGATCTCCGGATCAGTGAATTTACCCTGAATTCCCATTCTCTTTCCTGACCCTGACCACAGTGTCTGTTTTCGTAGCATACAGTCTCTCTGCATTTAACTTATAGATAGGTTCAACACACACCCTTTGGTATGCTAGATAAAAGTCTCCTATATTCAGTGGTAGACCATGGTGGGTATATTTCTGTTCTGGTACAGCAAATACATGATCAAATTTTTGTGCTCCAGGGTTAATCTGGGTCAGAAGGCCCCAAGAATGCACATCTGACACTCCTAATCTAATTCTGGAAACATGAGATTTGCAGGCAGCAAATCTCTTTCTGGGAGCAGAAAAGAATGTCAGACCCATTAGGACACTAAAATTACTTTCAACCATTTTTCACTAATAGAGCATTTAATCCAAGGACCTCAATGCACATTAATTTGCAGACCTCTCTACACACCTGTGACACAGCATATGTATTATTCTGCCTCACAGAGAAAGGAAAATACCTACTTCCCCAAGTTCATTCAAGGACAGAGCTATACATGGACTATCTAGAAAGGATCCAGGAAAAATTACTCAAGATTCCACAGCCTCAGTGATGACAGAAACCCAACTGAGGCTAGGGAAGGAAAGGCAGAGTTTGGCTCATTGGAACACATGTATTGTGGGAATTTGCAAATGGGTTATGTGAAGAGATGGGCTCCTATCCGGAAGAAGCAGCAAGAAAAGTAGAGATATGACACAAAGACTAGTAACAATTAGCAATGAGCATGGAAATGTAAACTTGACAATTCTTAAGTTTGGGGTTTTTTTAACGCAATATCATACATTTTTAAGTAATGCATAAACTTAAGACTTGCTTATAAGTGGGGCACATCGGAGAAGAGAAAAAAGGTTAATTCTCGTTGAAAGTTAATGAGACTGAGCTAGGTTATCATTAAACTGGGTGGCCTAAGAGCATGTCCAAGACTTTAGTCTCCTAGACACATCTTGACTCCATCATGGGACAAGAACCAGCCACAAACTTACCTTCTTTCTTCTCCAGAAAGCCTATTTTCCATGGATGAGAAACCTGGCTATGTAGAAGACACAGCTATCTTCAGCTAACCTCTTGGTGTGATAAGTGAAAAACAAGGACTTCAAGCCACGTTGCCCAGATGATGCAAAGATCAGTCAAGTGGGACCACGAAGTCCATTCTCCTCCTATGCTCAAAGCAGTGAGTAGAGTTTTTTCACCTCTACCTCCCCAATTTACAATTTTAACTAGTCATAGCCAGCTTCCACCCTCATTATACTTGCCACTGCCTGCCTAAATTACTCTGCATGTTATCATCTGTTTGCCCTCATTTCACCACAACAGTTCAAACCATTCAGCAGCATCACCACATCACCAAAGACACCTTCCTCCAGTGATGGGTCATAGTCGTGATGGAAACCTACCTCCCAAGTCCTGGGCTCCCTTCTGGGCAAGAGAGCAACACACAGAGCAAATTGAGCAAAGTTTAATCTTTTATAACACAGAATAAAATAGAAATTAGGACAATAGCTACAATTGTATTAGGTAGAGATCCATACAAAGCTTTTCACCAAAACCCATTCTAGTCAAGCAATGCCTCAAATACTGTTAGACCACAATGGTACCTTGGGTAAAATGATAGCCGTGTTTCACATTGTCATTTATTGATTTTTCCCATCAATAGAGGAAACTTAGGTAGGCTGGTAGACATTAGCCAAGCCAAGCTAAGCAGACTGAGTGGGCACATACCATGCCAAGAATGGGCCAAGATGATCCCTTGGCACAGGGCTGGGGCAGCTCTGCAGGACAGTCTAGCAGAACCGTGTGGAGTGTCTGTTAAAGGTGCCGGACTTACATGACATGAATTTGACACACATTCAAGAAAGCAATGAGTCATGAACACAAACTGGTCTTGGTGCCTTACTCAGGCAGTGAAAGAAAGTCAAAAAAGACAGGTATTGCATTTCCCAGATTGGGGTCTGCCAAGCTTCGGTGAGGGCAGCCCAAAGATCTTCCACAATAAAGATTTGCCACGGTGGGGAAGAATGAACACAGCCCACAGAACAAGCATCAGCTAAATTTTCTGTTGTTTGTTTTCTGGTTTAGCTTTTTTTGAAGGAGGAACTAAAACGGCCGTCCCAATCCACACGCCATAGGAGACAAAGCTTATTGATGGTTCGGTTACCAAACACACTGAGAATTTTCACAGTGGATCAGCAGAAAGTTATGAAGCACAGGTGTTCCTGTAATTGTGATACATTGGGAAAATTCATACTGTTAAATGAGCCTCAGCTTCACACTTCCACCTGTGTGATGTGGAAATGTACTGTGGGTACACGGGGCTATAATAGACGATATGTAGGAATGATTACTGGCTGGTTCAGGACCTGCTAGGGTTTATTTCTCTTAATTCGTCTGAGAGTATAATTTCTGCATTTATATTTACTGCCATCATAAAGTGGGAAATGTGTGTTATACATGCTGGTAAAAATAATGATAACATGCGAAAAAACAAAGTTAATACACTGAATGGAAAAGAAATCCCAAAAGCCTGTATGCCAAAGGAAATCTAGAGAGTCTGTACACAATGGAAAATATTTCAACAAGAGAATGAAAGCAGACTTTTTTTTCTTCATATTTCAATTCTACTAAACAGTTTCTTGTTTGCATTTTTAATGGGGGAATAGGGGAGGAGAGGATGATTCTAGAATGGGAAATGTGGGAAATGCTAAAATGCAGAAAGATGAGGCCTGGAAGCAGGTGGAAGAAGAGATCTGCTTGGATTACCTGAAACAGAACATGAGAAACAAACAGAGAACATTGGCATATAGCTAGATTGATTTTCCTTTAACAGTTTTTTCTTAGAATGAGAATTGGAGAGGCAGAATTTCTTAATTTTGTTCCAGACCTGTCAGAGCTTCTCAAGTGACTGTTTCAGGATTGTAAATACCAAAAAAGAACCAAAGATCAAATGAAAAGGAAGATGATTAAATATATCTTCCTGCATGCCTTGGAGGTGTCAGCTCTGTCTGGTGTTTGACAAGGAACACAAATTCTGACTACTCATGAGAGCGCCTTTCAAGCTGTCCTGGAGACAGAAGACTGCTCTTTGCTAAGGTTAGCTGACATGACAGAATATCTCTAAAATAACTAGCTTTCAGAAATATCCCCCTTTTAAAAACCATAATCATCACCTTGAAGTGACACCTCTAAGAAAGCCAAGACATGAATGCAACATTTCAGGTTTTGCTTACTCACAGCACCTTGCCCTGGGCAACAGCTTGATGCTCCATAGCTAGAGTTTCAAAGTGGCCTTCAAAAGTAGCCCCAGCTGATCAGAACTGTCAAAGGGACAACTTATTCATCATGGGGATGTCAAAGTAGATAAGTGTTGCAAGGACTACAGGCAGAGCCTCCTCCCTAATCACAGAAAACAATACCTCTGTCCCAGGGAAATCAGTAGCACTGGAAAAAAGGAGGGAAAAAAAGCTGGAATCTGTTTGGCAAGAAATATTTTCTGAGCGGACACGACAATGCAACCACTTCAATGTATGCTATGTGACAACCATTTAATCTCTCATTTAACAGGGTTAAATGAATCTAAGCCTAATGTTTTAGTCACACGGCCTTTTCCATCAGATATTGCCATTTTCCTACAACTTTGTCCACTGAATTTCTCATGACTCTCTTCTCTTGGATGTTTCCCTACATCTAACCCCTTTCTGAGACTCTCCTTTTGTTCTTTCTTCTCTCTGGCTTTTTGTCGCTTCTCCTTCCTTCTATCCCGCTGTCTCTTCAAAGTCTTTTCTGCAAACTTCTCCCCACCACCACCTTCCCCTCTCCTCTAAAGCTTTTATGCTTTGTCCCTCTGATAGTTCTGGAAATTTTAACTTCCTCAGCTCAATTGCCTTTGGATGGCTCAATATATCTGCTGTCTGCATAGTCTCCTCTATGTTTTAAATCCCAGTAGCCCACCCAACAATATCTCACTTCCCAAATGGTCTTCTTGTCCCACCTTGTAAGGTCACTCTCCTTCTGGATGGGTTTAATGTACCTGAGCCTCATTGGTGTCTCTTAACCCTGCATAAATTCATATCTGGCAGTGACTTACTGAGCAAACTTTGGGTCATTCGATTCCTATCTCTACTGATCCAATAGTCATCTTGGTCCTAAACAGGATTAGCCACCACACCCGATCTTTGAGTCTGCTGCTAGTCTAAGGTGAAGTGGGTTTTTCTTTTTGTTTTTTAATATGGATATATTAAAACCCCCAAACAACATCAGACCTAAGCATCTCAGTCTTCACATTCACATAATATGACAGGACTGGTGGTATTATAAGACTTGTCATTTCTGGCTCACTTTCCTCATTTCAGGTCGTCTTTCAGTATTTCTCCGAGTCACAAACAAGAGAAACAGAAGGCATGTAGAAGATCATGCAGGCTACTACAAAGTTGATATTGGTAGTGACAGAAGAGGAGGATGGGGGGAAGGGGGAGGACAATTAAAAAAAAGCATTTCCTCTGTTCGTAAGTGTACTTCTGTAATACAGGATTGAATTCTCTTGTTCATGGCCTTGCTTACTCCTGGCCTCATCAAATATTGAGTCAAACTTAATCTTTAATTCTGCATAATAAGGAACCAAGTAGTCCCTAACTTTATTGACCAGCAGATTATCCCCACAGGAAGTGGTCAGAGTGGCTGGTATCCATGTTATTTACCAGTTTAAAAGCTCTTCAGATGAAGAAACGCTCAGATATTAAGATATTACCAGCATTTGAAGTATCCATATTTATTGATCTATTCAGTGTTTGAAACTATTTTACCTTTTAAACTTCCTCCCTCCTCTCAAAAATGAATTCACATATGACTTGAAAAATCATTAGTTTCCAGCTTTTAATAAATTTGATTTGCGTGTTTTCATTCCAAGTCTAAAATTCATCCCTGTTGGCTAGTGTTGCAAGTCTTTATTTACATTCTGCTGTCCCATGGGATGCTGTGAGCTACCACTCCCACTGGCCTTCTGTTGCAGACACCCTCTATGTCCCAGATCCACAGGTCCACCTTATTACCAGTTTCCTATCATTCAATTCCTGGCATCCCATGGTTGTTCAGCATCTTGGATCACTTTTTACTCTCCTATTCCTTGCAAACCACAGGATATTATTTGCTCCCAGTTCCACCACATTTTTTCTTTGTCAAAAATGGTTTCAATCTCATCTCTCATATTCCTTTACCTGATTTCTGTCCTATACCTTAGCAACTGGAATAGCTTGCTTTCCTGACAGTACTATCACTTCCATCACATTGCAAATAATGGGAAAGAGACAGATGGAGGACTTCTCCACAAGGATTAGCCTCATATTTCTACGCATAGGGGTTAAAGAAAAATTGTGGCTCTGCCAACTTCACTCCTACTGGAAAAAAAACCCAAAACCACCAAACAAACAAACAAAAAAAAAAAAAACCCAAACCCCATTATAACTACGGTGGATAAAAGGAAAATCTAAAAAAAAAAAATTGATAGTGGTGACCATGTGAAACTTTCAGTCACCAAATAAGGTGAATTGCACATTAAAACTGTGAGAGTTGGCCAATTGCTACCAGTCTCAGGCAGTCCAGAGAGCTTACAGCCTTGGAACCGCTACGCTAGCCTGAGTTATACGGGAGCTATAATGGAAACCCTTTTTGTACTGAGCACCGACCAGCATAGCAGTGAAGGTCTCCACAATTCAAGAGCCTTTTTGGGCTACTTGCACTTTTGCCACCTCCCCCATGTGCCCCACCTCCTTCTAATCATCCAGATACCATGGTGACATGCTGCTGCCACGACGAGGAGGGCGAGTGGGGTCCAGGTGCCACTGGGATAACGGCCTTTGACAACAGATGGTTATAATATTACATTACACCCTTGGCACCATGGCTTACTGACTGGACCGGTAAAATCCCACACAGCGTTTTGGAGCTTTCTTGGGTCTCCCATTCTCTAATCATGGTCTGCAGGAGAAAAGGACCGCTCTCATGGCAGTCAGGAAATGACCTGGTGATGGGTTTAGCATAAAGATGGTACACCTCTCCAAAAGCCAAGATGGTTTGGGCTCATCCAGCATAACAATAATTATATGCTTTGCAGAGCATTTAGAATTATATATGAAAATGTATGGAAAAGTAAAGGAAAGCTACAATATAGTATTTTTAATCTCCCCTCCCCCCCTTTTTTTTTTCTTTTTTAAAACATAACTTCTTGTAAAAACATCGCAAGTCTAGAAAATCCTTTACATTAGGAAGTTGTTATAACACCAGGTAAAATGATTTATGGCAAATTATTCTCAAGTCTCAGTTTTCCTAATATTATCCTGCTATGACGCAGAGACATATATATCTCCTGTACATTGTACAGGCCTTCAGAATCTGACACGGTTCTCAGAGAAATAAATGGGATGGGAAATGAACATAAGCATTTTTAATGTAATATATACATTTGTCATTGCCTAACAATCAAGAAAAATAGGTAAAAAGCTGGAGTTGATTACAATGTCCAGAGACACTAATGCAGAATATCATCAAAAGGAGCTAATTCCAGTGATTTTGCTGGAGTCATTCTAGGATTCTACTGTAGGTTCAGAAAAATGGAATGAAGGAGTAAAATGAATATATTTCTATGTGGGGTTTCAGAATAACATAGACACATTTTTTGCTTTCAGTTGCTATTCAAGAATCTTAGCACAGTTCTTAATCATAGCGTTTAAGTGCCTTTGTTACTCCATTGTGTGTTAAATAATGTCATTACAATTGTTATGCTTACACACCAAGTTTTGCCAAAATCCCCCACTCACTGCTTCTTCATTAAATAACAACAAACCGTGAGGGTTAGTTCTGCATCAGCACTTCAATTTTCTCATGAAAAATTGGCCTTCTTTTTTCTTGGCTTGTGAGCACCCCGACCAATATCACTCATGCCTTGTTATACAACAAAAGAAAATAACGGCGCCTGCAACAGCAATCTGGCTTCACCTGCCTGTGCCGGATGCCATTTTGACTTGTGCAGCCCAGGCAGTGTGCATTGCTCCCCCATCGCCTTTGCAGAGATCGGACAAGGTCCCATCGGTCTCCCAAATCAACTGGAAAGGGAACGTTAGCCGAACACGCTGGCTAGGTGGGTGCGGAGAAGGGTACATGCTACAAAGAGGTGTGGAAACAATCACTGCATCCCTTTTTTCTTGTGAAGATGATGATGATGGAGGGAGATAAATTCCAAGCACTGAATGTTATATGTGCCTTGCTGCTTCCCAAAGCAAAGCTCTAATCGTGCAATGAGGTGAGTACATTTGGACCTGTCACCTATAAGTCTTGGGAACTTCAGTAGGACCCCGTGCCTGCACGCACCTCCACATCTTGCGTATCAGTTCGGGAGTACAGACCTGTTGGTAACCTGGTAAGGAAACAGGTCACTGAAATCAGGTCTAGAAGAATTTAACATGTTTGTAGTCCAGCAATTGAAGACATGCTTTATTTAAAGCACATAGTCACTTGACTATAGAGTCTCCATCAAAAAGAAGTCCAAACCACGTGTGAGATTTCCTACAATTAGACAAGCAGTAATCGGTCAAAACAGTAGCTCCATTGGCTTCAGTGGCACCATTCACACCCCTACATAAGCATAAGCCTAAATACTTTACTAGCTCTGGACCAAACCCAAAGCCTATATTGCAGCTTTACTGCGAGGCACTACCCTGACCCTGAGAGGCGTTAATGCCATGTACACCTTTAAATTTGGAACCCACGAGACCTGGAGCAATACCTGAGAGCTGCCAAAGGCCCTCAGCTCCTTACTGAGCAATTCACTTCACCAGATCAGTCTCGATCACTATGGACCTGAACCAAAGATGTCAAAAGAACAAGATATCAGGAGACAAGATTGGGCCAAAAACTTTTTTTTTTTTTTTTTTTTTGGCTGTTATCTAATGAAAAAATCAGAGGGAGATTTTCAACTGAATTTCCTAAGTGGAAGTTTGTGACAAACACCTTTCACACGTTCCTTTTTCTGGAAGAAGTGAGGGAAGGTGGCTCAGTGGCTCACATGCTAATCTTCCCCTACTGCTGGAACTATAGATCAGATGGCAGTTTGGTAATTTTTAGCACAGCTCTTGTTTAGCTCAACACAGACACACAAAATGAAGCACTCATTTGCTGACTAGAAAATCACAGTTGAGGTCGATTGATGAAGCAGTGCAAAGAAGCCTGTTCTGTCCCCAGCTTGTGGATAAACAATACCAACCATCACCCTTCACTAGTTATATATTCAACTCCTGAATATTTAAAAATCCAGCTAAGCTACTATATGGCTTACCAGTGATTTGTAAGGGAAGTGTCAGATTATTTTACATTTAGTAACACTCGAAGCAGCCAAGCTGCCCTATGTGTCTAACACAGAATAAAATCATTACAGGGGGGAAAAAAAAAAAAAAAAGGAAAAAAAGAAAAAAAAAAGGAAACTCAAGCGATACTAAAAAGCACGTTAAATGATAAACCATGGAAGTGGATTTTCCATTACTCTGTAAAACCTTAGGAGGCCATGAGTTAACTGAAGCAAGCAGAACAAAAAAAAGAAAAAAACAAAACAAAAAATCCCAAAAACCGAAACCGAAGCAAGGAAGGTACCATAGCTACTTTCTTGAAAACAAAACCAATCTTTTCATTCCTGCCATTTGTTAGAATTCTTCCTCCAGGCAAGCTGGACAGCTGCACTAGTAGGTTTTTTAGTCATGGGTTGTAAGCCCCACCTGGCTAGATTTGTTTAGCAGACAGCTGGCAGAATGAAATAAAAAGAACAGGGACATACAAACTGCTTCCAAAACAAAAAGCTGAAAGAATACTTTTTGGACGCTTTAGCTTTTGCTGAGTCTATTTGGTGTATGTTTAGGGGAGATTCTTCCCTTAATTTTTACCGTCCCCCATCTCTCTGCACCCCAAAAATATTTAAAAAGCTGAAGCAAGACTGCAGGCTGAATAGAGCAGATCAAAAAGGAAGGGAAAAGCCCCATCTCAGCCTATTTATTCTGTACATGTGCACATATATATGAATGTATATCCACACACACATACACACACACGCTCTCCCTCAATTATGGTTTACAATTCCCCAGGACTGACATTGGTTTTAAATTAACTTCTCTTCTTATTATTTCTTCTTTTTTTTTTTTTTTTTTTTTTTTTTTTTGTTGGCAACTTTCTTCCTCTATTTTCTAAAGCCAATAAGATAGATTTTCTTCATCTGGAATGTTCTTTCTAGCTTAAAGATAAGAAGGAGTTTAAAATTGTGGGAATGGCATCCCTCCTGCATCTGTTTCTCTCACAAACCTATCAAATATCTAATTTTTGGCATTACTGCTGGCTCCAACAGGGGATGACATAAACCAGCTTTGTGGTTACATGTTTCACTTTTAATCTCATGAAAATGAAAATCAGTGCTGAAATGTCCCTTTACATGTGACAATGTGGGACTCTTTTCCAAAAACCAAAGGAAAGGGGCGTTACCCTGGTTAAGCTTAATATACAGCATATGTATAAATTTGCTTTTAGTTTGGATTTAGCTTGATCCTAGCAGAGGCATTTCAGACGCTTTTTTTTTTTTTTCATTATTTTGTTTTGCTGCGGAGATTTTAAACAATTTTGAAAGTTTCACCGCCACTATACAAAGGAAGAGGCACGATAAATGTAAGATAGTAATCAGCAGATGAGCAGGCTGTTATGTGACAACAAATCTTCTGCAAGTAATATCATTTTCCACACAGCTATATGGTCACATTCCCGTAACATGTTTCTGTAGTTAGTGTGAAGGGAATCTGGTTTTTGCATGAGTTCTTTATTAAGAGCTAATGTAGTAATACTGGATGTACGACTACAACCCAAGATGGCTTGGATACTGTCTTGATTGGAGAAACTTTACGAAAACAAACTCCAAATGTTTAAAAATAAAAATGTGCCTTGACCCTATTTGAAAGGGAACATGTGAGAAAAAGAATATTCAAGCTTATGCTATGACCAGTACCTATGAAACCCAGATGATCTGGGGTTAAAAGAAGCCCAAGCTAGCCTGAAATGCAAGCCTACTTTTATATTCTGTGGAAACACAACAAATATTAGCTACAGGAAGGCCCTGAAACCAATCTAAGCCATTACATAGCACAGCACTCGCCCTCCCGAGCAGAAGCCGTTCTTGGCTGCCCTCCATCTCTGCCTATACATCTCCACTGAGCGTAGACTCCATGGAGCCTGGCGTGATATGTGCATTTGAGAGTCCTCGCTTTACCGAAAACATTGATATCTATATCATATGCTTCAAACAGGAGGAGGGTGCCCATAGGGATTAAACCCCTGGGCTCAGGGAAACCCAACGCCCCCCTTAGGGAGAGAAAGCAGGGCCTGTGCACACTTCCATCATGCACAAAAGCCATCTCTCTGCCAGCGGGCAAGCAGGAAAATGGCATTTGGAAGGGGTAATATTGGTCACTCAAGGTGCCTTCATGGCCATCCTGGCCAATCTAGTCTTTGCAACAGCTTCCTGCTGCACTTAGTGCATCTATTTGCTTAGAAAATACACAACCATGCATCTTTTGAAGTCCTTCTGTTGATTTGTTAAAGGCAAAACTTATTAAATCCTCTGTGTTGCCCCACACACCCCTCCCAGGCTCCAGCTGAAAGAAGAAGTCACATTAATTTTGCGTATCTCGCGTTTCTTAGGTTAACTCTCTATAAGAGTTCACCCTGCCCTAGATGAACCTGCAACTCGGCCAACTTCTTTAGTAAAGAAAATTGATTCTTGTTTACTCCTTTCAATATAGAGAATTGTGATGAATTTTAATAGGCTTACCCCTCACTGCTAGAAAATCTCCCTCCTTTGGCTGCATGAGCTTTGAAATACGTAAATCAGAAATAAGCCTGGATTTAAAGAAAAAGACGATGAAGAAGAAATTCCACAAGTTTAAAGCTCATCCTTAATACTTGGCCAAACGTCCATGTTTCTTCCTGTGTACCTAACCCCAACAAGCACTTTCTATATTATGAGAGACCCTGCCTGAAAACTGATGTCTCCTTTTTAGCTGGACGACTAATGATGGCAAAACAACATAAAGTGTTTCATATTTATGTTGGAAGATTAACATAACTCATTTCAACTCTGTTGAAAGGACACATTTTTCTCAGGAGAGAAGTATTAAAAAAAAAAACCACAACAAAACCCACCAATGCTGACGGAAAAGGGACATCAACTCTTTAAAATATTTCCTAGTATTACCATTCGTATGGCATAAACAAACAGGCAGAGTGCATACATATTGGCCCCAGTCCTGTAATTTGGATGACAAGGGAGATCCTTTTGCCTAGGCAGTGCAAAACTAATTTCACTGCACTGGCACGTAATACAATGTGATTGCTCCCTCAGTTTTATATTACAAGGTCACTGGAGCAAAAATTTTTGTGGTTTGTACAGTACCAAGCACTCCAAGAAAACTTATTATATAATGATGTTATATTTAGTATAAACAAACCCATACCTGCTATATAATATGGGGGAAAATACTTTATTTGTCTGACATAGCAACTCTGAAAAAATGTAAGGGACAGATTGCAGAAAAACAGCTTTTGATAAAGAAATTTTGCTCATTTCGTATAGCACAAAATTCAGTTTACTTTCTCAAGAACTCACAAACATTTGGAAACTTTAAACTGAAGTATTTCCATACATGGCCTTTTTCTCAATGCATCAAAGAACTGAATCCAGAATTCAACTTTTAACAGTTCTGACAAACAGAACATTACAATCTGGCCAAAACATGCAATCACAGAATCACACAGAATCCCAGAACGGCAGGGGTTGGAAGGGACCTCGGGAGATCACCCAGTCCAACCCCCCTGCTAAAGCAGGTTCACCTAAAGCAGGTTACACAGGACTTCATCCAGGAGGTCTTTGAGTATCTCCAAAGAAGGAGACTCCACAGCCCCCCCTGGGCAGCCTGGTCCAGGGCTCTGTCACCCTCAGAGTCAAGAAGTTCTTCCACATATTCAACTGAAACCTCTTACGCTTCAGTTTGTGCCCATTGCCCCTTGTCCTGTCTCTGGGCACCACTGAGAAGAGTCTGGCTCCGTCCTCGTGACATCCACCCTTATTTGTATGTGTTGATGAGATCCCCTCTCAGCCTTCTCTTCTCCAGGCTGAACAAGCCCAGCTCCCTCAGCCTTTCCTTATAGGGGAGATGCTCCAGTCCCCTCATCATCTTTGTTGCCCTCCTCTGGACTCTGTCTAGGAGTTCCTCATCTTTCTTTAACCAGGGAGCCCAGAACTGGACACAGTACTCCAGGTGAGTTCTCAATATTGCAAGCCTATTAATGCTAAACTGTTGATCGCTTCGATAAGCAAAAGCCATTGCTTTTCCTTGGCTCTTTGAACGGAGAGCATCACCCAGACTTGAGATGCTCAGTTCAGTCTTGCCCAATGTAGAACTGGTTTGAAGTTTTAAAAATAAAACATTTGGAATATCAAAGTTGATTCTACTTCAGTTCAGAACAGATCTACTCAATGCTATGTAAAATAAGATTTTTTAAATAGAAATACTTTCAAAATAATTATAGAAATTCTGTCAACATGTTTATTTACCAAAACACAAGCCTATAAAAATGATGGGTGTTCCCATAAGCGCCTCAATAATAAAAGCTCATATTTTCATTTTTCAAAAGCTATGCAACAACAACAAACACTTTTTTCAATCCTGTTATTTTCCCACTCCAAGCAGAGAGTTTTAATGGCCATAACAATTGGGCTCACATCTGTCAGCACCTGTATTTTCTGAGAAGCCAGTAAAAAAAGTACCAATTCAGCTTCGTGTGTGAGTTTTAATGTAATCTCAGCCTCAGCTGAGGTGACTTTGGAAGCAAAGTATTTTGATTTTTATTTTACTTTTATCTTATATGCTTAATACCAGCACAGCTACATCCCCCAGTGCTTTATGGGGTATATACAGCACCAGGCACCTGGTAACATGAGGCGCTATGGTTGCATGCATATGCATTGCACCAGGCTTCAGGACTGCAGCTGAAATAACTCATTCGTAATTGCAGAAGTACTTGGAAACTTCATCTTGCTTCTCTTTTTCAGCTTCGTTTCACCCCAAATGACCCTGGAAAAGTACATTTTGCAATACACCTTTCCATATTATTGTTTAGATACCTCATTTGTTCAGTAAAAGTAATATAAAATGGTGTCCTTCATTCTCATTAAGATGAGTGACAATATTCATGCAAAACCGACGCATACATGGCGCGAGCTGTAAACAATGCAAACTGAATACTATCGTAAGATAATGAATTATGGCAATCTTGATTTGGAAATGCAAAGGCTGCCCTGTAATCATTGCAGCTAAACTGCTCGGGCTCCAGGGAGGCACATACTTGCTGAACTATGTCCTCCATCAGCTCCATCCCACAATTTTACCCAAACTATGCTTCGCGCGATACAGTCCTTCTTTGGTGGACATCATAATCTATACCAGGAGGCCCAGATCACTTACTGGAATTTACTGTCCTAAGAAAGATTGTGCAAGAAGATGCTGGATTACATGCACAGGCACGCATGTGTCACCAACCCATGCAGTATAACTGGGTATTTACAGAAATCACTTCCCGTAGCGAAACACAAAGCAGCTCTTCTCAGCAGACCCGGCCACAAGCATGGCGCTGGCGTCAGTGTCCATTTGAAGGCAGCACCCATATCAATGTTGTAATGAGAGTCAAATCCCATGTAATTTACACATTAAAAGGAGAGAGCAATGCATGAAAAAAAATCAGTTTGGCTAATGAAAAAATCAGTTTGTCTAATGAAATTAAAGTCCCTAATCAAATATTGGCAGGAAAGATATTTAGAAACTCTCCTAATGTCATCCAGCTAATTCTCCCCTATTCCAACTAGAAGGGAAAGCAGTTGACTTTTATTCCCCGCTGAACCTCCTGCCCTCAAATCACCAGAAAGACCCTGTGCTGAAGAGTGCAATTAAGGCAGATTAGGGCAGATTTAGCTGTCAGCTATACCAATACAGCACAGGTAATTTCCTTTTACTTGAGAGGTTGCATGACAGCCCAGGAGCCACAGCCCAGTGCTCTAGGTAGGTAGCGTACCTTCTGGAGAGGCTTTCCCAGTAGGGACTCTTCTTTGAAAATATTTTTCCTCACCTGGTAAGTACACCCATAGCAAAACAAATATTGAAGCACACACTGCCAAAGTATGGGAAACCTGTGCTCCTGGGTTGCTGCCTCTAGAAGGATAACTTACACTTTTAACTTCCAACTTGTTTCCTCCAGAAGATTTTTAAGGAACTAGTCAACTGAAGTATTAGCTCATAGGAAAGAAAAAAAAAACCCCTAAAAACCCACAAAACCAAACAGAAAAAAAACACAACAACAACAACAAAAAAGCTGGTATTAGTATGTCCTATAAAGCATTGATTTTTCCATCATCCACCAACCCTTGCTGTTACCCTCCTTGGGCCCATCTGCCTCTCCTGGTTTTGTCCTTCATCCCTTCCTACTTTCTGCCATTCTTCATGGTAGCATCACCCTGGTGCCTCTTCATCCCTCTGAAGCCATGCGGGACAGACTTCCTACTCTCAGCTCTGGTGAGAGCCTCATCCAGACCCCCAGCAACAGGACTAAAGAAAAATATCATACAAATGAAAAAGTTGAATGCTTTACAAGTGTCTTCGCCTGTGTACAACTCATTCTCTAAAGGAAAAATTTCTTCCGATATATAACACACACCTCTATACACTACTCACTGTTACTTTTGGTTTTCCTCATGACGGTTGAAATATCTCTAACACAACCAAAGTCCCAAGGCAGGTATAAGGAGTTTTTTTATTAACAGGATTTGATATAAGGTGTTCTTGGATAACTGACTGCTGATCACCAGAGGATGAAAACCTAAGCATATGAAAAACTACCCCAATGAGCATATGGGGCAATACCATTCACTGATATTAGGAAATCCGTGAAGTTCATGGTATCCCATACAGAATATTCCAACAAGAACAACCGGAAGAGGAAGAGGTCAAACAAAAGAATAAATAAAAGATTACCACTGACCGTCATAGCTAGCACCATCGTGCTGGGCAATGCTTTATTAGTAGGCTGTAGTTTTGATGATGGCCTTTTATTGTCTTTTGTGGTAACACTTTATTTTAAGTATCTTATCATTATGAATTCATTTAGTATTGATTGCAGTGGCTCTGATCATAAAGAATTAATTTGGTATGCCATGAATGTCATCTTCATTCATATTAAAAAAATTGCTTTAATTCAAGATTAATATGGGAAAATGTTATTGCTTTTTAATATCACCATCTTAATTTTTTTTTATCCAACCTTGGTTTTTCCGTTTTTATTTTTACAATTTTTTAAAGAATAACCAGTAGACTTTTTTTATTTCTTCAAGATTTTGGGTTTAGGATTTAAAATAAAATAAAAAAAAAACCAACCACTCACCACTCCCCACTCCCTGAATGCCTAACGGTCCCAAATCTCATGCTTTTATTGCACTAACTAGGCTGAGTGGGTTTTCCTACCTATTTGATGACACTGAAACAAGCAAAGTTAATTTAAAGCTTGCGTTTCTTCCTAGTCCAACAGAAAGCCACATGTCTTGAGTGAGAGCTGGCAAGCACCGAAGGGATTACCTGGGAGTTCAAACCCTCTGTAGATATGTCAAAATACACTTTGAGCAAATTGAGCCTTGACTAAAAGCAGGTATGTGCTTTGGATGCTATGTCTCATTGCATCTGTTACAGGCAACGTGTCAGCCACGTCTCCATCCGGCTGCTTCTGACTGTGATGCAACATGACACAGTTTGATAACAAAAGGATGTAATACACCATAATGACTCCAGGCAGACAATTGCAAGGCGATGGGATGTGCTGCCATGTAGTAGCAGGTGACATACCTCTTCAATCAGTCATGGACTAATCGCTAAAGCCTCCAGTTTAGGTTCACTTTGGAAAAAATCCTAAAGTCTTGATGATTATTTTCATCCGAACGTTTCAATATTGCTTCCTGCTGCACTCACCCTGGCTTCCCTTCCCTGTTGCTGAATTTCCAGGTAGCAGCTGAAGCTATACCAAAAAAACAAACAAACAAACAAACAAACACCCAAAAAACCCCACACCAAACCAAACAACCCCAATCCCAAGCCCAATAAATGCCTGGTATCTGGGCTACGCACAAACCAATCCTCTTTGCTAGGGAATATGTATGCATTCACCCTTAAAAATTAACAAAGAGAATGCTGTGAAGGTAAGAGGTTATTCTTTATTTGTGCTATGGGAAGCAATAATGGAGATTTACAGTTCTTCAATACAGCAAAGGATTTCCCAGAATGCTGACTAACTGAACCACTCTGTACTTTATTGATGTACCAACACACTGAAAACACAGGTTTATTAATAAATAGCTTGACTGAAGTGTAAGATGTAGATGGAGCCTGGAGAAGGACAACATCTCTACAAAAAAAAAAAAAAAAACACCACAGTCAAGTGTGGGAAAAAAAAAGAAAAACCACACTTACTGTATGGGACTGAAGAAATATGATCAGGAGATTAACTTTGGGGATGGGGAGAGAAATTCAAGCGCCTGGGGAAAGACACTGAAGAGTGCAGGGAGATCTATGGGAGGTCTGCGCCTGCAAAGCGTTTCCCCTCCTGTTTCTGATTTGCATAGCTTTAACCATCCTGCCATTTAATTAATCTCTTTTTTAAAGATGTCAAAATCTACTCCTAAAACAAAACAAACACCCCAACACCCTGGCACGTAAGTGTAAAATGTCAGACCCAGGTTGTATTACAAGCAGTGTTGACGGAAAGCAAGCCCAGGGCCATTGGTAGGGGTGAGCTCCACTTGTACCTCTGTGATCTTTGCTGTTCCCATGTCCCTGGAGCATCCTCTGGGAATCACACCTCAGCCCCAGGCATGCACTGGAGCTGCCTTCCCTGCACAGAAATCAGCAGTTTTGGGGATGAAGCCACACTCCTGTGCAGCCTGCTACCATTTCTGCCAATGGACTTTCATTTGCTTGCATCTCAGCTGCCAGTACTCGGCTCCCATCGCTCCATGGGACTCTGAGCAAAGCAAGAGGAATAGCAGGGGAAAACGTCCCTCGTATCTTCCCTTTCAACTTCAGGCGGCCTGGGGAAGTGTATCAATGTGTAGCAGATGTGCTGAGACCAAAGTGATCTCTTCCTCATGATTACAGTTGGTTATACCTGGGGATGCGCAATTTAATTCAGGCACAAATGTGCAAAGGAGAGTGGTACTAAAGTAAAATAAGTGGTGCTAAAGGCTTTGTTCCATGCACAGTAATACAGTGTTTTATTTCACTAGACCTGGCTCACACATAAAGAAGAGAGGCACAGTTTGATGCATGCCTTCTCCAATGAGTACTGCTAAGTAAGTGTATTTGTTCTCAGTGTTGTTGTCATAAATATCATGAAATTT
Organism: Gorsachius magnificus; assembly: GCA_034008185.1. NCBI lineage: Eukaryota > Metazoa > Chordata > Aves > Pelecaniformes > Ardeidae > Gorsachius > Gorsachius magnificus. The sequence goes on along the minus strand of CM067085.1, from coordinate 4,901,153 downwards.
CTTATTTGAAGTTGGGAACTAATGATTCTTTATCCTTAATGTGCTACAGTGACTCTGCACCCTGTTGTTTTCTACCATTTGAGAATGCCCAAGGATGTCATTATAACTTCATGTATCAATATTAAACCTTTGCAAACAGTCGACTAAATGAGCAGTTATCTTTGCTTCTGAAAATAGTGTACTTTTTTTTTAACTTCATTTATCAGTAACTAGGTGTAGTCAATTGCTCTCCAGTATTGATCACAATATCTATAGCAGTCACAGAGTACCTTTGCTCAAGGTCATTGTAAGGTCGAGTTATGATCAATATGAATTGACTGTCTGCAAATAAATTTAAGTAGCTGACATAACTGAAAGGAGCACCTATTTAAAATTAAGGTGGACCATGTGTCCCTGTGTTAGAAAGGCTCATGGGCTATATAAGCACAGAGGAGGTACAAGTCATCTGGACGTGCACCACCACTTCAGCAATTTTTCCTGCAATTAGAGGTAGATAGCTATGGATCTAATCCTGAAAACATTTACTCCTGGGAGCAAAAAAAAAAAAACAAACCCACACACACCACACCTCACAGTCTTCAGTCTTGGTCTGTAATGAACTGACTCACTTGGGATCAGACCCACTGCCTCGAAAGTAAATAAGTTAATATTTAAACAATAAATGCAGGGTCTGTATTGTTATGTTTCATTTTCCATAGGTTTTTTGTACTCCATGTTCTGTAGAGAATCCAAAGGCAGCCAAACTTTTCCAATGTCAATACCTACACCTTGTTCTTCAATCCCCATTTAGACATCCATGCCTGTGGGCAGCCATGTTAAAATACTTCACACTGAAGTCCACAATCTCAAATTTATTTATTTCTTATCTCTAGTTTCCTATAGTCCCTGTTGGAGTTTCAGAGAAGATCTACCTGAGGATTTTAGAGTCTCTGAGGGAGGGGGAAAAAAAAAATAAAATGAAAAAACTAAACTGAGCGGAATAAATGTGTTAAACCACAATGGGCTCAGACAACATTAGCCAAGGGAGAAATGTCCCAGGTGAGGCAGGCTCTGGGAAAAGACCTGTGATCGGGTCGCTGGCCACTGGATGTCACTGCTGCCTACCCAAAGGTAGCCTACAAAGCACTTATGTGACTGTAAAAATTGTGGCTGTAGGAAGCAGTTTTGCTGGAAACATTCCACATAGTTAGGCAATTTCTAATTTCAGAAAAATAGGCTCATAAAGCTCAAGAAGGCAATACCCAACTTCAAGAGTAATTAGTTTCATTTGTTTGCTTCAGCTTTAGCTGAATGAGAAACGTTAATAAAGAGTAAGTTTGGGGGTCGCAAGTAGTTCCAGAAAGTTGCAGCCATTGTGCTTTTACAAAAGAGATTTTCAAAGGAGATCTCCAACAGAGGTGTTGCTTTCCAGTCTCATTTGAAAGAGCAAAACCAAACCCTCACCTTGGGAAATTCTCCTATTGCCATCAGCCTGTACCTGCAGGAAGAGTATATTAGCTTAGCTTTCCTCAAGGAGGTACCACCACTGCTTCTGCCCATTGCAACCAACTACTTAGCACGAGCCCCACTGAATCAAAAATAATGTGACCAATACCGAGGAAAGATCTGGCCCACATCTGAAAAAAGAAATCTGAAATTATTTTCTATATTTAGACTATAGAGTCTATATTATTATTGTTGTTATTAATTGAAGCCATTCATCTTGGTTCGTCACATTAGTGCAGCGGCTCTACGGGTGGGATTTATGTGACCAAATGCAGATGTCTATCTTGCAGACATCTGAGCTAGGCTCTTCTCACATTCAGGCTAGAAAAAGAGATGCTATTAATGTGGGATTAACCTCATCCTAAAGCAGATATAAAACCAGGCCAGATGAAATGCATTTTAAAGGATCTATTTCTCCCTGTTGGTTTAAAGAAATCCCAAATCGACTGGCTCTGATCTAGACATCTAAAGCCAGGTGAACTCATTCTCACTCCCTCTGACTGAGCTAAAAGAAAGCTGTTAAGGAAAAGAAAAATAGGATGTTCCAGGTGTTCAGGGCAGGAGAACCAGTACAGCTCCTCTTAGGATCAGAGCTCTGTGTTAATTCATATCTCCAGAAGGATGCTTCAAGTCTTCCCATGAAATACTCTAGAAGACCACAGTGATATCAATAGCATGAGGCTTCCCAAGACAGCTGAGCCCTTATAGACTGCTTCTGCTAGAGGTCTTACCCTGTTAGCTTCTAGTCACAGCTGTATGTTTCTAACCCTCCTTGCTGGGTTCTTTTCCTCATAGCTGAACCAGACCACCAAGGGGCTGGACAAGAACCAGACCCCATGCAGGAGAGAGTATGGGAATGCACAGCCAAAGCAGGCAGGGCAGCAGGACCAACTTTTCCTGGCAGCAATGAGCCATCAGATCAGATCAGACGTCTCACAAGGCTACGATGATGCAGAGTAGCCATCACACTGAGGGGAGAGACCACCCAAGCTAGGCAGTACCTCTCTTCAGGATTCCCAATATGCCAAACCCAGTCCTACTTTGTCATTCAAATCCCACTGCAAGATTTCAGGCATATCATAAATTTGAGTCCCAGCTGCGCTTCAGGCATCACTGACACCTCATGATGGATTTTCTGGTTGGCAAAAGTGATGTCATGCTAGAAGTCACACAAGATAACCTAAATTCCACCCTATCCAAGAAGAAACCTGTTCCCTTCACACAGGGCAATTCTGTGCGCCCATCACGTATCCCGCGCCCATGCAGCCCCTCCGTCCTTTATCCACTTCCCCTTTTGACCCCATGTATATACATACAGGAGCTATTTCAGCCTGTCTCAAGACACAATTAAGTGATACTCAGCTAGTACCCAGAAACAACTTCTGTTTTGGGACCCGACAAGGCAGTATCAGCCACTTTTTGAAGCGTCAAAGCAAGCCACATACTCCAGCGCAGGATTTACAAGGACAATATCGATACCTTTGGCCTCACCATTTGACAGTGAGCAACAAGAGCACTTGATATAAGCTATACAAAGGAAGCATTGGTGAAAGACTGCTGCCTAGTCACGCTGGAAAGTGTAACCAGCTAGGCCTTCTGGGGCAAGTCTTTCATCTTTGACTGAGATATTAAAGGGCTTTCCTAATAAAAAGATACATCATCTATTAGCTTATATATATAACCCAAATGACATCCTCACAAGTGTAGCAGTCTTGGGGCTCAAACCATTCAAGAAGCAATTACAAAATCAATAACACATGCTGCGGTGATTACATTTGATTAGAGACAGAATGAAAAAAAAAAAAAAAAAGAAAGAAAAAAAAAAAGAGCAATATTCACCCAAACCCCATCCCTAAAACAATAATTCTTCATTGTGATGGTTCCGGTATATAAGGTTTCCTCCTTATACATGAAGGAAATCAGTCTGCTATATTAGTAGCAATGAACACAAATCAAGACCCTGAGCACTAAGTTTAGGGAAACAGCAGAGCAGTAGCCATACAAAATGAGGCCTTCTCCTTCACCATTGGGCCAAAAGCCCACATCCCTTGACAATCGGGATGCAGAACCACATGTTGTGGTTTGGACCCATCCTTCGTCACCAACTTAACTTTTTATATTACATACACACACCAAAAAACCCTTAGATTTTAAGTCATCTATTAATGCTTGACCGCTTTTGTGAATATTCTTAGTGGAAGTTGACAAATGGCTTAATATAAAGAATATATCTCAACAGACTATGGAAAGACTCCAAGGAAAAATTATAATAGAGTTACCATTATGTTTGGGATTTGATAGGGCCTAGACAGACCAAGCCAGTCTAGGCTGTTCTACTTCAGCGTTAAATACATACATATTTTAATACCTTGCAATGAAAACTAGAAATCCAATATAGTAAAGCAAGGGAATGAGGGAGAGAGAAAAATGGAAGGAACCCAAGAGTAAATCTGTTGGCGAGGCCATTCGTGCCAGAATCTACTCCAAACCAGCACAGGCCCACATGCAATCCCCTCCTCAGCATAGTTTCCAGCACTCCCAATGTCTTGCAGTACGATGAGCCCTTTCGCTTGCTTTTTTGGGGGCCTATGTGCTCACTTCCACATACAGCTGGACTTTTTGGTCCTGAAGAACAAGCCAAGTTCCTATCTCCTGTCCTTTCTCATGGATGTGCAATATGTATGGTTGACATCATGCTCAAAAAAACACTACTCTGTCAGACTGCAATCCAGTTAGGGCTTTCCAAACTAGAAAAACAAATGAAACCCACTCAAAATTAATATATTACAGCTCAAGGTAACAGAGGCACCACATGAGGCTGAGAAAAGAGCCAAGTGGTATGCTGCATAGAAAGGGATGGTTGGGTCCAGAAGGTCCTGACCCTAAGACTGAGCCAGGAGGCTCCTGGTATGACCCCCAGGGCTGTGCTAAGACAGCATAGCCATGGTATGCAGGAGAGAAACTGAACACAAGGCTTTACTTTCCCAGTCTAACGTCTTAGTAGGTAAATTGTGCTGTCTCTCTAAAAATGTATCTTCTAAAGATAAAAATTAAGCAGCTTTTTATG
>CM067085.1:4846601-4894101 GCA_034008185.1 Gorsachius magnificus | reverse complement strand
GCCTACACCCCTGGATTTTGCCAATCAACTTTTTAACCCAAACCACGGCTCTTCCCTAGCTGAGGGATAAGTAGTTACAACTAAATTGCCTAGAGCCCTTGCAAAACCAAGCCAGAGCAAAAAAATCAGCAGGATTCATGCATTTTTCTAGGATAGAGCCCTGAACATTACAATGCACCTTATCGCTTCTGAATTACAGTCTGCTGGATCTGCTCATGATCAGCTGCATCTCCTCTCTAATCCAGCAGCAAGTTGAGACCAAGGGGGCTGCAGGCTGGGAAACCAGGGGCTTCGGTGACAGGAGGGCTCTTACGACTCCCAGCTCCACTTGATGAGTTGCAGGTATTACTCAACTGATTGGTATCTCGGAGAAATAAATATCTAGGTGAAGAGCAGCTGGCCTTAGCTTAAAATTAGATAAGAAAGAAATAGCAAGAACGGAAAAACTGGCAGGAGCAATAATTTCGCCTTTACTGAGCACTGCTCGTTTAAGAGAGCACAGGATGGTACATGTTCTTGGATCCAAGCTGGTTTGCAAACTGCCCCCAGAGCTAGCAAAATTAGCCAGATATGGTGGAGTTTTCCATCCTCAGGGCAGACTGAACCTCTTATTTCTGCACCAGAGGATGTGTCAAAATCTTTCCCCTTCCCTTGAAGGGGTAGCACAATAACAACACCTCTGCGGGCTACAAGGAAGCTCCACGGCAGCCCTCCTCCACCACCAAGGAACCACAAACACATTATGGATAGCCTCCCCCCTGCTCTGCACACCCACGCCAGGTCCAGCCCTGCCCTGGTGTCCCAGATCCACCCCCATGAGCACCATCTATTCCCTATGCAGTCCCTGGCAGCAGCAGCATCCAGGCAGAACGGTGAAGTCAACTGCACGGTGTCTGCTCCTGAGAGGCAAAGCCATCTTCATGGAAAACCTCTGGCCATCGAGATCTGTCTCTGTAACAAGTTTTGCTGATCTTAAGAAACATTTCCTTGTTCGGATTTATCTTTCCTAAAGACAAGAAAAAACTTGACTACTACTTTTTTTAGCTGGAAGATCACACCTTTAAAAAAAAATCCATATCTGCACAGCAAGAGGCGGTGGAAGAAGGTTTAATCCCTTCTGTGGGGCTGTAAGTTTTCCTAATGAGCTGCACGATGCTTCACACTATAGCGATGAGAACAGCAGGAACAGAAGCCCTACATTAGTGATACCTTCCTTCCAAACTGTGACCTGCCAGTAATTTTCCTTCCCTAAAATTTCCATCCTGTCATGACAGATAAAGTGGCAGGGTCTACCATTCCTAATCGCTGGCCCCAGTTCCTGCTGAATTCCAATATCATGCACAGTTTAGTTATGGACTTTAGGCTGCAATTCATAGCCAAACCATGGAAGAGATTTAATTCAATAGTGGCTGGGGTCACAGGAAGGGGGTGCCAAGAGTAGCAGACCCTGTAGTAAGATATCCTGAGAAAGACAATTACTGGAGGCAGAGAATACACTGGATGGTTTTGTAGGAGCTTACTGGAACCGTAAGAGGACAAGAATCAAAGCCCTCCAGGAAAGTTAATGCATTAGAGAGAGGAAAACGGTGGCAGCTGGAGGGTGGAATGGCACCCTGGATGGAGAAGTGCTTTGGTTTGAGACAGGTGCTCTTGTATTTCAAACTCCCCACCTGAAAACAAGAAAAAAAACTGGTCAGAACTGGCTTGTGCTGGAGAAAAAGTGATAAAGTGCCTAAGATGACACTGAATCCTATTGCCTCCAAATTTATTAGGCAACAGCTCTTCCTATAACACACGGAAACATAATAAAAGGCTGCACAATATTTCTATGGTATGCTAGTTTGTTTAACATCTCCCAGCACCAAGTCCAATTCAACGTCCCCTTCATGATACAGGTAATTCTTCAGAAGAGCAGAAAACCACATTCATAGAAAATTCAGAATGAAAACCAAATCCAGTAAGTGTCCTTCAATACCTTTTCCAACCCTATAAGGATAGCAAGGAGGAGGGCCTGGCTTCTGGGCTGAAGGCTGTTTCTGTACAAAAGCAAATCATCACGGGTGGCTCAGGAACAAAACTACCATTGCTTGTAGGGAGTTGTACAACACTCATTTCTTTGCAGAGAGAGGTTTTCAGTGGAGCTTTTAAGTATTTACCGTAATGTCGGAAGTCATTTATTTTATACCATGACACAGACCCTGCATTAAAACTATCACTGCCAAGAGTCCCTGCGAATGTAACTATTTTTATGGACCAAATGTTGTGGGTCAATGTTTTAACACAGGCTTGTTGTACAGTATATTGCTCAGTAAAGTGTCCCTCCACTGCAGGCGTTTAATAGTCTGTCTGCTGCTTAGCCCATTACCACAATTCTGTGCTCTTTCTCTGTTTTATTAAAGCTCGGAGAGTCAAAGGCATGCCCGTGGGTGGCACGGGGCTCGGAGACTTTTCTAAAGCGACCTGCAAATCCTCCAGGTTTAAGGTAAAAACTCCCAGCCCACGACCTCCACCGCGCTGAGCATGCGAGAGGCTGCAGTCGCCGATGACCCCCTCTCCGGGCAAAACTACAAAAGCATCCACGATTGACTTTTTTTTTTTTTTTACGTAGTGCTGGGGCCACTGTCCTAGATTTTCCTGGCAAGCAGTCAAAAAAAAAATTCTTCCTCCGCAGAGGGCGAAGCATCCCATCCGGGTGTTGGGGCGATGCGACGGGTCCCTTCCCCATCCCAAAGGCTTCCAGCCGGGCATTCATTTTTGGCGAGCTGCCAGAGGAGGGTGCTCTGTTGTTAGATGAAGACCGTCCAAATTGGAGAGGCAGAGACAGAACAGAGGAGCAGGAATCCTCTTTACCTTACATCTCCCTTCAGGAAAGAGACACTCTGGTGCCTGCCTTTTTTTTTTTTTTTTTTTTTTTAAACTCTTCCCCCTTCCTCCCACATTTTTTTTTTTTTTTGTCTCATTCTGTCACTCTCTGGTTCTTTTACAATGGCAACAACAATGATCTTGTCTAAATGATTTCACAGGCTATTATTCAGACACTCAACTTTTAACATTTCAATTTTGTCATTTTGTTGCTACACAAAAGGTGCACTTCTCCAGTATAATGTTCCGAGAATTATGTCAATGAGCAGTAATGGCTTTTAACATTAACTTGATCATTAACAACTACATTATCTGTGGCATAATCAGCACCTCACTCTGTTGTGCAATATTACTGTACAGATTTTGGAAACGAAGGCCTGGCCTAAGCAAAAGTTCCTGGATTAAGCAGTGTTTTTCTTTTAATTGAAATGCTTTTAAAACACTTAATATTTGTTGTGAATGCTTTTAAATTGGGTTTACATCTGTTTGTCTTCCCTCTGGAAACGGGTGGTAAAATTTTTTAAACTAATCTAAGAACATCCAGGTTGGGCTTTGAATCGGGTCAACTAGACGAGTTCAACTAAACTAGCACAAACTGCAGACCAATTCCAGAAAGTGTATCTATTTTTAAAGTTGCTCACATCCAAAGCCTGTTCCATTTTTACATCAGTTTTACTCAATCTGTTCCATAAATTTACCAACAGAAGCTATGCAGATGTTAACGCTTTTATATTGCTAGACAGAGGGTTGCCAATTTTAATTTGTCCTTGCCAAAGAGTCAAAGGTAACATGAGAGTTTCTAATTCATTTTCCATGTTTCCTAAATAAAACTGCCCTATGATTCACCTTCACGCATCCTTCTTGTTGGTAACAAATCCCACAGCCCAAGGTCTTTTGTTAGTGAATGCATGTTCTTGGGCACAGCCTTTCCTGGGAGAGAAGGAGCAGCATCCCTAACCCCTCTTACATACCAAGGACCAGTGCTTTAACTGATGGGAAAACCTTTATCACTCCAGATGGGATAAATCTATTGATTTTAATTGGACTATGCTGATTTACTCCAACAAAGCACCTGCCTGGCTCCCTGCACTTCTCTGAAGGGTCTCCCATTAGGATCTCAGACACGAGCCTTACGACCGCTCATAAATCAGGATGCAGCAACCCCCCACACCCAACACATATATGCCCCCTTCTTCCCAAACAGGAGAATAGCAAAGCCATCAGTAGGGAAGTGACTTGTCGCGAGGTCACACACAAGTCAGGGGCCAATCCAGAATCAAAAGTTCGTTCTCCTGGCTCTCACATGTGCACTTTAACCACCAGACCGTATCTGTCCATGTGTTAAAGATGAACTGCCACAGCCTCACTGCTCGTTATGTGCTCCGTTGCTTACGCACTTCATTGACTTTTATGGCCCTACTGGTCAGCGCTCCACCACCCAATGGTTACACCATTGCTCCAGTGCCTGTGGGCTATTTCTATGCGATCCAGGTTTACCAGAGGCATGTAAAAAGGAAGCCAAATAGGAAAGAGATCCTAAAACCCAATGGTGACTTCTAGAGCACCAAGGGCCAGGGAGCCCTTATGGAGCCAGGTGTGTTTCACAGAGCTTGAAGGGATATTTTTTTTTTTTAGGATGATCAGGTGTCTCCACATGGAAAAGAGCCTGCTCAAGTGAGGACAGCCTGAAGGCACACACAGTGGGCAGGCAGCAGTCAAGTGCCCACCATGCAGTAGAAAAGCCCAAAGCAGTCCACTCCGCAAGGCGCAGCAGCAGCTAAGCAATGGGCAGAGGACCTCTTAACTGCCATTTTCCACTTTCCTTGATGTGCCCTGATACACCCTAAATGCAGAAGACAATGGGAAAATCATGTCATGGCCCCTCCCAACGATGGGGAAACTTGCAGCTTTGAAGAAGATGGGCGTTTTGTGGATTCAGTGTACCAGTCTAATGCAGTCAGGAGCTGAATAGCAATGAAAATAATCATTTAGCTCCATGTGTAAATAATTTCATTCCAGTAACAGTTACAATCATAACAATAATGAAAACAATCACAGAGATTCAGAGAAGCGTTAGAAAGATGCCACATTCAATTTACAGAGTTAGTTAAGCTAAGTCTTACATGAAAGAAATATTTTTAATATAGTAATTAGATATTCGTTGGGAAATTCTTGCCTCATTCTTCAACCAGTTCTGCAGGCCACTGTGGTTATTTTTGGATGTTACCGTGGTTCCTAGTGTTCATAAGAAATGTCTCTGGCTATGGGCTCAGAGATGTGCTTAGACCACTTCAGTGCTGCAGAACCATCAGCAATGCTACAGCTCAGAAGTGGGAGACAGGGGACTACGGCCACACTGCTGCAACCCCGAGGAGCCCCAAGTAATTCAGGTCCAGGGCTGCAAAGGTCTTCATCAGAAATGGAAACTGTTAGGCGTCTAGTGAGTGTGACTCAAAGGTCCTTGTGTTTTGAGACAATTTAAACAAAAACTTGAAACAAGGTCAAATCTGGTTTGGAACTTCATGAACAAGCATGAAGAGGGACAAATTCAGCTTTAAAGATGATGGAGGTATATGTGCCTGGACAGCGTTTCAGTTTGTGAAGGTCACAGTCCTGCCAGCGGGATGTGGTTCATACCACCCAAGAGCTGGCTCAGGTATGTTAACATCTAATGCTGTGCTTGAAGACACATGCTTAAGTATTTCACCCTAAAAAGTGCATTTACTCCAGAAATTAAAACTTTGTTTTGCGCATTGACAGTGTCCTGCATTTGCTAATAACTTTTTTCAGTAACTCTATTATCACAAATCCCAGGATGATCAAATACCCCAGGACCAGAAGATCGCAGCTCAACAAGTAGCAGATGCCCATTCAGAAGTTTTCAGTTGCATTCATTCATCTTCCAAATCCAACACCACAACCTACAACTTCTCAGTTCAAACCCAGACACAAAGCCTGTAAAGACACACTACACTACCTTATTCACTATTTCAACCAACTTTAGTCCAGGAACAATCATAAGAAATGAGAAGAAAAACTTAAGAGGTTTTGCACAAGCTGTTTCTGTCTAAGGCCAGAAGTTTTAGTTTGAATACAACATAATTGTGATGTCATGGAACACAGCAGAAGCTGCAGGCAAGAAGCACACTTTCACTGTAATACCACTGCAGGCATATTTGAAACACTATAGCATCTTCAGACTATAATTATAACTGTGTGTTGTTTCTGCAGTTTCAAAGATAATAGAAGTTGTTCATAAAATTTACACAATGCCAATGCACTGCACAGAAAATACAGACTCGGTATCACAGGCAAGATATTCCCAAGAAGAAACCCGCAGACCATCAAGTTATGATTTAATATTACTGCAACCAGCAATTAAAAATAGAGCACTAGAGATACAACCCCAAAATACTTAGACCAAATCACATAAACCAAGATAAACTTGCCTGGTTTACCGGGGGGCAGTTTCAGCACCTGAAGAAACAGCCAACTCAAAGACCATCTTGGCTTGCGTGGTCATGCACCAGCAACCCCAACAGAGGTCTGTCATGCAAGAAGGAGAAAGAGAAAAAAAACTCTAATGGAAAAGAGAAATAACAATAGGAAAAACTATTTATCAGTGCCTATTACGCTTCCCTACCCTCCTCCCAGCCCATCTGCGGTGATCGTGATGTCTCCTCACCCCACCCCAGGGAGCTCACAGCTGTGCCTCTCCCACAGGTGTTGCAGATGGGTCTTCAGGGAGGTCCTTCCAGGCCAGGGATCACCTACAGCTGTTGGACAGAAAATGAGAGAGCAGCCCTCACACGGTTAATTGATAGGTTCACTCATTTTCACCACCTTGCTGTTCAGCTTCACCCACAGAGGTGCAAAGAGAGGCAGATGTGGTATTTGGCAAGCTGTCAAGACACATCTTTCTTCTTAAAAGTAAGGCACACTTCACCGGCTGCTCTCAGCCGGGTCCTTCTGTCTGTTACAACACTGCCGTCGGCACTGAAGATGCCCTTTTTAAACATGGTCAAGGAGGAGTGGGTGATATAGGGGGAAGACAGGACTTTTTTTCCAGGTGCTACCCAAACCAGACTCCTGCTCTTCCCATCCCACTCTACTGTCAAGGGCTGCCATCAATCCTTGCAGACAAGTCCTCGTGGAGGTGTTCTTTCACCAGTCATCAGGCAGGCCAAATTGGCCTTACTGGACTTAGCAGCCAAGAGCCCAGCCATCCTGCCACGCGTAAGGTCTCATGCTGCACCCGTAATATGACACAGGGTCTGGATGCCGTCGCCCTGACATCAATCATATGCACAACGCACCACAAACAGCAGCGTCCCGCTTTCAGTTTTACCAGCGGTGTCATTTTTATTGTTTCATCCATCACTCTGTACTCTTCACTCCGCTGGCAGTCTCTCCCTCTAAGTATTTCTTGGAGTTTTGGAGCCCGAGGACAGATTTGAAGCTTTGGAAGTAACATAAAGGTTATTCCCGTTGACACCCACCGCAATCTTATTGTCTCCCTAGCTAAATACTTATGGTCACTTGAAAAGTTAATGGTGATGCTGCTACGGCGAGGCTTGTGATGCCTGCACCTCCTGTCAGAAAAACACTCAAAGTGAATCTGAAATCAAAGTAGACAAAGCTAAAGTTCTCCTTATGAACGTCCCACCCAGTAACGGCAGCGTGGTCTCCTTTGATTTCGAATTCACTTTGAAACTCTCCAAACAGGAGGTGCAGCTCAACTGTGGAAGCAGAAGATGCAAAATGGGAACGCCACCCATTTACTTCTCACATGGCTGGTGCTAACAGGTGGAGGATGCTTAACAAAAACCATAATAAAGCCCCAGCGCCAACAGGAATTATCTGCTCATATTATCCTTCCGTGCTTGTGCTTCCCAGCATGGACGTACAGGGCTTTTTGTTATTCCAGAAACCACCGAGCACAAGCGGAGCGGCTCGTTCCAGCTGAACTGGGACTTTCTGCATGAGCTGACATTTTGGAAAGTACTTTCTTTCTTGGAGCCGAGATGGGATTTTTCTGGCTTTAGCAAAGTGGGAAATTGTCCACAGCCCTTAACTTCCACTCCTAGCATATTTTCGCTAAGTAATTTGCAAGCAAAACAGTCCAGAAAATGCTTGGTCAGAGCAACATGTTTTTATAGCCACTCTATTTGAAAGAGCAGAGTATTTTTGGTACTGTTGCTGGAACAGCAGTTCCCTAATTCTTCACTACACCATTTGCTGCTTTTGCACACATTTATACCTTCAGACCCAAAGATCAAAGTGAACAGTACTGCACCCTGAGTTTTTTGCAGCCCAAGTCAGGAGGCATGGACAACCCTACCCTCCCCATAGCAAGGGGGACTGACCCCCTAGACCCGCTGCAATGATAAGAAAGGACACTTTTGATGGGGACTGGAGCTCCCTTAGCAAGCTGACTCCAGTATCACCTCCTTCCTTCACCGTGCTACTTCTTTCCTGATGACACTTAGCTTGGAGCTGGGAAGGGCAAAGCTGGCAGACTGGAAGATTGCCTAATGTGCTGTGACTGACATGTAATCGAATATTCAACCACTGGTCCTCATGTCGGCGGTAAAGTGAATATGACACCCTTCAGCTTAGTTGTGATCACGCCTCGTTCTTCTGCAAACAGTTTTCATAAAGGTGCAGCCTGGCTTCTTTATGAGATGGATGTGTGAGATGGGAGAGCAGTCACGGAGGTCACCTGCTGCCGGGAACGTGCCAAGGACCTGCGAGGGACTGACCTTTAAATGCCAACCGCATCCCCGCTGCGTGCCCCTGCGCCTCGGCCCGAGGTGGGACTCGCTGCACGCTTTGCTTTCACAGCCACCATCGCGCTCAATGACCTGGACGAGCCACCTGTTCGACATCAGATGACTCTTTATCTCTCGTAGCCTTTTTGGATCTGTGAGTGCTGAGGGAAAAAAAAAAAAAAAAAAAAGACACAGACACACACACACACAAAAAAAAAAGAACATTTGGGGGTGAGAAACCCCAAGGGAAGGAACTCAGATGTTCAGGTCAGGCCTTAGAAAAGGTATCAATTCTTCTTTCCACTTAGCACAGCCTGCTGCCTGCCCGGACTCTTTGTCTCTGCCCTCTTCCCAGTACAGAAAGCATTTCCCTTTTAAATGACATCTGAGTGCTGACATGCTGGAGGCACCCATCCTGCATCATCTCTGGCAGATGGTGCAGCTGGCCACGATTTTCGGGATTGCTTAAATAAAACCGCAGTGCCATATCAAGAAATGTAGAGAAAATGCTCAACAGTGCTTAAGATATTTAAACATCACAAACTGTCTGAGACTTCAGCTTGCTGTACCGAGCATTTTTGGTGATGTAACTACCCTTATTGATGATAATAGTAAAACCCCAGTCACAATTCATTTTCTTTTCTTTCTGGGAGGTGGAGACAAGTCCTCAAATATTCCTGTTCTGACCCAATATCGGGGTCTTTCACCCCGCTACATTAGGAAGAAGTTCGGACAGCTGGAACAAGCCAAGTCAAACGCCTGGGGTTTCTGGAGAAGGGAGCTTCATTGCTGCAAGCATCAGATCCGAGATGCCCCGGTGCCGTCAGACAAGAAGCTGACCCACTCCTTCGGTCCACAAAGCCGGTAACATCTCTGTGTGGCTTTCACAGACATGCAAGCAATTTTAGTACAAGCAGCAACGTTCAAGCCGACATAAATGCCGGCTTTTCTTTTCCCCTATGGTTTCGCTTGCTTTGAGCTAATTAGCCTGATGGCCATTTCCCTGCCCCCTGGAGATGATTGTGTTTAGTGGTATACGTATTTTGGGAAAAAGCCTTTTAAGTGAAAATTGTCATTGTCACATCCAGGAGCTGTCTAGCTCTTTCTAGCTCTAAAATAAGTCTTCAGCTACTAGTGATTAAAGTTAGATGTAATACTGGCAACTAACAACATTAGGAAACTTTAAGTCACAACTCCTGAAATCTGGGGGGGTGGAAGTGAAAAAAAAGGGATTTAATGTCCAACTTAGTGGGATTTCTTTGAAGGTTTAAGCCCCGGTAGATCCCAAAGTACATGAGACAACCTTGCAGCATTTATGAAGCTACCACAAGGGAGCCATTACCTGTAGGTGTCAAACGAGACCCCTCACATCTCCACCGCAGTAAAGCTACTGAATGCAGTGATTCTGGGGAATCTGCCTAAAATTTACTGCCTTCCCCAGCAAGGGAGGCACCTGGGAGGGAGCTGACATGCCTGAAATGAATGAGGGAGCCTTGATTTTGTTCTCCAACCTCTGCTCAGTGTTACCTTGCCTCAGGAAACAGTGCCCGTCACGCCAAAGCAGAGTAGCCTGCAAAGATATTCAGGAGTCTTGGTATGAAGTCAATCCCTGAGAAGCTGAGGCGAAATCCCGTATAGTTGCAGACAGGTATTTATTTATTTACTGGGCATATCAACTGGCAAATCTCTAGGCATCTCTAGTGCCACCTATCACCCCAGGTATCACCCCAGCATCCTCCTCGCATTGCCTGCCCCCCCCCCGCAGTCCCCAAACAAGGTGGGAAAGCAGCAGGAAAAGGGCACGCAGCCCATTCCAGACCCCTTTGCATGTCTCTCCACGAAGGCAATGCTGCAAGCACGGGCAGCTGGCCGCCTTCCACCGGGACCGTGCGCGCCGCTTCTACCGCGCTCCGGCACCTCCGGCCACAGATGTCGGCTTTTATTACTCAGGTCTCCCATATCACTGGGCCACCTGTACAACATATTTAACATACAGCAGTTATTCTGTTGCTGTTTGCACTGAAATAATCTTGGCAGGAACTGGTAGTTAAACCCGAGCATAATTTTTTACACCGTGTGTAATGTAAAATCACCTCTTTGGATAAGTAAAATAGTCTCGTTGCTTTCTTAATGGAATATAGTATTTCTTGTCACCACCAGAAATTGGCCAGAATTGGTATTTAAGGTCTGAACGTCTCTGTTCCAGGTCCAGATTGCAATTCCTGAAAAAAAGGTGGAACTTTTACAAACTCTGGATTTTAGGCATGGGATACTGTTGGACCCTTCTCAAACGCTGAGATGGTGAAAGGCAGCCCCATCACTGAGTTAGGTTTGAATGGAGGCTTCAGATTCAAACACAGATCCAGGATTTGGATGTGCTTCTTGGATTTAATCCCAATCCTAGCCATATCCATTTGATGTAGCAGGGCAGGCTATCACACTGGGTAAAAAAAAAAAAACAAAAAAACCAAAAAAACCCAAAAAAACACTGGGAGCAACTATTGCTTTTTATTTTTAAGTTAATTTAAAATTTTCTTCTCCCAAACTTAGAGGGGGCATGACTCTGAACATTACAAGAACATAATTTTCTTCTACTGCTGTTCAGGAGATACAGTATTTTTTTTTTTTCCTCTGTTTGCTTTAAAAATTAGGTTGCTAATGATAATGTTCCTCTCATAGATGATCTTGTACTTTTTAATGATACCCATAGTTTTCCTCCACATAAATGACTAAATCCTCACAGAAATCTCTGTCTTGATTAGCACTCCTGCTAGTAAAATTTCACATACTAAATCAGTACCAGCTGTAGCAAGAAAGAATGAAAAAGGCAAGTGTAAATGTTCCATATGCCCTACCAAATTGGCATCTGTGTCAGTAACCCTGTGTTTTTTTAAACAATTGTATACATACATTCTCAGAAGTGTTTTGCTCACAGGATTCTGCAAGCAAAATTTCCTCTGTTGGTACATCACTGAAATGTCACATCTAAAAAAACCCCAGCGAGTAGTTTTTCTTCTTCTCCTCCCTACAGCCAACCCTGGCGTGCAATTAAATGAGTTACCCCGAGTTTACTGCACCTTTATTTTGACGTCTGCTCCCCGTAACCTGACACTGGAGCACTTCTGCAAAGCTGCTTCGCATTTAGCGCTCGGTTATTAGTAACACTACCGAGAGCCAAAGCTACAACGGCATTGTAATTATTTCCAAGCTGAATTCAGAAATAAGGACTCGAGTTCCAGCTCGGCTGTTGGGGAATGCTGCGCTGGGAAGCGCTCCTACGAGCCAACATCTCGTCTTTCGCGTGACTCATGAATGATGATGCAGGAGGGAGCGCGTCCCGGGGACAGCCCAGAGCTCTGACCCAGAATGGTCAGTGACTCAGCTTCATCAGGCAAAATCACGATTTGGGTACAGGGCAGGCGACGGTTACAGGCTCTTGGACTGTCCTTATGGTACTAAACTGGCTGAGCACCACCTGCTCCATCATTTTGCTGCCTGACAGAAGAAAGCCCAGAGAACGATGCGATAAATACACACCACAACCTAAAAGTAACCAGCTATGTCCTCAGTGAAAACACTTTTAAGTCAATTTATGCCCATCCTGCAACTGGAATTTGATCAGTACGTCGAAATGGACTTTCAAAGTTAAAACAAACATTAACTAGTGCTCCAAATGGGTAGCAAATGCCACAGCCTTCTGTGGAAAGATGATATGGAGCCAGACTGTCCGCTGGTGTAAGTCAACCTAACTTCACTGGACTTCGATGGAGCTGGGCTGATCAACACCAGCTGACTGTCTGGTCTACTGGAAACCCAAAGGCCAGCCATTGTGTTTCCCTGACATGGGATGATATAAAGTAAACAGGAAGAATTAAGGACAAGTTAAAGGCATTAATCGGACGTTTCTGGGAATAATAAAATATTTCTCTGATTTCCAAAAGTCAGAAAGACCCCGTCTCCTCACACTTGTGGCCATGACAAAGTGGTGACACTCACTAGGGTTTTTTTTTCCAGTGCAATATGGAGCGTATATTTGCACATCATGTCATGCCTGTCCATGGTAATCAGAAGCCATTATTTCCAAAAGCTCAAAATTCCCTCCTGGACTCTGGTATGCCAAGTCTTAGTTCACAGTGATTTCTTCTTTCTTCTTTTTTTTTTTTTTTATGGTTGATTTATAATTGCTGCAAACAGAAGTTTATAATGGAAATGCTGACAAAACCGTAACTACAGTGTCACGTTAACACTATTATTGCTGCCTGTCCGTCAGACTTTCCTTTAACCCTGTGAGCCAAGGCTTGTATCGAGTATCAACAAAAGCCCAGAATACACAGGGCACAGTAGACGGAGTAGAGAACTGGAGACAAGACTCCTGGAATAAAATCCTTGCCTCTTTGAAATCAAAGGGATTTTATCCCTGGTGTCTAGTCTTGCTTCTGCCAGACACTTGCTGTGTAATTTGGACAAATTTATCCTCTGCAAAATGGACAGGAAAATATGTTCTGCACTTACCTTACAAGTGTTGCAGCATGATTAGCAAATCATGCTATTAAAGGAAGCAGAGGAAGGCTAAGGGTAAATATAAATGCTACCTACAAATTATTTAAAAAAAAAAAAAAGGCAAATATTATTCTAGGCATCCTCTACACATGGGAGGCGGCAGGATCTTTACAGCTCTGCCGGCATGTATTTACCGAGAGACATCAATGTAATATCTCCCTGCAACACCCTCGTTATTTGGGTCTTGTCTCATGTTTGTGATTTTCAATTTTATTCCTGGCTTAGGTCTCATTCTTGACATTTTTATGTAGGTTCTGTATGCAATAATATACATACATTAGATGGTGTTGAAACCATCAACCCCAGTTACTATTTTTAGTGCAGTGCAGAGGATGGGACAGAGACATAAGTGGCGATTAGAGAGAATATATTCAGAGCTGTCATCAGCAAATAGTTTTTTTTCCTCTTTCCAGGAATCCTAAGTGTGTAGAAGGGCCTCCTAGGCAAAGTTTTCAAGGCAAAACACTCGGGTCATTCAAAAAAAAAAAAAAAAAAAACTAAATGACATCACCAGGAGGCTGGGCTGCTAAAAGGTTCCCGGTCACCGAGTTGCAAGAAAACTCTTATTTGCTCCCTCAAATTGCTGAGCTGCCTCTTTGCTTCTGTACTACCCATGCACAAAGTCTGCAGATGTATATAATTTACAGAGCTTTCCTCATCAAGGGGATTAGGCAGCCCTCTTTCAATATGTATAAGAAGTACAAACACACACTTACCCACTATGTTTTACGCCTGCCTGCAACAAACAGCTGAACAGATTGTGATGAAATTCAGGCATTGACAATCTGACAAAAAAACTTCTTTTTTGCCTTAAAATCTGGCTTCCAGAAGTTTTGCAAATCTAAATATTTTATTCGAATACTGCGAGGGCCCCACTCTTATGGAAAGCCTCTGAAGCAAACATGTAGATATATGTAGTTAAGGAGGAAGGGGGCGGGGGGGAAGCAGACACACAAAATGCATATATTGGGTACGACTTGCCAATTTTCACGATGACTCGGGTGCATTTTCTCTCCCCGGCTCCTAAGACTGTAACTAGGCTCCTCTAATAAGCACTTTTTACCCACCAGTGTGTCAACGGTGCTTTAACAGTAGTTTCAGTGTCAAATTGCCCTTTCCTCAGCAGGGATTGTTAAGCCTTTCTGTATTATACTTCCAAGACTCTCACGAGCTGGAGTTGGGAGATATAATATTTTCTTTGAAGTTTGCATTTCACAACACACTGGGATGCAAACAAGCTCCAGTTTCTCAGTAGTCAAACAATTCTGGCACACAGGGACTAGGACTAAATATTGTACCAAATTTTCTAATTACGGCTTTGTGATATTTACTACACGATGTTAGGTGAAAGCAGATTCTAATCAATATAAACCCCCTTGTCTAAACAGGACATCTGGGCTTTGAAATATTCTGTTTGTTGTCTCAAAATTACCCTGTAGCAAGCCACCATAACAATATAATATCTTAGTCATGGAAAACTTTGGAGTATTTCTGATAAACTTATCATAAACAGATGAGTGCTTTCTCTCTTACAGTATTAAGGTGATGTAAAAAGTGAAGATAAAAGTCAGCTGTATGCATAAAATCATGGAGGCTTATGCCAACAAAATGCTATGTTTACAAGTTTAAAAGCTCAAAAAGTCTGAAAAGGCAAAAATTGGGATTCTTAAAGTAACACTAACTCAGCCACATGGCACATCCTGGCACGCGCGTTTAGCAAAATAAACATTAGCATATTCATATACACATTTCTAGAGCAACGTATTTTTAATGTGGCCAAACTAATTCAACAATGGGAATCTCAACTTTTCTCATTTTATGGCCAAATTCTCAGCTGGCAGAGATATATTATTTCAACAAACCGACATCATCTACAGCAGCGAAGCAGCAGAACCGCTTCCTTCTGAGCGCGCAAGTGCCAGATTCTGATGCACTTAGGATGACAAGTCTCTTTTTCTGACTTGAATATCAATATTCATAAAACAAGATAGACAGATGTGATTAAGAATCAGTTCTTTAACTGAGCTGAGCTTTCCAGTACAAAAACATTCATGAGAGTCACATTTGCTCCTGTGTTTTCTCACGTAAGAGACTCGGAAGGAAGCCAGCCCCCCCAGTACAAGTATTTTACAGCAGAAGACACGGACAGTTGTAACTCTTTGGACCTGAACTTTGGATAATGCTGATTTTTACTGACTCTCTCAGCTTTATCTGGCAATTCCTTGAGTCATCCCTCCAACGACAGCAAACCACACTGGAGGGGAGCATCTCCCTGCTCACCAAGCGCATGGGCATGTCAGTCCAGGATCTGTTCCCGCATTCAAATCTTCCCACAGAGAAAGTTTTCTTTGCTGAGGACATTCTCTATGGATAACGAGGCAGATCCAGGCTCCCAAAGCAGCTGCCTTTGCAAAGCTGGCTTATCCCATCACCCCTGAATTGCCCTTGGTGGAGAGGATCTCCGGATGGCGCCAGGCCAACACCGCCAGCCTTCTGCCATTCCAACCTGCCCGTGGGGCGGGCACCCTCTCATCATGCCGGGGCTTGCCAGCCTGGGATAAGGGGATCTAAAAATGACACAAAGCCCCCTTTGCCCCACCTTAATATGACCTATGTTAAATCCAGCTTGGCTGGGGCTGAGGATCAAGGCCCTTAGACACTCTTAACTTAATGCTGCAGGTAGGAATATAACTCCCCCCCCGCCCCGCCCCCATCAGCTGCTGTTTATTTTTATTTTTCATGTGCCCAAGGTGCTGGTCAGGACTGCAGCCCCACTGAGCAACACACTCTATAATTATGGAAAGACCTCAAAAATTCTCAGTTTAAGAAAAGGATACATGAAGAGTCAGCAGCGAGATGCAATTGCATGCAAATCGTTTGTATATACCATGTGCAAAGAGTTTGTTGGTTGGTTGGGGTTTTGTTTGTGGGGTTTTTTTGCAAAGGATCTTGAACCTCACCTAGCTGGACTTGGAGGCATCCAGAGTGAGTTGGTTAATGGTTAGCAGGCTTCATAAAGACACGCAGGGAATTAATCCTCAGATCACCTCTTTTCCCCTTTGCGAGTCACAAAAAAAAAACCTCCAGAAAAGCTTAGCTATCTGCACCATTTCAAACAGTAAATGTTGCTGTTTCAGGGTTAGATTTGGGGGAAAAAAAAAAAAAATACTGAAAAGCACTTCACACCTTTGAGATCTCTAGCCTGCTAACAAACTGGATAGATATTGGCAAAGAGGTTCAAAAGTTAGTAGGGGCGACAGACAGAAAAACAGACAGTGCAATTGCTTCATTTCCATGAGCAATCATGCCAAAAAAAAATCAGATTTGATTAATAATTAAAAACCAAACTAAAAAAAAAAAAACCACCCCAAACCAACATTATCTTGAGAATCAGGAATAAGTCTGACCGGAAAGTTCAGAAAAGCCTGGACATATAAAACCAAAAGGTTATAGGGCAAATTCTGACTTTGTGGCTTTGTTATAAGCCTTCCCCATGAATTGGATGGCTATGGCAGAGCCTGCCCCATCCCAGGAGACGGGATGCTTTGGCGTAACAGGGGGACAGCCTGCCTACCCCCCGGGACCATGGCCAGGAGTGCCCAGGCCACGGGGTAGGAATGGCCATCTGAGAGCCCCGGGCCAATTACCCAGTAACACCCCCAAGTGCTGAAGATCTAAAGATCCCCTGAATAATCCTATTCAGGGAGAAGAATTATAACCATGAAGGGCAAAAACGGGGGGAAATTGGATCCTTCCTCAGGCCCCTGGCAGACACGGAGAGGACAATGGGGAAATAAGAGCTAGCACGAAAGTTTCCCCAAGTACATCCTCAGCCACCACGGTTTCAGATGAGAATTTCCAGAGGCAGGAACTAAAAGAATATTATGATTTTCTTTGGGGGATTAATTACTTTGCTGCTTGTTACCTTTTGTTAGAGGCGTGACACCCCATAACCTTGTTGCACAAGGCACCAGATGTCCGTTTGGATATCAGTTTTGGAAGAAAAATGGGGTTTTTTTCCCATTTGAGTCTGCAAATTATTTTTTTTCTGCTAAAAACCCCCATGAATGTTAAGACAAGCAGACACCAAAACGTGCTACAAATGATACAGACGGGTGCTGAGTGCTTTGGATGAAAATAAATAAAGGCAGTCCTTCCGCCCTCTCGCAATTGCTGGAGACGCGTATCCCCTTACAAATAAAAAAAGTATTAAGAACATGTTATGAAAAATAACAAAGAATAGCAGAGAAATCAGAAAGTGAGTGGCACTTCAGATGGAGTTTAGCAAATTAAGTCATTGACCTGAAGAGGAGATTAATACCAAACAAGGTGCCCCTTCTTCTGAAGTAATGAATATTCTTCAAACAGCAAGGGAGCACTGACTGCTGTTTGATGCTGATGACATTGAAAATTTAGGAGAACAGAAATTCCATCATTTTTCATTTGTATGCAAATGCGCCTGTTCCAGAAATTAACCCCTGAACCCCATGTCAGTTTTCATCTGGAGGAATTCTCTTTGCTAGCATCACACAGCGCAGCCTTGCTGCTATCCTGGGGTCACTGGGGCTTCCCCACACAGAACAACACAAAACCCTAAACCAAAACCAAAACAAACAAAAAAAAAAAAAAAAACCCAAACAACAAACCAAAAAAAAAAAAAAAAAGGGAAGAAAGTAGGGTGGGGGAAATTGGCCAAATCATGCCAGGCTTTGTTTACCCCCATTAATGGAGTATAAAGGAGCAATAGAAGCATGTTGTAAAATGCACATCTCTGATGCATGGCTCTGGGTACTGGCAGAATTGTAATGCAAACTGCAGCCCTACCTCTGTAGGCAGAGCAGCACCACTAATCACTTCCACCGGGGTTAAGGTGAACCCCAGGCCAATATACAAACCGCATTACTCTTCCTTTCAGCCAGGCCTTCGACTCTGAAAAAAGTTCCTTTGTCACTTAGCACCTTAGACAAATGCTACTATCTGCATGTGAAGGGGAAAGAGATGGTGGAGGGCTTTTAATTGATGTGGATTTAATTATGCTAATTTAGACAGCTGTAAAGCCTTTTCAGTACAGCCGCATAATGGGACCAGCAAATACAGGTGTCCTTCACTGCAGGCGCTTAATGTTTAACCTTAGTCGTTTTGTAAGGAAGGGAAAATGCAAAGTAATGGTTAACCAGCAGAAAGCTCTAGTTCTTGAGGACCTAAAGAGGACACTTCACTTTGATTCTTCCTACAGTCCCATACAGTGCTGCAGAAATCCACACATGCTGGGCAGAGCATGAATAGTTTTCACTGCAGAGATGCCTGCTCTGATGAGTGAGGCTGAGGCTGAAACAAGAAGGCTCCGGTTTGCCACAGGCTTCAGCATCCTGCCCAGGGTGTCCTTCACTTCATTTAGGCCATTTCCAAAGAAATGCTTAATTTAAGACAGCCTTCTTGTCTTCCTTCTGCAGTCCTTTCTTCTGTATCCAGCCACCCACAGCATCACCAATAATTTAAACCAATAAGCAAGACACCTTCTTAAGGTGTTTCCTTGGTGTCTTACCCAGACCCCTCTGAGGCTGCTATGCCTCTACCCTTCCCAATACCCCCCATCCAATGTCCTACGTCCTTCTCTAGGCTGGGGCTGACACCCCCCAGTGACCATTTGGAGAGCCATTTCCCAGGGTCTGGGTTTGGCCAGCTCAGCTCCCCAAAGTGGCCATGCACCGCGTAACACCAGTGCTGCTCCAAAGGAAGGGTGAAAATGCTTGGCCAAAGATGGGGAAGGGATAACTGAGCTATTTCAATATAGGATGATTCAAAGCCCAGAGTTGCCCGTGTCTCTTTGGTGGCCAGAGACAGCCTCAGTGACTAGGTGCCTTGTGTTCAGATGCCTACCCGTCACCTTGAGGCTCTCCTCTTCAACAGCACTGTCCTATTTGTATGACCACTACAGAATAGTACTAATAGCTAAAAGTTGATTTATTTTTTTTTTAAATAGAAGTTGCTATTCAGCTGAACACTTCTTAGAGTAGGACAAGAAGCTTTGGCATAGAAGTTCTGGTAGACATCACTGACGAAATTTCAGGTGTTATTGGGCTGAACTACACATGACCCATCACTGATGCAGCAGGAGTAGTCTGCTCAGATGGTCTGACTTTGGGTCGTGCACTCTTCCCAGAATCTCTCTTTTTTTAAGGATTGCTGCCAAATCGGTGAACACGCTGGAAATATACACACCATCAGATGGAGCTGATATGTGTAAGGCAGGAGAGCGAAGATTAAATCCAGGTGTACAAAGCCATCTGCTGCTAATCTTTTTTAGGTCTCCCAGGGGCAGCAAGAGCAGAGATAAGGGGAAAAGTGCTCTCCCATCACGCGATGCAGTGTGCAGTCCTGCTCCATGATGGGATCTGCCCTGCATATCTGTGTCTGTCTCCATCGCGGTGGTACCTGGATGTCACACTGTCTCAAGCAATTCCTAAAGTGCAGTCAAAGTGGGTTTTTATCCCATTCTACATTGAGGTGGCATGATTTGCCCAAGGTCATTGACAGCAAGGATGGAAATTCAGATTTTCACTCTTCTTCCATTGTCTCCAAAGCAGCCCATTTTTTTCCCAGTATGCTCCTGGTCAAACACATGGAGGCTGTGGGTCAAAGACATGGCTGGTGTCATGGTCCATAGCACTGATTATCCACCATTAAAGCTATGGAGGGAGGGGGTTATCAGGCAGAGGCAGAACCATGTGAGGTGTCCGGTCTCCAGGCAATGCCACTCACCTGCAGAACAAGCTGTGCTAGGGGCTGATCTAGCTCAGAGGATCCTTCCAGAGCATCAGAGAGAGCAGGCAAAAGCAGAAAGGAAAATAAAAGCTGACTTTGCTGCTGTAGTGACAGCCACCCTGATGGTCATGCTCCCCCAGCATCAAATTGCATCCCTCTTCTTTCCCCACCTTTCCCTCCCTGCCCACCACTTCACCTTCTGAGCTCCCGGCACCAGCTATGGCTATCCTCTCCATTTTGGCAACAGTTCCTCTCCTGGGAAATGTTAACGTCGGGGACCAAGGGGTTAGCAATGGACTGTACTTCAACCAAATTAACCAGCTTCCAAGTCTGCAAATTCTGCTGCCTAGATACAGCTAATTCTCCCCAAACACTAAGTCCCCTTGTCCCCCCAGCTCATCCTCAGGAACAGCCAACTGCAAAGCACTAGATAGCTATTATATTCGTATGCATATATTATAAGCATTAGCTTGACAAGCTTGCTGGTGACAGCGTCAGTCATACTTCGCTTCATCCTCCTCCTGTGGTCCAAAGCTGGATTCAACACCCATGGGCCCATGCTGGGCTTGCATGGCAGCTTGAAGGGCCAAATGCCAGTTAATCGGGAAGATATCCTTTCCAGCAACAGCACCTGACTTCCCAGCCGGCTTCCCCCAAGGTCTTCTTGGTTGTTCTGGTAGCTGGGACACGGACACCACACTTGGGGTTGGGTCAAGTTTTTTTCTTGGCTGCATTGAGCTCTTTGATGCCATTTTCCTTGATTCATCCTTGATTACAGGGAATGGTCTCTGTTACATTTTCAAATAACCTGATGTCCCTAAGAAAGGCTTTGGGGTAGGTTTTATTTTAAGTGTTATCCATTCTTAGGTTTGCCTGATGCAGAAATGTAAGAATTGGTCCTAGAGCCAACCAAATCCTGGTGCTTAACCCAGTAGTATATCAAATTTCTTTTGCATATCCAGAATGAAAATGCACAGCCCTTTTTAACAGGGACAGCCAACGTACAACATACCAATGTAAGCACTCTGCTCTGTATTTTAACAGATTTCAGGAATTTGTGGGAATTCTCACTAGCGTTGGAGAGTAAAAGATCTGAAGAAATGCTTTTCCAAAAAAATACAAATGGGCGCTTTGATAACTATAAAGTTGCTTTCTTGGACCAAGAGCCCACATTAGGAACCAAATAAAATATTTAAAGGCAAAAATCTTGCAAAGTTTCCTCCCATGAAAGGGAAAATATGGTGTATGCTACACCAGACCTTCCTTTTGCAAAATCTGTTTAGGAGTTGCCATGAAACAAACTATTCAACAAAGAGCTTGGCAATTTTTGTTAAAGTTGCATTTATATATATTTTGAGGAACGGTTGGTTTGATTTTTCTTTAAATCCAAGTGTCAAGTTGCATTTCAGACCACATATAAATATAATTTTGCTCTCACATAATGCTTTTGTATCTGGCGTAATTCCATTTACTGCAGCGGTGTTACCTTTCAGTTGCCCTAATGGGAACAAGAGCAGAATTACGCCGATAAAAAAGGCTGCTCACAGAAAGAAGCAAGAACACAGAAATAAATACTTCCTCTGGCTTATTTAATACATTTGTTTGCCCAAATTACAACATCGATATTTATTTCTTGAAATAAATCTTGTTTGATCAGCAAGAGTAAACCCTGATATACCTTTAACTCCAACGAGCAGTTTTTACAATTCATTCGACGACACCTAACTAAGATTTAGTTGGTCAACTAAAAGAAACATAAAAAGGGTTTCAGGTCATATAATTATACCCTTCTGTTTCCCAACTTTCTTAGAAATCTCTGTCTAAAAATAATTCCAGCAGCCGGATGTCTTGAACAATTGGCTTATTTTAAAACATATAAAAACTCTTATTCCATCCTTAGCCATTTTAAGGTCTTGGGGCTGGCACTCAGTAATAGTGCTTAGCGCTCCTATATACCGCTTTCCATCTCCAAAGCACTTTACAAACATTAGCTAATTAATCCTCACAACACCCCTGTGAGGTATGTAGGTAAGTATTGTCATCCAATTAGGTAAGTATTAAGCACTGTTATCCCACCAGATAAGTATTAAGGTCTCCCATTTTACCGGGGATCCTGAGGACAACAGGTTAAGTTACTTACCAAAGGTCACAGGAGAATAAAACTGGATGCTCTGGTTTCTTGCTGGCTATTCAGGTATCCAGGCCGCATCCGGTGCTGCTCCCTCAACAAAGGCAGCCATCACCATCCACATGGAAATGAGGGCTTTCTATAACCCTCCAAGACCCAGAGCAGTAAGTACAGAGCAGCGGAAAAGATGTGCCTGAGGAGCACAGCCTCCCCTCTTTGAGGTGGGCAAAGGTGACATTGCCTAGAAAACTTCTCAAGAATTTTATTAAGAATAATGGTCTTGGATGGGGGCATTTTCCTGTGGGTGCTCATGGCCAGGCATTCATACATATTGTTAGGCCTTGCCAATCAAAAGTTCCTTCTTCCCCTCTCGATATACCTTTCTTTTTCACTGTCTTGTAAAGATGGACTCATATCAGAGTCTTACATCCAGTCCACAAATACATAAACCTATTGATCATGGTTTGCATCTTCTTAATGTAAAAAGTCCAATTTGAAGCCCCATCTCAGAGGCTTCCAGCTTTGTAAGCTTGAATCCACAAATATACTTGATGGTGCAAATCCCTTTTCAGAGGATCTAGAAAACACGACTAGCCAAGCACATTTTGGGTTTTAATCTAGTCTCAACAGATGTCAAGCTGGTGAAATAATATCATCCGTCCCCCAGAGGCAATGCCAGTGGGCGCATCTGCTTTTAATTCCATGTCGCTGCTAGAGAAAAAGTGAAAGCTCCTACTGTAACTCCACTTGGAGCTGTGTTTGCAAGGAGTCTTGACTTGGGAGTCCCATGGGTTTTGTGAAATTATTGAGATTTAGACTGGTGTAAGAAGGCCCCCAAAAAGCAAAACTCACCCCGAGTGAGCCCGTTAAAACCTGCAATCCCAAGTGGGGCATATTGCGGGGTCTGCCCAAGCACCCATCATTTGCTGGTATGCGATGGGACAGTCGTGACTGTCCTCTGCTCAGCAGTTTGGCCCTTGGCAAGCGGCAATGTCATCCTAAGGGAGCAGCCCAGCCACGATAGCAGCTCCTCTTCTGAACTCAGCAGACCGGCGCGGCGATGCTCCAGCTCTTGCTGGAGCTGGGGCAAATCCCAGGTGTAAAAAAACCACCAACCCTCGACTATATTTCAACAGAGCTGATTTATGTTTTCAAGTGGAAGGCAGTTTTAGCTGAAGTAAACTGCACAGTTTTTGAATCATTCAAAATTCATGGCAGTTTGATCCCACAGGACATCAAACAAACACAAATGATTTGCCAGAGTCCCTACAAATTGAAACAACCAAACCTTGTACAGTTCCAGCAAAAGTCTTAAACCCGTTCTAAGGAAGAAAAACAAAAGGGCTTAAAATAGAGAATTTTTATTTTACTCATCTACACAAAACCAGCTCCAGTGCAATATATATCCAGATCAAATGCGCACAAAGAAGTAGCCGAAACGTCTAACGCCTTGAAACACAAAAACCCTCCAACCCACAAACCAAAACCAAATAAACAAATGGAAATAAGGGTCATGAAAAAAAGAAAGGAGATCTAGATTCTGTTGCATTCTTTGGGATGGTTTTATTTTAACATTGGGCTGAAATAAAAAAAAAAAAAAAATCTGAGAAAACTAACACAGAATGCAGGTAATAGGCATATCATGTGTGTTACCGTCATGAGAGAGAAAACAGGCAACCAAAACTGTGACAAGAATGTGCTTAGTTATTATATTCTTTCAAGCTTGGTCTGCCAGCATTTTTTTCCTTTTTTTTCTATGTACTGGTCATCAGTGTCTGCCAAAAGATTTTTCACGAACTTGCACTATCCCATTTCCCCCCAAATAGAGGAAATGATGTTTCTCCACAACCACAAGACTCAGCTGTAGGTTTTACACCATGATCTGCAGCTGTAAATTAACACGGCGACTTGCCATCCCCCTGCCTAAATAACGAAGACCGAGTGAATAGTGAAATTTCGGTGCGGGTTATGCAAAATGAAAGGATTAAAAAATGAAAACAGCATTCACTTCATGTTGCTCCTTTAAAACATTATCACACAGCTCCTTTTTTTTTTTTTTTCCTAACCTGACCTTTTTTTCCCAATGGTTTGTCTATAACTTAATATAACTAATTCTTTTGAAATAATGTTCACAGTTAGCATAATTGGTGTTATATAGTTCTAATGTACATTACAGAATATTCTGTCACTAGACACTAAATTGAAATTTTAAGGAAAATGATAGAAATAGCTGTAAGGGAAAAAGTACCCTTTTAAATCTAATTTGCTATGCACCGCAGTAGGGTAATGGATGCAATGAAAGTCCCTTTATTGAGTTCCCATGTCCAAAAGGTATTTAGGTAGCAAAGGATGTCAAGCAGACCCCCTGTGCTCCTCCTTTAAGTAAAGATAGCAGGAAATAAGGTATATAGGTTTGTGTCCTCCTGATTTTTATTTCCTCGGGAGTACAACTTATGCAAAGGGCACCTTAGGCTACTTGGAGGATCACAAAGGGTGCCCTCGACCCCCTCGCTGTCTGCATGAATAGAAGCATCTAAAGGATGGCTGAAGCCATACAGCGAGTTAAATCCTTCAGGTGGGTCTTTTCAAATTCCAATAGTGAGGAGTTACTGGAGAATTGGTAAGGATTTCACTAGGCCCCAGCAGGTTTGAGATCAAAAGCCCTGGTTAAATAAAAGCCTGTTGGGAAATCTTAAAACCTCTTTGTAATGTAACTTAAAAAAGTTAATACAAAGAGCCCTTAGACTGAAGCCTGTAACAGCATGAACAAAGAGTATATCAAAACTGATTCCATTAAGGGAAGGCAGACAAATAAATTCATTTAATTTAAAGAGAAATCAGATATATTACTCCACTAAAAAACTAAAAAGCATACCAGGAAGAAAAAAAAACCAACAAATTTTACAATACACACGCACATAGAGCTGTGAATAATAGAAGTAGATATATATAAAATCTATTTATAAATATCTCTCAGAACAGAGAACAGAACATTATATGCACACGTATATGTTTAAGTATCAATTTATCCAATATGTGTGCGTGTGTGTGTATAATTCTAGTATATACATATTTTTATCATTTATGAGGCCTCATGCTGGGCTTTCAAATCTGCAGTTAGATATATCTATATATGTACCCAGAAAAACGCAGCTGAAAGAGTCCCTGCATTCAAACTGACACAAGACATTTTTCAACCCAATTAATTAAAAAAGATGGGTGCTCATCAGTCAGCTGGCACAGGTTTTTTCTCCTCCATCATATTGCCAAAGTGTCACAGTGTTAGTTGTGCAGCATGTTTAAAACAGAAAATCTGGGACTAGGATTTAGACATCATTTATTAGCTGACCTCTTTCTGAGCAGCTCCTATACTTTTAACTCGTTGGGGGTCCTGCACCAAAGGTGGGGGGGGGGGGTAGGAAGGGAGAGACAGAATTATGGAGAATGACTTAGGTTGGAAAAGACCTTTAAGGTCACCCTCTCGGTGGTGTGCTTGACTGTCTTGTCTCATGTGAATCCTACGTGGACGGGATGATGTGTCACTACAGCACAGTGCTCGGGCTGGGGGGGCCGTGACTGGCAGAGGGGGGGTCCCTCACTTCACAACGGGGTCGGGTCACTGGGGCGCAGGATGCTCTGGCACCCCTGGGAGGGAGGAGAGAGACATCCCATCGCCCCCATGGCTCACTCCCCCCACGATGAAGAGTTGCTCAGAATTTTTCTCCCTCCACTTTCCAAGAATGGAAAGCAGGGGGCTGAATTTTACTGTATTTGTGAGGCTTCTTGTTATTATCGTGATGGGGGAGATGTGGTTATCTCGTTAGCTAGAAAGCACATTTTACTCTTTAAGAAATTATATTCTTCTCACAGATTTCATAGGCTGTGCAGCTAGAAGAGGGAGATGTATGTGTTGTACAAATGAGGGTGAATGCCTGCAAAAATCAGTGTTAATGTTCTGCAGGATTTTTTTTTTTTATTTTAACTTTTATCCTTATAGTTAAAATCTGACATTTTAGTTCAACAATGCTAACCCTGAGCTCATTATGTTCATGTGGAGTGGGGGAAATGGCATCCACTCTCATTCTCTAAAGCCCCCCTCCATGCTACCAACCCCTGAAATGCTGCCCCTACAAGCAGGCACAAATCAGACTCTGTCCCTGTACACTTTAAGAACAATTTTTCTGAAGATAAGAAATCAGCAATGTATCGCGCATATGGTGCCTTTCATCCCAGGAAGCAGCCATAGTTTCACGACCTCCATCAATGCCATTAATTTTGGTTTTTACTTTACACCCCTAAAATGCACAGCAATTCGAAGCCTTTTGACTACAGGTATGGCTACCATTTTAGCAGTGCCATGTCTGCTGATCTTGGGTGGATCCCACTAAATTAGTTCAAGGACCACCATTTGTCAATGGACCATTACTCTTGCACAAAATCACTGCGGAAGAGCTGCCCTTTGCAATAGCAACCTCAGAAAACTGGCAAAATGAAGACTGCCAGATTGAGATGGGACCATGAGGGAAAGTCAGGCAAAAGGTATCGATATTTAGGGGACCGCTGTCTCAGTGTCGTGACTGACATCCTTGCCCTAGCAACAAGTATCTAATAATCACAGGAAATAAACGTCACTTTTGGCCCCTTGTTTGAGACAAAATATCTCCAAAAGCACCATATCTAATAATATCAAAGGTTGTGGTGGCTTCTGCATCACTGGCAATTTTTAGACCGGTAGAGGATGAGGTTTTCTGGTTCAAACAGGAATTAATTGAGAGAAGTCATATGGCTTGTGTTACACATGTGACACCAGATGATCCAAATAGTCCTTTCTTGGCCTTATAATCTACAAATAACCTTGTGGAGGTACTGCTCTCCTCTGGATTAGTGGGAAACGAATGCTACTCTTCCTTGGATGAGTTTTCTGATCTAAATACCATCCAGACCTGTGTGGCCTACAGGATTTGCCTGGGTCATGGTCTCAGATGGAGTCATTGCCAATTAATGCCAGACGTGATAAACTCATGCTCCACTTCAGGTGCTCTGTGATTCTGGAGTATCACTAATAGCTACATAGCGAGCCAGGACTGAAGAAAAATAATTTTGCTATAAGGACACTTAAAACTATTATTTTATACTTGCTATCTTTACGTTACCTTGCACCATAAAAGACCCAGACTATCGGACACCATGGAGCTCTTTGGCTCTGAATTAATCAGATTCATTTGCAAGAGCAGGGTATAATTATGGCCATTTTCTGGTCCATAAAAATCACAAGGTTCCAGAATTACATGGGTAACAGGACAACCTATTCCCGTACGGAAAAACGAGCATATGGGGTCTTGTCTATCTTGTTTGGATTACAGGCAGAGGAAATACCTGGCTGAGCAGCGCTCAGGAATTATCAGGTGGATAATATTACAGGAGCAAGCTGGGTCTTTATTTATTTGCTTTATAAGGATGCCTCTGAGTTCAGGTTGTTCGAGTTACATAAATGCTAAGCCTCCTCCAGACAAGCTACACAGCCCTGATTGCTCTAAGTCCTTCATCCTTCGTTGTCATCGGTCAATCCAGTTTTCAGAAACCTGGGAAAGCCGTGTGATGGAAACCCCTCCAAACTAGAGGTGAGCTCAGACTCAGTCACCACCTCAAAGTCAACTAGAAATACTTCTTACATGCAGATATCCTTATTTCTGTCCCTATCTCTAACCATGCTTTGTTTTAACCCCTAAGATAATTTGGTACGTAGAAGGAAATGTGTCATTTATTAAGTCAACAACCACTTCCTTTAGTATCTACAAAAATTTCTTCTGAGGTTTCCCTTTCAAGTACTGATGTTATTTAGATTTGCCAACTGAGACCGTAGCAAAAGGTGGAAAAACTTACAGTCATTACATTGATTAACCAGCTGCTGAAATTTGGCTTTTCAGTGTGACACCTCCATTCTCTGAATGTGTGGCCTTCTGCAATGTAATCAATTTGTCTGTGCAGGCTCCAAAACCCCAGAGCCACACAATGCAAAAAGGCAATCTTCTGCCCTCTTTGACCACAATAAGCAACATTACTGAAATCACTGCTCCCGTACAAGTGTAGCATGACCCCATATTTGTAGGCAGCAGAGTATGACTTCATTAAAAATCATGCGCTGTGTTGGGGGCTTCAAGCTTTTGCAAGGCAAGCCAGCATCAGAGCAGCATATGTCTGAAACTGATAGTAAAATGGGTAATGCCTTAAACCCCACCTCCATACTGTTATTTACATACGTATCTTTCATCTGACATAGGCTTCCCCTCCAGCACCTTGAATATATCAGTCCTAAGGAAGAGACTTTAAGTTCAAAGCGTGCCATCCCCAAATCAAAGTAGGGGGTTATCAAGTGAGGTGCGCCAAGCAGTAAGACAAAACATATGCATTTTTAATAGGTAGCCTCTCCTCCCCCTGAGGAAGCCAAGAAAAGAGACTCTGTGAAGCTTCAGCAGAAAACAAGTTCAGTGGATTTATACTCAGGCTGCTATTCGCAAAAAAACAAAATTCACAACTCTCATACATCTTTGCGAGATGTTTTTCCGAGTGTGCTTCAAAGCGCACCAGCCCCACCCTCGGCAGTCCTATTGACCAGGTGAACTCATCTCCATGGAGCACCAAAAGAGCTGACGGGGGGGGGGGGGGGAGGAAATAACAAAAAGGCCATGAAAGAGAAACAAAAATCTCAACAGGTCTGCATGGAATTTCAGCAGCACTTTATTTATTAATGCATATGTAGCTCCCATTGTATTCCAGCTCCCAAACACAGATCTGTAAGGAATAGGCCACATGCTGATTGACAGCAGCCATAATTCCATACAATGAGACTGTATTAAATTGTTTGATGTGATACGATACTCATCACTTGTAACTGATCAAACACACCGCCGCATCAAACAGTATTACAATACAATCAGGATGGATATGGTTCCTGCCAAGGCTGTTCATCACATTGCACACTTCTGCATTAAACATATCTATTAATAGCATTGACAAACTACTCCTATCCAAATTTTTCCAAAGAATTGTATGAGATGAAATGCGCAAAGAAACCCAGCACATAATGCTTTGCAGTTTGAGGCAGCATTTCTGTTGGTGTTCACCATGAAAGGCTTTGCTGATCTGGGGATTTTGGTAGGATAACACCAAAACTTGCAATCCTGTGCCCCAAAACAGAGATGTGACATTCCAGCTTCCTTTCCCCCCCCCCCCCCCCAGTTGGATTTTTTTTCTTTCTTTCCTAAATGCAAGCAAATTGGAAGATTGAATATTTTTTGACTAGGATTTTACTTTTGCTATGGTTCCCCCCAGGAGAGCTGCTCTAGCCTGCTATCTTGCAGAAGGGAGCTGTGTTTGCTAACAGTGACCCTTTTAGAGGCAGGAGACATAAATAAAAGAAACAAATTCCTTGTCACCACTGTTCCTGCTGCAGATGTAGCGGACGATACGCTGCAGCCCGTGGGGGACAGGACTCCCTGCGACATTACAACTGTAGGGGCTCTCTCAGATGCAGATTTTTAAATGAGCCTGGGTCTCTAGAGGGCAGAGGTCAGCTGTCCTCAAATCTGTGTGAATGCTAGATTAAGTTTATTAATCTCCCTGCTTTCACTTAAAAACCAAATTATAGGATGGTTAAATGTTAATGCCCGGGAGCTTGTGAGATGATGAATGCCCTCGGCTACCACAGCTAGAGGGAACACGAGGTGCTCAGACCCCAAAAGGGCATTAGAAGTTTGTGTGGGATGCACCGAGGAGTGCGTTTGCCCCGTGAATTCCTGCACGCCTCACGCCTGGCGTGCATTTCGTTCGCTGTTCTGACAGCAGCAAGTGCAGCCACCCTCCGGCACGAGTGCAAGATGTGCAGTTCTGGATGGAAAGCTGCTGGCCCCAATTCAGGCACTGCTGACTGCCCACCTCCATGTCCGAAGGGGAGAGCAGATATGCCCACTACATTGCAGGGGGCATAGCCTTAACCACAGCTCTTTATATAGAATTTATACCTGTGTGTGGGTGAGATTCAAAATACCCGTCCCTCTGCACCGGCCCTCCAGCGCCCAGGAGCCGCATGAAACCAAGCATGCGATGAACATGGTATTTAGCAACCTTCAAAACTGCCTCCATCAGTGTATCTCATAAAACTACTCCAGCGTGTAAAAACGAAGTGATAAATGAGTATGAGGGTTCCATCTAATTCCTCACGGACAGGTATGCACATCATAAGCGGACAGTCTGGCCCCTTGATTGCTATCTGAGCTTGGGAGACCAAGGATCACATAGCCATGGAAAATAAGAAGTAATATGCAGGAATGCATGCCTGGCTATCTGAAGCTGGCACAGAACACAATTTTATTTTTTTTTTTTTCAAGTTGGGAACGTATACATTTCACATTTATGGATTTTTGCAAACCTGCTTTTCACTCCTGTAGTGTCGGCGTGAGCCGATTAAACACATCACACGGCAGCAAACTATATCGCTGTGGATGGAACCAGCTCCGCAAAAGTTACTTAAGAAAGGTGTGGAAGGCATTCCCTTTTTCTCATTAAAAAAAAAAAAAAAAGTCTTTCAAGATAGTAAACTGTCACAGAATGGAACCTGAGACAGATAGAGATCAACTTGTGGTGGAAAACATACAGGAAAGGGCTGGAAAGGGCTTGCACACCCTGATGGCCAGCGTGTAACAGCTCGGAGCAGTACATACAGCTAAAGAAGCTGTAACTTTCTATCTGGGTGTAGCTAAGTAATTCAAGATGCTGCAAGTTAAATGTAACAGTAGAAAGGAAGAAGTTAAAAAACAAAGTCCCAGGCATTTCAGTGCAGCGTATAGTATGCTAAATTGTGGTATTACAGAAATTGCTACGAGTTTGGCCACAAAATGTTTCATACTGCACTAGCATCCTGCCAGGGCTGGGTTCCAGTAAGCCCAGACATTTTTCCCTTCACCTGTGCTGCTTTTTTTTTCCCCACCCCCACCCTGTTTGTTAACACAACCCCAAAACCTCCTGCTATATCAGAGAATTACAGCCCTTGTCCTGAGTGCACCTCTCTGTTTATTAGATTGGCGCAACCGCAAAGTCACCACACACCAGGCAAAAGATAACTGCAAATCTGTTCTTACCCTCCCCGTACCACCTGAGTGCCGCTATTATTCCTCATCCTTGGGGAAAGGACCCCATGTGTGAGTTTCAGAAACCACCTCAGTAACTCCAAGCATCATTATCAATAGTAGGATGAACTGCAGCTGGGATGCACTGAGAAGGCACGGTAATACTCGCCCTAATCTCCGCATTCATCTCACCGGCCCTCACTAGGAAGTTTAAGTACATTTACTGGGGATTCTTCAGCCCTTGAAAGGTAGGAAGACATCTATGAGGCTTGACGTACTAGCTAATTAACTTGGGTTTGGGAAAAAAAATCTTCTTATCTACTTAACTGGGAGACACTCTCTTTGTTTTTAAGCCCGCAGCCTACCTTCTCTTTAAAATGCACATTACATACAACTCAATAGTATGGAATGTATTATTTTTAACAAGGACCGATTTTAACTTGGACCTAAAACTACTAGCATTTGACAGAGAGGGCTTTTTTTTAAAACATTTGCAGAATCAGCTGAATGATAGTCCGTAGCCTGTGTTTTGCAAGACGGGCTACAAAATCATCATGCTTTTTTTTCTGTCCTTAAAAATCCAGGAACATGAATGTATGAATCACTTGGAAATGAACCCCCAAATGCGTACATCCCCCCCCCCCCCAAAAAAAACCCAAACAAACCCAACACCCAACCCTGTAAGGAGTTTAACAAAATCTTCCAGTTTTTGTTTCTCGGTTTCTCGAAGGGGGGAATAC
Organism: Gorsachius magnificus; assembly: GCA_034008185.1. Lineage (NCBI taxonomy): Eukaryota > Metazoa > Chordata > Aves > Pelecaniformes > Ardeidae > Gorsachius > Gorsachius magnificus. Next base: position 4,862,150 of record CM067085.1, on the reverse strand, counting down.
TGAGGCTGGGAAGGGAGCGATTGAATTCGTGCCTGCAGTCGTGGGGGCACGTGAGTGTTTCATGCAGTTCTGACAGCAACACAGACGTGCGCGACTCCCGTAACATCCCTGCTCGGAATGAAACCGCACTAAAATTTCCTGCAAATTGCACTGGGTGAATTTTAAATCCTCCCCATATTCCTCGCAGATAGAACAGTGGCATGATTGACCAAGCTTTTTTTTCCCTTCTTCTTCTTTTTTAAAGTACACATATGATGATGCATCATAGTTATAAACAGATGGTATTTGGCCTCCTTCCTATTCTCAACATTTGGAATTCCTAAACTATGTGAATTAAACAATAATATTTTATAAACATACAAGGGATTTTGCTCACTGCTTTGTTAACATAGAAATTATACAATGCTGACATTTATTTAAATTTTAAAAAGTAAACAAGAGTGTGTATTGAATTAAAGCAAACTAAAATCAACAGAAAGAAATATGGTCTGCGCGCACATTACCTACAACCGCACGGGCCTTTTTAGGGGACACATAATGGGATGAAGCACAAATTGTAGCTTAGACAGTCTGATCCTTTGTGCTCAAAAGGCTCATTTAACACCTCACTGTAAACAACGGATATTTATACCAGAATTGGCCGCTTGACCATCGGTTGTTCATTTATTTACTCTGTAACCTGCTATGATGGAGTTAAAAGAAGTTCCTTTCTGTTGGCTTTTCTAGGAGTGAAAGTGTGTTTGCAATTTTAGTACCAACTGGATTCAGTCTAACACTTGTACTTAGTATGAGAAACATTTTCATAATACCAAAATTTGGGAGAATAGGGGTATTCCTGCCAGGAAGGGAAGAAGAAAGTATTGGTTCTTAAAAGAAGAATTCTGTTTGCTTGGTTTCCTCTTTCCTTTCCGTTTTAACCCCTTTTTAGGAGCCTCTCTAGCTGTGCAAAACGGAGAAGCACTTAGGTTTTAATCACTATTCCCAGGTCTGCAAAGAGGTTCTGTGATGAATAAATAATGAATCGGAGATTTTAATCAGTGTTATGATTTTTGAAAAGGCTAATTATCATTGTTTACAGACATGCCTTTCCCATGTATTTCCTCGGTTTTGCCTTCAAAGCTCTAAGGGTTAAGCCCCTCGCATGCATCCCTCCCATTCCTCCTCAGCTCCGCACTCCTTCGCCGTGTTTTCTTTCGGGGTTTGCGGGTATTTTTTGTTTGTTTGGGTGGTGGTTTTTTCCTTTTTTTCCCCCCCTTTTTTTTTCCCTCGTTTTTTCTTTTCTTTTCCCCCCTTTTTTTCCCCCCACTTTTTTTTTTTTGCCCTTGTCTTTTTTGATTTTTTTTTTGGACCGCGCAAACCCAACCCGTCGGATCGATGGAGCCGAAGGCGCGCAGAGCTGGGGGGAAAGGCTGCCCACCTCGGGCAGCCCCTCCGCACCCGCGGAAAAGCCACCGCGGCTCCGTTCCGCGTGTCTTCTTCCCTTCGCCGGCTCTACAGGCAAACATTACAACAGAACCTTATTTTCAAATTCACATTGCCTTCTTATCGAGAAGATCGATCCGAAAAAGTGGCGGGCAGCTCCCCCCAACTCCACCTCACCCCGCCGGAGCAAGCCGGGGCTCCGCGGAGGGGCCGCGGAGAAGCTGCGGAGGGAGGGAGAAGCCGGGCTGCGCGGAGGGGCGCGGAGCGGAGCCGCCGCCGCGCATCCCCCCCCCCCCGCCGCGATCGCCCCCGGCGCCGGAGCGCCCGCTGCGCCCTCCCTGCCCTTAGCGTTGTTGCAATCATCGTTACCGTTCTCGTTATCATCATTATTTTTGCTTTAGCTGCCGTCGCACCCCCCCCCCCCCGCCCCGAGGTCCCTCCTCTGCCCCCCCCTCCGCCCCCTGGGGCCGGGGTGCGCGGTGCCGAGGCCCCGTCCCCCCCCCTCCCTGCCCGGGCGGCAGCGCTGGGGCAGCCCCCGGGCCCGGCCCGGCCCCCCGGCGGCTCCCGCGGAGGGTGGGCATCGCTGCTAACACCCCTGCCCAGCCCCTTCCCTTCCCCGCCACAGCTGCGTATCTTCGCCAAGAACGTAAGGAAATATCAGAAGGCGGCGTTGCTATTTATTACCCTATAATTAAAGTTCTGACAGTGTTTCTATTATAAAACCTTATTTGCAAGGGTTCATAACTCAAGAAGCAAAATTTTCCTTCAAGACGAAGCCTCGCTAACCAGGCTGAATCATTTAAAAAGTATTTCAGTTAAATAAGGTTAGCCTATTAGAGGGTAAAATTCTCAAGGACTTTCATTAAGGTGCTCATTTATATCCGCAAATAAAGAATTGCAAAGTCCCCCAAATCAAGGATCTAGAAGAGCGGAAATATTTTTTGCCAAATCAAGGATTCAAATCAAGGATTCATGGAAAGGTTTTAATATAATTCTAGGAAATTATTCCCATGAAAACAATTTGTTTGAAAGAAAATGCCCTCCGGTCCTTTCCACACAAACTAGTCTTGGGCTAGTACATGGGAACCAAACTTAAAAGTGACTACGAGCAGAAATGAGACTGGCTAATTCATTACAACTGTCCTTACTGGAATAAAAACCAAAGAGTAAACAGCTTGAACGGGGAAAGGTGAATTTAATTTTCAAGGCCCTTTAACTTTTAATAATCTGAGGAACAATATGGGAGGTACATTCTACCCTCCCAGTTATCCTGATATAAATTCATTCAAGATTTATATTGGTGTAATAGAGAAGCAGAATTTGCTCCATGATTTCTAATGAACTGCTGGCTCGGTCTTTAAAAATGCAATTAGAGAAATCTAGCCTCCTAATTCAGAACAGCTTTGAGCTAAGTCAGAGGTCTCGATGCTGCAAACACGGATGGAAGCCAGTCTGTACCACGGCTCCTCACGGTGCCTGCAGCACGACCGGAGCGGGGCTGGGAATGCTGGAAACGGTTTGCTACAAAACTCCCTAGTTATTTTAGGCTTTTCTTTCTTATTATAGGGAAAAAAAAAAAAAAAAAAAAAAACAACAAAAAGCCAACCAATTCTCATGTGGAATAAACCTGTGTTTCCTGTGATCTCAAATACTAAGACAAAAGGATTGCAGGCTTAGGTGCCTGGCCTGTTGCTGATGCAGGAGGTGAGGAGCTGTCTGGTCGGAGCGCTGCTGCCTGGGGAGACCGGCAGGAGTCGGGAAAACCCATTCAGCTTTAACCCCGCACCGAAACTGGTATCAAAGCGCTGGCAGTCACTGTGTCAGTGCAGGTGAAAAACATCAATAAATATGAAAGTTAAGTCAAGGGCTAATTCTGTCATTTTACTCCTAAGATCAGGTCTCTGCATTCACCGCTTACTCATGTGTGTAGGAACAACGGGACCGAGATCCCAATTTGTCTCTCTGACCTTTTGAAGTGAAGGCTTCAAATGAAGCAGCGCGGAGCGCCCGTCTCGTTTGATCTTCAGGAACCGCGAGGCAAAACTCCTCAGGTTGTTTCGGTCTACAGCGGGCTCGTGGGGGGACGACTGCCTCAGGGCAAGCATCACCTCCGACTACCTGGATGTCCCACCTCACCCTCTTGACTGAGGACCTCGAAATAGGCCCCCAACTTGAGGCCAACCCAAAGGTCCTAAGAGATGCGGTAAGGACGTTTTCATCCTTGCTCTAGAGCAGCTGCGTATCTTTGCAAAGAACGTGCAGAAGTATCAGAAGACAACGCAGCGTTGCTATTTATTACCCCGCAATTAAAGTTCTCACAGCGTTTCTATTACAAACTGCTATTTGCGAGGGTTCGTAACTCAGAGGGAAAATTTTCCATCAAGCTGAAGCCTCGCTTACCAGGCTGAGCCAGGTATGGTTAAAAAGTCACTGGTCAATAAGTAAACCAAAGCAGAGCATCACCTCGCCACGGAGCTGGGTGAGACCTCCTTTGGTCATGGGCCTGATCAGGATGCGCGCTGAGGTCAGCAGGAGTCTTCAACGCGAAACCACAGAGCTTTGGTGTTGACTACATGGCCCAGCACAACATTATAGCATCTCCTGTACCCCTTTTACTGGTTTGGAGAATGACTTGCTGTGAAACTTGAACCGATTCACTTCAACTGTACCATGCCTCAGTTGCCCCATCAGTAAAAACAAAAAAAAATTTGCTCATCAGTGCTAGATGTGATAACATCAGTGAACATTTATGATAGGCTCCGGTAAGAAGTGCAAGGTAGTCCTGTTACTTGGCTCTACCAATTACGCCTACTGCACCGACACACGCCGTCTTGAGAAGACCACTTCTACTCAACCCCGTTAAATGCCTAGACCCAAGCTGGGCTTTGGCTGAGCAGAAATGAGGAGGAACCAGCATACAAGACAGATGATTACTGCAACATTACAACTCTGAGGAGCTAGAAAAATATCCAAACACTTACCGTTGGACCTCCCTTGGGTTTTTTGATTGCTTAATTGGAGTGATTTTCAAGAGAGGTACCACATGCTCTCTCTCGCACTGAAAAAGGACGGTACAGCATCTTGATGGCATCAGGAGGCATGGAGGCACGTGCACGGAGGGGGACCAGCCTGTGCCTTTGACCTGCTGTGGACGGTGCTTAGGCAAAGGAAAGATGCTGATGTCTGCTGCCGGGGGATAGCCTGCCAGGAAGGGGTGAGGAGCTACCCTGCCTGATAGAAGGGAGGCTGAAACCACAGCTGTCCTCAGCAAGGAGAGGTCTTACCAGGCTTCACATAACGCCTTACCGAGAGTCCTCTTCTTGCTTCTTCCCAGAGCGGAGTTGAAAATCTTGGAATTGTCATAACGTTTTATTATCACTTGCAAAACAGATTCTACTTCATCAGATAAAGACACAATTGCATTCATTGACTCTGACACAAGGATATGCATAGTGATAAACATACAGATAGATGTACACACTTATACATGAATGAGATATGCTAATTAAAAATTGCAGTGGGCACTTTATTAAAAATTTATTGTACAATCTACATCTTCAAAACATTTTACATCAACAAATATAGCAGCTTGACTGCTGGAATCTTAAGTGATTTATCTTTAAAAGGCTGTATTTGTAACTGGATGCAAAGATTCTTGATGAACTGCCATTACATTTAAACTACTGGTTTTTATTGGAAGTATTCTGACTGTTATCTGTTTGTTCTCCATCCTTGAGAGAAATAAAACAAGTGTCTCGGCTTTCATTTTATCGGATAGATGGCACCTGTAGCATATTTCCCATGCTAGTTTGAATTACAGCTGTTCATCTTTCAGCTTTCTTTAAGATTAATTAAATGCAAATGTAACTCTGCGAATCATGGGATTACCTGCCAGACCCCTTATTAATACCTTCACTTAAAAACCCCCGTGCCAGAGAGTCATTAATTTGCAAAAAAAAAAAAAAAAAAAAAAAAAAAAAAAAAAAAAAAAAAAGAGAAGAGTGCTAAAGCAGCCCTTTGCCTCCAAACAACCCAGAGATGGCTGCCCAATTAGTCCGGCAGCGTTCGGATCCTCCTTTCAGGCCCTGTGGCCCTTTGAGGACACAATAAGGCTCCAATGATAACCTGGCAACCTAGGTAGAAACTCAGCCAAGTGTGAGCGTTTGAAGCTGCAGCTTGGCTGCCATCGTGTCGGCGAAAAGAAAGAATTCAGGCACCATGTCATCCAGTACAAAGGATAAAAACAGATTCAACCGGAAATTCAATGTGGCACCACATATGGGATACATGAGTGCGGTTATACAACAGGCCACATATTTTTTTTGAACAGTCTCCTGCATGTGATGCCGAGGACATGTGTAACCATCATAACGTCTCTAAGAATCTGTATTTAATTTGAGCTGGGGTGGTGGCAGGGATTGGAGATCTGAAGCCGCCACAGGTTTGTGGCAGATGGCTCTGTGTCAGCTATGACAAGCAGCCAGGCTCGGCTTCCTCTGCAGATTTTCTTTTCTCTCTGATCAGGTAAATATGGGCACACTCTGGAAACTTCCACAATTCTGCCTGAGGCTGCAAGTTTGTGACTTAGCCCCATCTGTCACAAATCTTCCCTCGGTTCTGCTGCAAGCAGAGACCTGAATTTACCGCCGAGCGCTGCCCAAGAAAACCCAGCCGTCTCGCCCTACGAGGAAGCAGAAGAGAAAAGCTCACAAAGCCGCGTTAGATGCCGGGACGCGACGGGGACGTCTCTCTCGTGGGAAGGAGCGCGGCTCCGTGCCGAAACGCTCTGCAACACCCGAGATTTCAGGAGCGGTGGGAGGGAGTTGGTCGGAAAACGCTTACGCAGCGTTATTTGGAAACGGGGTGAACTCAGTGGGTTTTCTTTTTGAGAGAGAGAAGCTGGTCAGCAGACCCAGGTGATTTGCTCCTGAATGAGCACCATCAAACGTCCGTCTTGCTTCACTGGTGGTCTCGGCAGGCGCCCCAAGGACCAAACACCCACAGGGACTGACCTGCCCCTCTCACCCTCAGACATGGCAGAACCAAGAGCTGGCAGGAGTGAGGGTGGAATTCCTCCGCTTGACCATCATCGGTCTGGCTTCTGGGCCTTATTTTAGACAATCAATTCAACTTCTTTTTTTTTTTGGGGGGGGGTGGTGTGGTGTGGTATGATAACTCTGCAAAGGTCTGGGCATTCATTTTTTCAAGGAATAGTGGTTCAGTCAACAGATCCTAAATATGCAGAGATAAAATCATCAAGAGAAGCAAAGCAAAGTTTTCATATAAAGCAAGATCTCCCCATGAAGAACAGGCAACATAATAAGATGTCAGTAGCAGTACAACATCCTTTCTATATTCTATAATATTATAATAATCTATAATCCATTTTTTTTGTTTTTTGTGTCCTAAGATCAGAACTGAAATAATTAATATCTACTCTGCCATCATTAGACTTCAGAGTTAACATTTAGAATTTAATAATGACTATTCATCCGTTCAGACCTGCTGTTTCAGGACAGTCAGAGTTCAAGCAGACAGTACTGATCTGGCATCCATTCTATGCACTTTTAAAAAAATTACCTTAACAAAATAAAGAATTAGAGCCTATTATTCAGCAGAAAAAACTGAGATTTGGCAGGCAAGGCAGCAGAGTGATCTCCAGAGCTAACTGGTATCAGGTCAGCTTTACTCTGTGACCCAGCTCATTCCCTCTGTGAGTGAATATTGGGGAAGAATCAAGGTGGAAAGCAGCTTGTAGTAATTACTTTTGGAGCTCAACTTTCGAACTCCAAGCCCCTTTGGAAACCACCATCAGACAACAGCATTGGTTCACATGAACTGGGTGCAGTGTGAGGCCTGAGTCAGAGCTATATAATACTCCTCAGTAGAGCAGCAGTATTTCCCTGAACAAACTGGTCTGTTCTGAAGTTTCATATATTAGCCTTTTAAATCTCATTTCATTCTTTCCGTCTTTAAACAAAAAAAACATCAAATGTTGGATGCGGATCTATGCAAGATACCCTGGGTGGGTACCTTGCGTAGGATGGTTCAGAACACGCTGCATGACTCCAGCAGTAGCAAAACAGTTTCAGGCTTTCCTTCTCAAGGTAATTAGAATAGACTTTACTGAAAAAAAAAAAGTTTTCATGCTTTTTGCAACTTTTCTTTCAAAGTCCATCAGGTTTCCTTTGACCCGTTTCTCCACTTACCATTTTGCAGTGCCTGTGGTTCACCTGCCAGTTTCCATTTGCTTTCTAAACCCAAATTGGAAGCTATTTAATATTGTTATAACAAAAAGTTCAAAGTCCTGGTGTTTATGCTGAAAGTTGCACATATAACTGCTTTCTTAATGAATGCTTTCTTCTGCTCTACAAGTGCAGCCAACTCCTATGAGCTATAGACCAACATTTTCAGAGAGCTGAGATCTCCCAGATACATACCTCAGAGAGCCAAGAGCAAGGCAAGCTCTGGGAGAAATTGAGATGCAGGATGCATACATATATATGTGTATATGCATACTTACATATATGTCTACATATGTATGGCTGGACCCCAGAATGACCTAGTAGGTGACTTCAACAGCCTACCTGCTAGCTCGTTTCTTCCACAGAGAGGATCCACATTGGCTAGCAGACCTCACTTGACCACGGCTGCTTCCAGACCCACGTGCTGCTTGAAGACCTAAGGTTGGCCCAAAATGCTCTAACTGTGTCCCACAGCCCAGCAGATCTTCCCGTCTTTGCAAACCTCCTAAGCTAGCTGGATTTCACCTGTATCAGCCATATGTATGGGAAGGAAAAATGTCAAGACTTTGGTCTAACCTGGATACGACCCCGAGCAACTTAATCCAACTTTGAAGTTAGATCCTACTTGGAAGCTGGCCCTGCTTTGAGCAGAGACTGACCAGATGACCTCCAGAGGTCCCTTCCTAAATTACTCTGCAATTCTACATTCTATATAAGTAACCAAAGTTTTCTTTCACATAAGAAATCCCTATGTTATAGACATTTTACTTAGGATCCCAAGCCTGAGCACTGACACAGAGACAGGAGAGCATGGACACAGCGTGCTGCACTCCAGAGCTCCCAGGCTGCTATAACCTTCCCATACAGACTCTGAGAAGCAGATCTGGAGCACCTCTGAAGCCATTTTAAACTGTGCTCACTGGAAACTAAACGTCTCGAGAGGCAAATACAAGTTCCCCAACTTGTGCTTCCAACCTCCTTCTGACCTGCACCTAATGCTAACCAGGTAGAAGCACAAATTCAATATAATGCCTTCTTTTTTCTCTGCAAACGTGCTCTGCTGGAAATATTTGTACTATCTGTACATCCTATAGAACTGTAAATTAACTTTATCAGCTCAGGACGAAAGATCTGGAGAACACTGTAAGCAAACATCTGCTCAATATACATTCACCATTAAAAAGTAAACAGTATGTTTGGCTCCATAAGGAACAGGTTGAAAATTATCAGAGTACAACACATCACATAAAATGATGGCATGGCCTAGAATACTCTGTAAAGTAATGATCACCCCAGCACAACACCAGCTCTCAAGCATCAAAATGGTTTGAATGATGTGAGATACGAATATAAACACAGAATAACATGCACAAAGAGAGACTGAGAAGACTGGGATACTGTAAGGGTTTGACAAATGTTTAGATAAGAATGAATGGTACAGAAGAGATGGATGGGGAGCTTCTGCTTCTAGGCAACCAACTCCAGAACAAGAAGGCACTCAGTGCAACGGAAGGTGGGGAAACCCTGAGCTGACTGGAGGAAATGGTTTTAACGCTGTCTGTAAACGTATGATGAACTGCTTTGCTACAGGAGGACGTAAAAGACAAGAACAGGGGATTCCAAGGGCCTGAATGTCAAAGGGAGATCTACAGCCTCGCAATACTTAATACTGGAAAAAGGTTATGAAAGATCATAAAATCTCCAAGTCCAGGGTTAGGACCAACCTCTAACTCTAGAAGACAAAGAGAAGACCTTTAAATACCCTGTTTCTACCTGTGTCAGCCTTCTCCCCAACATCTGATGCTTGCCACTATCAAAATCATCGTATTAAACACGTGGCATGCTGATCCAGAGGGGCAGTTAGCATCCTTACGGAAAAACTAATTTCTCACAGAGTTTTGCTGGGGAGTGGGTAAGGATAAGGGCAGAGGCATCGTCCCCAGCTCTTACATGGCCTGTACAAGAACGACGAACAACTACTGCTCCTTGCAATAGGGCTGAGCGGCTGATGGGACATCTGGCGTGAGGCTCCCCCACATCCTGACATGTCCAGCACCCTGTATCCTTAGGCTGAGAATGCCTCCCGCTGCCTTCCGAGCTGTGCCTAAATATTAAAGCTGGACCAGGAATGGTTTTCCCTTCTACATGTTTTCCCGAAATACCAAAGATACTGCTTTATCTCAAATCAGAGCAAAAAGGAAAAAAAAAAAAAAAAAAAGAAAAAAAGGAAGTTTTGTTAGAACTGCCCTGCACAGCCAAATCCTGAGACTGGAAACAATTCAGATGTCTACGGTCTAACTGGGATCTTAATTTGATTTTACAGCAGTTTAATCCCTTTGAATTCAGCAGACTTCCTTCTACAGTGGTGTAAGAAAGAAAGAAAAAAAAAATCACGCCATGTGTCTTTTCATAGGCAGGTGAGCTTCTGTAGTGTGATGGAAATGAGAAGATGAATGTCAGAAAGTGGGCCAAATTCTTTTCTCCGTTAAACAAGCATGAGTGAGAGTAGGATTTTTCTGTAGGAACTGAAGCTGACAGCATGTCAACCAGCACTCATTCAGCTGGGAGGGCTGGGAGAGATTATTTAAAGTTGTCAGCTCCTTCCATGCCTGGCTTTTGGCAACTCTTCTTGTCCCTTTCCACCGTATACTCTTTATACATGCTGTTTTAAATTAAGAAACTGAAGTGAAGGAACTGAAAGGTAAACTTAAAGAAAATAATGCAGAAACAAATGCTTTGCCCTATTTTTTTTTTTTTTTTTTTTTTATTTTAAATCTACTAGGTAGGGAGCTTGCAAACCCTGACAGGTCTTATGGCGTACTCGGACAGACACCGATGCCTTGTTGCTGTTACTTGCTTCAGTCTGGCTCTTACTTTGGCAACCACAAATACCCAGACCCAGAGAGCAACGTTTGATTCCATAAAACTGAAACAGCACAAATAATTGATAACAAATGACGTTTGCTTTCCACCCATCTCAATCCTCTGTTAATAACCGGTAGAAGGCAATGGCAAAATGCAAACGAGCCAGCCTTGGGCGCTGCGGGAATACGCAGGGTAAGTAAAGCATCATTTGGAAAGGTTTTCACAGGTGCTTACGTTATGGACACGTCGAAAAGTCTGCCAGCATGAATCTGCTCCGTCGAGTTAAGCTATGGCCGTTTAACATCTTGGTCTGTGTGTTTCCGCAGGGACATTCACCGCGGCTGGCGCCCTAACTTGACCCCCCCGCTGCCATCGATCTCCCTTTTGCCCCTAACTTGGTCAGCAAAAGCACTGAGGACAACTGATGGAAAGAACTGCCTGTTTAATTAGGCCTCTGTCTAATTATTACGGATATCCTTAGTAATAAAACCCCAACGATATGTAGAAGGATAAGCCAAGGTACTTCTGATGACAATTACTTCCCAATCGATGAAGCAGAACCCCCAACCAGCAGAGCAAAGCACCCTTTGCTTTTAAAGCACTTTTTACTTTCAAGACTTCACAGCTACTTTACGAACTTCAGGCAGGGAGCACGTCAGGAAGGTTTTGGGAAGAAAAGCAGCTCGTTAGTATGCACTACTGCGCTAGGGGTGCCTTTTCTATTCCGCTATAGTATACATAATATTATACCCATCTGAAAAAAGTGAAAACACGGTGGAAGTGCCGCGTCCCCTTCACGACTTCGCTCTTTTCAGCTTCCTCAAAAGCAGCATCGTTCCAACTATAATTACATGAACAGCACGTATCTGAGTTAGCGATTTTCTAGGCGGTTTTGCGGAGAGTTGCACTGCGAAAGGAAGACCTGGCATACGTGGGCGTAGGTACCAAAAGACAACTCTAACAGTATTCTCCGAGCTGATCCAAAGCCTATTAAAGACAACAGGGATCTTCTCTCTGGTGCTCACAGGTTCTGGATTAGGCTCTGCTTTACTCATTTTAAACCGATCCCCCGTTCAGCTCGGTTGCTACCTGTTGCAGACACTCGGTCCAAACGCTCAGAAGACCTGAACGCGGGGCTGTTAAGAGCACCCATGTAATGAGGGGTAGGATAAACACCTTCAGCTTCTGCCTGCAAATCATCCCAAGGGATTTTTGTAATAAGAGAAAATTAGCATTTTGCTTACAGGGCTCGTGCACACATTTTAAACCCGTACTATTTTATATCAGTATTCGCTCCACCTCTATGTCCATTCCTAGTGCGCCTTGGCTCTGCTTAGGAGCTGGGGATCCACACGTAGCGAGAAGATCCACGCGAACGCAACTGTTAGCTGAACTTGAAGCATTGGGAAATGTCAAGGTAAACGTTTAAGGACTGTTTTCCCTTTGAAGCCACCATGTTATACAATACTATTGAACTCAAGAAGTAATGCTGAACACTGGAAGTGTTCAGTCAGCATTTTAAACTATTATGAGCTACCTTCTGAACCATTGCCAAGTTAATAGACAATGAAAGATAATGAGCTTGAAATTGGGTGTTAAATTGCATTTTTGGTTCTCTCCTTTTTTTTAATTTAATTTCCTGCAGAAACAACATCATCTTTGATGTGTCATTATGTAAATGCCTATTTTTAGGTCACAAAAAAAAAAAGCCAGGCGTGGGCGAAACCCTCGCTCCTCCTGCCACACGTGTGCGCGAAGGGGCAGAGAGGCAGAGGACACCCCGCGAGACCCAACGCTTTCTGGTCCCCGGTGGGAGGAAGGTGGAGAGATGAGGTTAGGGCTGCCGGCAGTGCGAGCCTCCAAATTAAGGAGGAGATTACTCGACTTGCTCATTAACAGCATGCCTGGACGGCGACAGCCAGGGAACGCTACAAAGACCACATTTGTATTGCACGGGTAACCCGAGGAGTATTTCTATGCACTCCCAAGCCTTTAAGGACTTTGCAGCTGAATTGAGGTTTTTTTACAACCCGAACTGCCTTTGAGGTGCAGGGGTAATGTCCATCCCACCTGCCCACGGCACAGCCGGGACGGCAACAGTCAGAAAACGCTGTAAGTTTACATATCGGCGCGCAGAAAATAGCATAGTTATTTTTCTAAAGGCAGCGTCGTGTGATAGTAGCTCTTCGCTGGAATAATGGAAAATTTAGTGCTTCATCTACAATCACGTAATTGAAAAAAAAAAAAAAAAAGAAGAAATAAAAAGAGTGTGACTCCTAGCAGTGTAAATGCACCTCTTAAAAACGTGGAAGTCGGTCTAGCGTCGCACGCTTGATCAAAACTCAAGTGGAAGGTCTGCCACTGAAACTCTACTTTCCCTACATACACAACTGCAAAGAATGGGACACGATAAATAACAGTAAATTATGCTTCCGATAAACTTTTTTTTATGTTCAACATCCCTTAGGAAGCAAGGAGTTAAACCAATCATAATTACGAAAGCAATTCAAACCATTCCGAAAGGCCGAGAAATCTTACCTGATACCTGTCACCTGCACTTTTTGAGGACTGGAGATTAAATTAGGATAGGAAGGTAGGCTTATCCTCATTAGTATAATTGTAGGATCTTTCTTTTATTTTCCTTTTAAACTAATGAGTTGCATTAATCCAGGTTCATTTTTATAAGCCTCTTGGGTCCAAATGTAAAGGACAGTCATTTTAGAAAACAATAAATTAAAAAAAAAGCATGTAGCATGCATTAAGTGCACGTATTTCATAAGACCTAGGTTAATACAACTGGCATCTAGTTTAATTAATCCTTGTTAGTGTAACGACTAATATCCCTCCCTAGCATGTTTCCTTTAAACATTAGTATGTTAATTAAATGTTGTTTTTTTAAGGGTTTTTTCCCTTTGTACTTCAATATGGCATTATATCATGTAAAACTATTCTGAGCAACTACCTTATAGAGATGTTTCCTTACAATATCTGGTCTCTTGCAGAAATTCTGAAGCCTTTTAAAAAGCTGTTCAGGTGTAGAATACAGATATTCAGCTGCAGGAAAAACAGATACATTTTTAATGAAACAAAAACCTCAAAGCACACACTCGATATTAGTCACTTTACTAATTAAAAATGCATATTGCTCTGTGCCGCCTCGTGTTTTACATTATTTAAGCATGATTTTATAAGGTTACCTCAGCTCACAAGGATGTTTAATGCTAAATAAGACTGTGTAGTTGTGCTGTTTAGACATCTCCTTTGGGTGATTAAAATACATTATTCTAATGTAACACAATGCATATGTGATACATTTAGAGATGAGATTTTTCAAAGAACTGGTACTACATTAGCGTGTATCCTGTACCGCAGTTGCATGCTATTAAGTATTAAATTGTTTAAATAATTTGGTGTGATTTTCAGGCCTCCGTTTTTTTGGGTTTGGGTTTTGTTTTTTTTTTCCTGTGTATCAAAAAAAAAATCTGCAAACCATTGCAGCATCACTGACCTTTTAACAAAAATCTATCATTATGGGCTGTGTATGCTAACAATGAAGAATGCTATTTCAAAACTTGCTTTTGTGTTATCTTAAAAGAACAGATGGCAAATATAAACTTCATCTAATGTATTAAAACACATAAAATTTTCCTTAACACTAACATGCTGGCTTGCCAAATAAACAATTGCTTTTGCTTAGTTGATTGTCAAACTTTGTATTTTAGCGTGCATCATGTTATTACGTTTCAGCAAAAAGAACGTGCAACAAAGCAGCTACCTGGAAATATCTCTGGGTACACCAAGGCCTTGGGACACAGCGGGTAACAGCCGCAATATACAGCTTCGACCCTGAAGATTAGAAATAATAAATACACAAAAATAGACGTTAGTCAGGCAAAAACTTATTTTGGTGCAAGAGCATTGAGGTTGACTACATATAGCAAGAGTGAAACATTTTTTTTCTTCAGCAGCATAATCCTTCTAAATGCCAAAGTTGCTCTTTTTAAAGAAAATTTTATTGATCATATGAATTACATAGAACAGAACAGCGAGCATATGTTTTGTTCGCTGAATAAATCAAAGCGCAGCTCTGCATTTTTTTGTTTTTTAAATACTGTTTAACACATTTTATAATCAGCAGACAGACACATGTAACAACATGGTGAAGTATGGACGGCTTTTCTTAATAATGCTGCAGAAAACCGAGGGCAGACGTGCGCACGTCTGGAGGTAGGCGCACGTATACACAGATGCATACGATCGCCGTTACCTGGCAGAACAGATATTCTCCTTCGACTTTAAGACTCCAAAGGTTACAGTTAAATATAGCCTAGGAACAACTTGCAGCATGCTTCGGGCTGGGATATTTGAGCTTATGCACATGCTTCAGATAATTTCCTTTATTTTTCAGGACATAAACCGTTGTATTTTTTAATAACTACTGATGAGATTCCTTTGCCAAAGTGTGCACTGCTTTGTACTTGTGGGGTTTTTTTTCAGGGAACGATTTACATGTCTCCTGTAACATCAAACCGAAATATTTTATAGTTGCGACACGGTGGCGCAAAGTTTTCCAGCAGTGGATCTAAAGAAAAGCCATCCTCTTCGCGTTTGAATTTAATAACCGAACGGGTTAAGGCACCGAGTTTTCAGTTTCTTTTTTTTTTTTTTTTTGCATAATGACCATTGATCTGACATAATGTCCCTCCAAAGATACAACTGTAATTTCTGTTGGCCAGAAATTACACAGTGAAATTCAAAACACTTCTTAAAATATGTTTATTTTATGAGAGTCTTTGAATTTCCTCCAACATGTTGACCATACGAGAGCTTTATTTTTAACTTCAGTTCCCCAGAAAAAAAAAAAAAAATCTGAAATCTTGTCAATGTTCACCTTTTCTATTTTCAGTGACAATCCAAAAGGCTTGCGCTACCTTCATGTGCATATCAGGTTTGGTACTTTATTACAGGCACCCAGAAGGAACTCTCTTTCCTTTAGATCTACTCAGTTTTAAACAGG
>CM067085.1:4824101-4841601 GCA_034008185.1 Gorsachius magnificus | reverse complement strand
TTTAATTCTTGTTAGATTGTTAAGCCCTAAATGAAGTGATGCTCATAGCAGATGTGTCGTTTCTCCGCTCATGGGATTGGAGCTGGCCCCTTGTCCTTGCTCACGATCTTCGCTGCAGAGCCCTGTGGAGCAAACCCACCAGTCTCCATGCTGGGGCTTTCAGGAGGGGACGTCTGGAAGAAAGGAGGAGAGCCCTGGGCTGGGAAGGGAAGAAGCAACGCGAAAAGGAACCAGATGGAGAGTATGGAAAAGACCGAAGATGTGCTGGCAGGCAGGGTGGAAACAAGCAGACTGGATGGAGGAACGGTGAAAAAGCTGGAGAAAGTACAGTTGAGTTTATAGGGAGGTCTGTTTCAGAGCTCAAGGGGCGGAGGTTGGAAGGGGAATGAGGAGGGTTGGGATGGCTGGAGGATGGCAGGCTGTTTGGGGCAGCCGGTATCAGCATTAGGGTAAGGATGGAGAGATGCTGCTGCCTGGTATGGAGCTCAGATGTCTGGGCTGGCCTTTCAAACACGCACATCGCTCCGCTGGTATTGTTATCTAGCCAAAATTCGATGGACCATAAAACCACACTGGAAGCGCAGCTCATATCCTAGGACAGAGCAGTACCAATGACAGAAAACGGTCTTAAACCTCTAATTGAAAATGACGCTCGTACTATGCGCACGGTGATCAAAGATAGTCACAACAACTTCCACTCATAAGGAGTAACTTCTGGTTATCGTTGGGATACTTGCCAGCCTTAACTCCACCACCAGACAAGAGCTGCTCATGGAGCTATTTGCTCCCTTCCCCAGGGAGGAATTGCCCTCCAAAGCACATTTGCCTGAAGCCCTAAGCCGTACCTCTTGATTCCTTTAGAGCCTAAACCCAAGCTTTAGCACCACTGAAAAGTAAAGATTCCTTAACTTATCCTTACTGGGTATTTTCTGTGTACTTCTAACCAGTGAAAATTGCGTTTTCAAATAAATGAATGATTACTGAATTATGAAAAACGTTATGCATTTTTCCTCTTACCAATGAGCGTAAACGTGACATTTATAATACTGAGGGAATTTGATCCCATAATTGGAGGGAAACACGGTGCCAACAATTTATTAAAAAAAAAAAATGTAAGAAATGTCTTAAATAGATTTTCAGTAAAGTATGTGCAACAGGTTTTATTGGTACTTGTTAGCAATGACCTGCATATGTCATTTGTAGGAATACGGCCCTATCAAACGCATGGTGATGAGACACATTTCACTACGTTGCCCTTTATATAGACTCTATTTATACATGAGGATGAATGAATTGACAAGACAAGAGGTGCGGCATATAGATTTGATATACTGGCATAAATTTAGGATGATCTACATTATTCATAAGCACTGAAGCCACAAATGAGATATGTAACAACATCCAAAATGAGTGTCAATAGAATCTGTTCCCGCAGTGCACCATCGTATATTCCTATCTGTCACATATTCCTTAGAAATTTCTCCTTCTAAGAAATCTGGTGCGCTCAGTCTGGAAAGCAACGTTGCCTTGGGATCTGCGAGAAGACTTGCCTGGAAGAACAGGCTTTCAGAAAACTGTTGAAAAAGAAGTGGACAGAAAACACAAAGAATTTCCTGCTTCCAAATTATTACCTCTTTTTCCAATCCAGCTGTGCCACAGTTGGGGACCAAAAAGTTATTTGGATCCGATCAATTTCTTGGTGTCTTAAAAACTGCAAAATCAAAACTAAAACAACTGAAATATCACCAGTCCAGCAGGCAACAGGTACGACCGAACTGACAAATAAACTAATCCCAAGACTATCTTTACAGACCAAAGAGGTGGAGGGATACAAGTCTACATTTTGGAAGACACGTATGAGCTAAAACTATGAATATTCTGAAGCTCATCCATCGTTAATGCACATTTTAAAAAGGTTTCATTTACTACATGTGCACCCAATATAGAATGCGATTATTCTCTTTATCACCACAGTATCTCAGGCACAAAGCTGTGTACGTTCAGAATAAACCCTCTTAGTTTTTCAGATGGGCGAAACCGCTTACAGAGCAGTGGCTGTCAGTAACCAAGAAACGGAAGGAGTGTGCAAAAGAGTGGTATAAAAATATTAAAGATTAATGACCACTTTCATGCCAGATACAAACCAGAAGCTCTCCCCAGAAGTCCTTAACCTCACGTTTGAAAGGGAACTAAGTATTTTCACCTGCTAAAACCTCAGTCTGGATTTCAGATGAGTGACCTCGGCCTGAAAGATCTTGTTTGCTATCTGAACCATCCAACCACTCACACCTATCTCTATACTTAAATAAATAGAGAAGTGTTACTGAAACACAAGTCATAAATAAGGTCTTGCACTGCCAAGTAAAATAAAAAACGCTTACAGTCTTTAATAATTTTAATTTTAAAACATATCAATATTATTTAGTTTTACAGCTATGAAGATTTTAAACATCTTCATTCACTAATACAAGAAAATATGCACACAAAACCTATTTCTGGAAATATTTATTTTATGGTAACTTTACGGTAAAGGAAAAAGAAAAAAAGGACGGGTACCTGGAATTTCAGTGAAAGCCTCTCCAAGGACGGACACGTGAAAAGGCAGATCTTTCTCTTTCAGTTTCAGCAGGACTTTAAAGAACGTTTCAGGATCTTTGTCATGTTCCCTTAAAACAAACAGAACTTATCTCAGCATCATTTATGTTTACTTGCGGAATTGGTTGTTGTTTTTTTTTTTTGTTTATCAGAACAGTATTTCTCTTAAATTGCACTTTTGGGGACTAAACATCTTCAGCATAATTTCCCTCTTTCCTTACACTGCGTGGTTGAACGTTGTCCTCAACCCAGCACTCGGGATCAAGACTCAATCTTATCAGATTCTTATCTCTCTTCCCTGTCTTCAAGTGATGCCTTTACTCTTCAAATTACCAACTCTGAAAGTGAGAAGGACTGAGTAATATCTCACCAAGCTGAAGGCAAAATCATGTTAAAAAAAGGGGAGAAACGATATGTATACAATCTGCATTACAGTTTATCCCCTTTTTCAGGAGAAACAGGTTAATCAAAAACTTTTGCTCAAAGAATTTCCATAGGATTTCCCAAACTTGAATTTTACGAATCCATGGTATACTCGTGAACAGCTTCTGATCCACTCGGTGCTTTAGGTAAAGAAGAAAGGAAAAAACCGACACAAGGCATTTTCTAGTTTTGGACTTTTAAGGAGTTAACTGGAAGTTAAAACAGAAAATAAGAAACCTGTACTTATTTATAATTGCAGCTGAAGATAACATTAAAGCTTTGTATGGGTATGACACTCAATGCCTTGAAACACAAGGTTGCTTATCCAAAAAGAAAATAAAAAGCCAATTTTCTAATCTGTGTCTTTACTAGCACAGAACGAAAGGTTCAAAAGGTGCCACAGATGATCTAAATTTCCCAAATTCAGTAAGTTATGTTAAAAAATGAAATGAGAGAATTCCCCCACTCTAAGGTGAATATTGTATCTTGCATTTAATTACTCTGCTTTAAATTATTGTATTTCAGACAGATGTGCACCATATGTCTTTAAAATATTTTGGTTTTATTTATTATTTAGAAAATTCCACTGTTTTCCTTCCTGTATTAAGGGAAAATCTATAGCTCAGCTGTCCTGGTGTCTTTCTTCACAGACTAATTTTGTAGAATGAATCTGTAGGTTTGTCACACTGCTATATGAAAGATTAATAATTATTATCATTCAGGAAATCTGAAGCCAAATGACATCTGCAGCTCTACATGTGTTAATTTCTTATTCAGTCAATATTTTTGGTTTAGGGAATTAAAACAAATTAATCTTATAATTAATGTGACTTCCCTAGGCTGAGAAATCTTCAGGAATTGTGGAGTTTTCAGAATTAGTTGCATTTTCTTAAAATAAAGCCAGACAATAATTACTTTAAGAAGTCCTCCATCTCCCAGATTTGTTTTGTTCCCAATAATAAGGAGGAATGCAACTGCATAAGCTTCATAATTTGTTTCACATCTGTGAACCAGGAGTTTTCACGGTGGTTCCAGTAACCGAAGTGGATACAAGCACTGGCTCGGAGAGAGAATTTCTTCCAGTTGCAAAGATCCCAGAACTGCCTACCAGTTTGCTTGCATCTTCACGCTTAAAATAGCCACCTGTTTCTGGTAGGTAAATTATGTGCAGGAGCATGTTGCCAGTGTTTAAGCTCCCTCCAAATGCCCAGCTGAAAGAGCCGAAATGGGATTACAATAGAGGATCCAGACTTGGCTGGAAGGCAACATCTCCATTGGAAATGTACACGTTTGCAAGGGAAATACCTTTGTACCGCAGTGTAATTCATTACAACGTTTCCCGTCAGCCTCAGTTTCCCCATGGCAGGCTTTTGTGGGTGCTTTATAAGTGATCCCCATGCATCCCATGCTGAGCTGTGCACAGCTCATCCCGAGGTGGACCGCAACATCCCCTGTACACAGAGCAGGCAGCCTTGACAGACAGAGCCATGACGCTTACAGGGATCTTTCCAAGCTCTTCACAGCCGCGCTATCGGCTTCACAGTCACAAAAAGTCCTTCCAGCAAAGGATATGCTTTCCCTCTCCCTTTCCAGAAGAGACCAGGGGTCCCAGAGGCAGCCAAAAGTGGAGGATGTTGTTGGAGCCACATTGTCAAGGAGCTGGCAGGCGAACACGGAGCCTTACAGCTCGTCGAAGCCACATAAGCTGCACATATTTAGGAAAACTGATAGGAATTGGAAGTTGCAGCTTTGTTTAATAGGTGGGGAAGAACAGAAGGAAAATTTGGCACCCGGCACGAATGCTGAAAGGGGAAATGCTTCCTCTGCACTGGAGCCTCTCTTACGGGTTTTCTGCTGGAGGAACCTCCTTCTATATCCCCTTTTAAAATATTTTGCTTTTATGTGATAGTCACAGATTTTAATGACATGTTCTGTGAATCTTGTAGCTTTTCTATTTGGGAGGTCACCTCACTCCAGTTAACAGTTCTTGTGACTTTTCCACACCACAACCACCTTATTTTTAGCAAAGACCTATAGAGAGCTTCTAGCACGTGCAACTACAGATTGCACTGCATTATTACCCTTGCAAGTTAGTAAAGGTATAGCTGCTCCTGGGAGAAGGCAATAAATAGTACAAGACCACCTCTTTGCTGCATCAAAAAGAAAAGAACTCTGTTTCTTGGCTGACATGGAGAAAATCATATACAATCCAGTCTGCCTTACTCAGCAACAACTGCTAAACACACCAGATTGCCATAGCAGTGATCGTGGAAAAAGATGAACACAATATGGAATGTCTGTTCTGTAAAGATCTGCTCAAAATGACGTGCACTTTTGGCTGCATCTGTTGCATTTTTGAGCTTTATTAAACAGTATTAATTATATATACTCCATTTCCTTAAGAAGAACTGCAAAACTGTATAAAAGCTTGACACTAAAATGCAAACTTTTCTTCTAAGATACTATGTTTGGGAAAAAAATAAGCTCATGTGATTCTAGGGTCTGGCTTTGTTGTTTAGTTTAGGTATTTGAAATGCTCTTGTATTTTTACTTGACTTGATATGCATCTGGTAAAGGAAAAACAAGAACTGGGCATGGTATGAAGATGCTCTAAATGTCATTGTAAGAACATGAAAACATCAGAATGACTGAACTCCAGCTGTAAATGCCACAGAACAGACATAGGCACCGTACCTATGCTCGGATTTGAGAGCACTGCCACTGGAGACATTCAATCTCCAGGATTAGATACTGCGCGCTAATTTTATTTACCCAGGATTTTTTTTAAATTTTTGAGTCTAAAACACGTTTTAAGAGAGCAATTTGAAGTCTCTCTTAAGAACTGGCTGAGCTTGAGTGGTCTGGGGATGGGAATGTCGCCCAAGGTTCAGCCCGATTTAGTGATTTCCCTTTGCAATCTGAAATAAAACTTTCAAGACTGTCCTTGAAATGGGGAATTGGAGGGTGGGGGCAGCAGCAGCACCAGTATTGAGCCTCCATTATCTCTGCCTTAGATTTTCTGTTTATAAAATGGGTGTGACAGTATTATTTTTTCACCACAGAAGGATGCTGTCAGGATTAATTGATGACTTGACATCCCTCTTTTCAGCCTAAAATGATTAAAAAAAACCCCCAACTTCATAGCACTGTGATGATACTCCTCTATACAGTCACAGAATCATAGAATCATTTAGGTTGGAAAAGACCTTTAAGATCATCAAGCCCAACCGTTCCCCTAACCCTGCCATCCCACCACTAAACCCTGGCCCTAAGCACCTCATCTGCCCGGCTTTTAAATCCCCCCAGGGATGGGGACTCAACCGCTTCCCTGGGCAGCCCCTTCCAATGCTTGACAGCCCTTTCATTGAAAAAATATTTCTTAATGTCCAACCTAATTTTTCCTAATGTCCAACCTAAATGGCAACAGTCTTCAAAACACTTGTCTGCTATTCAGGGATTTTGTGAATTTGGCCTGAGCCCTCCAGCCTTACCCATTGCTTCAACTAGAAGGAGCATGCATGGAGACCAGCTAATCTGGAGTCATCCTGTGGGGCTGCAGGATACCCTGACCAATGATGGAAAACACACACAAAAAAAGAAGAAACGGCAGAGTTTGGCCCTTTACATTATTCAGTGCATCTCTTGAATTTGAGTGAAGCTCAGTAAGAGACCCATATGGTCTTCTGTGACTTAAGTTTAATTTTTAAAGTATATGTGAACTTCTCATACATGGTGATAATCTGCCGTGGTTTAACCTGGCAGTTATTTAAGATTTTGAGGAAGGCACATAGCTACGCAATTAGAAAGTAGAAGAGTTGTGGAAAAGACACAGGTCTTGCTCAAAGGGGCAAAATAAATGCAGTCTCTGAAAAAAAAAAAGGAAAAAAGAAAACCGATGGTTTATGCAAGTTAATCGGTAACACAAAAGTGCTAAGCCAGGGGAGAAAGTCTTAATATTTGAGAAAATACAGGATAAAGGGTACGTAACGCTTGTGATAACAACGGCCCTGTCGTGCCAGCTCTCAAGGTGCTACGTATTCTGAAAGGGTTATAAATAAGCTCGGCTAAAAGCAATATTAAAAGGGTTGATCTTAATCTTCTTAGGACATTTAGCATGGAAGATTTTCAGTGGTAGAGAATCCCAAATTGTGAGGGAATGCAGTAATATCTCACTTTTTACAGTGCCTTAAATCCAAGCAATTCAACCCGGGTGCATCTCCCTCTGCCCCCCCATTTCATAAAATCATCCGAATGTCAGAGGAGCAAAGGTGGGAAATGGCAATGCTAAAATGGGTGGGAAAACTTCAGAAGTTAAAGTAGCATTTTTTTTTTAATTTTTTTTTTTTTAGGATATAGACCAAGAGCTGAAAGACAGAGTTCTGCCTACCTGCAATTATTGCTAGAAAATAGCTGAAAAAATAGGCCACTGAAGTATCACTCATTATTCATGAGGCTGGGCAGCAGTCATGGAGACAGAGGACTGGCAAGCCAAGGGACACCCGGGGGGAGAGAAAGGGACAGGGGACATCAGCCAGCAAAAGGCACAGGGGCAGGGACGGGGCTGGGGAAGTCCACGAGCACAGAATCGAGAAGTAAAAGTGAAGGAAATGAAGGGCCTAAGGCACAGACCTTGAAGTGGATGAGAGCGGTCCTTTAGTTTTGGGCAAGTGAAATAGCGAGGAGCGAGTGTGGCAGCAGACAGGGCAGATGAGATGGGCAACGTAAAGGGGAAGAGAACCACCAGGAGGGAAAAAAGAACCCCCCAAATATTCAAGTTGAAAACTCAAAAAAAGATGGCATATCCAAACCCAGGAGGGAAAAAAAAAAAAAAAAAAAGATAAATATAGGGTAAACAGAAGCAAAAAAGGAAAAGGCAAAGGATTGGGAAAAATGAAAGAATACAGAAAAATCAGACTGTGAGATAGAGAGAAGCTGGAGAAGTTGCAGAGAGCATTTGAGTGCTATCAGTGGTAGAGAGAAGGTCAGAAAAATATCAGTAAAGATATAAATTAAGAAGCAAAAATAAAACTGCATGGTAATTAAAGGAGGAGAACTGAAGAGGAAGGGAATAAAGAGAGCAAAGGCACGCAGCGGCGTTAGCAGGGAAGCAGCGTGCGGTGAGGATGGAGAACAAAAGCACCATGGAGGAAAAGGTAGAAAATCTGCAAAAGCCCTTGTCAAAGTTAACGTTTTTGAAAGACTGGAGGTGAAGAAACGCGTGGGCAGTCACTGGTGCCGAGAGAGGGCTGCGGGGCGAGAGCTGCACCTCTATCACACCCAGAGCCAGGAGCTGGAAGGTGCCTTTATCCCAGTAACTTTGCTCTTCGTTTGGGTGATAACAGTAGGAACTTGAGGTTCTTTACTGTTTTGAGTGATAAGGTACAGGCTTGGGGAGGGTGCTGAAGGATGCCGCAGGCTGATAAGGGGACTCATATGACATCAGCCTCCTGGTGACCCTGTATCTGTCCAGGGCATTCTCAAGAAGCGAACAGCAGCACATCAATAAGTGGTGCGGTCTTTGCATGCACGCTCTGCTGAACTAAAAAAGGGGCTCCACTTCATGTCAAACCTAACCCAAAGAACAATATCCGTGATTTTTTCTTTCACTGTATTACACTTTGATATTCTCCGTTAAATCTTGAGCTCAGCAAAATTTGAATATGGTTTCATTATAATCTGATAATGTTAGAAAGTAGCGGTAGAGTCACAAAAAATAAGCCTGGCCTTCAAAATAGAGAATTGCAGAGGTCTGGTCTTTTCCTGACACTGATTTCCCACGGGACGGCTCTGCCCAGGTTTCCCCATCTGTAAGATACGGTCTTACAGGAGCTTTCATTTACAGAAATGTGGTGAGGATCGGAGTCAGCGAATACTTCAGGAGGATAATATTCTTAAAGTAAGAGACTCGCGTTACAAGCTCATTCAATACACCAAATGAAATACGTTCTAGTTATTATTTTCACGGAGGACAGAGGACTTTGCTAAATCAACTTATTTTAATACACATTTTCTACGTTAAGATTGGAAAAAAAAAAGGGACAAAAAAAAATTAAAATTTTAATACCAAATTTCTGGCAACAATGCTCATGATAACTGCAAAAGAGGAAATCTTACTGCTGGGAAAGAGCTATTAGAAAAGAAACAGGGGAAAAAGAAAAAAACTATGAAAATGCAAACATGAAGGAAAAGTTAATTGCTTTCCATTTATTCCATTTATCACAGTATTTTTCCATCTTTTTACATTTCCAATATGAGGTAGAGGTAGACTCTAAATATGTAGTTAAGTCCAATGAGTTTTCTTCTTCAGCTGATACGCTTACAAAATGTCTTTGCTGTAATTGTGCCTCTAAACATTGTCTGGCATCATCAGCATCAAAAGTTACCACAATATGTAATACCCCCTCAGTTAATAGAAAATGGAGTCAAGTAGAAAGAAATGGTTTTGCATGAGCGTGTCTGAAAAGAAGGACCCTACAGAATAAATTTTAGCTAGCCATTTGGAGATCCGACAAGCCAAAAAGGTCCTGATCCTTGCCTGCGCTTGCAAAACACCTCTGCAAGCCAAGGAATTAAAAAACGGCACTAGAGGCAAAAAGAAGCCAAACAGTACTGGCAAATACAGTGCTTTATTTTCTATTATAGACTGTGACGTATTTACAGTGAGGAGTGTGTATTTTACCTTCTGATTTTTTCAAATTGCCAGCCTGAGAAAAATGGGTGACATTTTGCTTTACGCTGGAAAAGCATTTTCTCCTATCTTGTGTTATCTAGAAGAGATTCATAAAAAAAAGAACCTTGGGAGTTTATTGTTTAGATTCTTCTTCTTCTCCCCTCACAATTCATGAAGAAAAAACTCAAAATAAAATATTGCACATTCTCTAACCAAAGAAACCTCAGGATCAGCATCAGTCATTGAGCCTCCTGCTTATTTCCTAAAGAGAGATTAACCTTTGAAGACAAAGACCGGTGTTTGGTCTCAGTTACCTTGGTGTAAAAATCAATGCACTTCCATTCAGATGCCTTTTCATTTCTTTAACTTAGAGAACCTCGCTTTTCACAAGTACAGGATTCAGTCGTCATTTTACTCGAATTTGCAACACAACCCATTAACTGCTATGGACTCCCCCCAAATAGTTTCTTTTAAAAATATATTAAAATTAACTTCCTTTTGTGTTCCAAAGGTATCATAATAAATGGTTTCCTGTTGTTGTGAGGCAAGGCTAAATAATCTGAGTGGCCCTGACAGCCCTGATAACCATACAAAATATATCCCATTGTAATGCAACATACTATAAAAAAGTCCTGTCATGGTAATAATAGATGGGTATAAATATGATAGAAGTGGATCAAAATCTACTCAGGTGGTTCCTTGGAAGAATAGAAGAATCAAACATAAGTTACTAGATAAAAACTACATTACTACACATTTTCCTGGGAATGGCTGTCCCACCATAAAAGATCTTTCGTGATTTCCATGGTGGACTCACATCACCGAACTACAACTACTTAATACTCCACCAGATAGGCTGACTGGGTCAAAAAATAAGTCCTGGTCCTTACTGAGTAATACCCCAAGAGGAATTAGCTCAAGTACCCAACACAACTCATCCTTTTTGGATTTGTGAAGCTGTCATCTCCGAGGATGAAGCTCCTAAGCAGAAATTTTCTTGGCACCAAGACCAAGGCTTGAAACTCAACAAGATTAAAGTACATTTCAGAATGAGGAATCAACTCATTTCATTAAGTCAGTTTTTGCACAAACAGAACTGAGAAAAAGCAGAGATTAGAGCACAAAGGTGGGGGGGAAGGGTGAAAACATGGAGAAGAGGAAAGCAGGGGAGGAGAAGAAAGGAAAGGGAGAAGAGAATCAAGCAGTTGCAGTGTGGTAAGAGAAGGAATTAATTAAGAGCTTTGACGGAAGAAACATAACCCCCCTATTATTGGTGAAAATAAGGAAGACTATTAGATCATTTGCTAGGAAATATTTTATTTTTGTCTCTTGGAGGGTATTCACATACTTTGGTCAGGGGTGCTGTGAATTACAAAGGGGGCTGGTGGCACCATCTGCTAAGTTTCCTGGGACTTTGTGTCACAAAACCTCCTCTGTCGTTATTTATGATGTCTCCCAAGATTCGAGGCTATCTTGGACTATAATCTCCTAGAAAAATTCTGCCAGAAGTTTTCCAGAACATCCAAAGAATGAGATTTTAAAAAACCCAACACTATCCAGTCTGCATACATTAAATTTCAAATGAGCCTCTGTTTTAAGTATTTGAAACCCTCTTTGTTTCAGAGGAAGAACTGAATATTTGGATGCATTTGATTTTGAGTCAAAGATATGCTTTTTGTTGCATGTGTTGGAAGTCTTCTTAAAAATGTAGCCAAGCCTTTAAAAAATTTCTTTTTATGTGCCTGGTCATTGAATGGTCCACGTCTCCTGGGCACACCTTAGGCTAAAGCTGAGCAAGACAGTCCCACCTATTGCAGGTCAGGCTGCTAAAACCCAGGCAGGATCTAACACTGGGACTGATAACACAGATCGTGTCTTCGCTTCCAATGATTCCTCTACTGGATTCAGAATAGAATTACTGGACTTTGCAGAATAAAGAACTGTTATATATGCATTGGAAATAAGGAATAACAATAAAATGGAAGATTTGGTTAAGAAAATAAAGCAGTATAAGAGATGAGTTGAAGAGAAATTGGTAATGGTAATGGTAACGTATGCTTTTCTAGTTTGACTAAAACTCTCAGATGTGGACCAGAATAAAACAAAGGAATAAAGTAAGATCTGATCAATATGATTACTTATGCAAAAATAGCATGGCAAAGAAATAGTGAACTGAGTTAAGAAGTAGAAGAGATGGGGAAAATATACAACACAAGACCAGTAAATATGGGAAAAAATGGGATAAGCTGAAAATAACCAGTAAAAGAGACCAAGAAGAAACACAATCAGGTTGGACAATGGGGAGAAAAGAGGGACCAATGTGTTGGAGAACATCCCTTGCACAGACAGGGAGGGTGACTGAAACGATGGAGACAGAGAAAGGTCAAGAAACTGGAGATGTGAATTAGCTGCACAAGGAGATTATATAGGAGGAGATGCCTGAGGAACTGAGCCTAGCAAAGAGAAAAGGAAGAGGTTTGAAAGAGAAAGACCCAGACCAGCTTGGGTGAACAGAGCAGAAAAGGGCTGTTCTGATGGCAATAGGTGGAAGAGTGCAAGCCCCCTTCTCTCAGAGCCTTGAAGGGACTCCGTAGTCCCACCTGTTCATGTGCATTTCTGCTCAAAGCCTTTGGTTTCACAGTTGTACCAGAGAAGAAAGACACCACAAAATGAGTCTCCCACCATGGAAAAAGGGAAAGCCAAGCTTACTGGAGCTTTTATGGCAAACTGATACTTCTGTTACAAATATAAATAATCTTCAAATGTCCAGGTGATGCAGTTGTAGTCTTACATTAACTCAAAATCAGTTTTTCTACCATGGCTGAAACATTTATTACAACAGGCTTCAGAGGATGCCACTAAGGTGGCTGCGCTAGGAGCATCAGGATAGCAGAGAGGGAGTGAAGAAGGAAGATTTCTGCATGTGATATTTTAAGCAGAATCTTTATGGCATTTAACTTTTTTCTTGTATTTAAGAAAATAGGTACATCAAAGTGCAAAACCATGCCATGGGGCAGAAAACTACTCATGGGGCTTGAATTTTGCTTTTATCATAGACTCATAGAATCGTTTAGGTTGGAAAAGCCCTTTAAGATCATCAAGCCCAACTGTTCCCCTAACCCTACCATCCCACCACTAAACCCTGGCCCTAAGCACCTCATCTGCCCGGCTTTTAAATGCCCCCAGGGATGGGGACTCAACCCCTTCCCTGGGCAGCCCCTTCCAGGGCTTCACAACCCTTTTGGGGAAGGAATTTTTACTGATGTCCAACCTAAACCTGCCCTGGCGCAACTTGAGGACGTTTCCCTGTATCCTAATTTTTGTTACAGGTAACAGTGCTCTTCCAGTCTGATGCGACGGTTTACTACTTGCACCCCAGGTAAGACATTGCTTCAACCTTGACTTTATAGGAGTGGAAAAAGGGTTTACACCAAATTGCTCTAAACACAATGAGAAGCAGAATTGGGCCACAGAGCGTAAATATAGAAAAGTGCTTAGTAGACGTGAAAGAACTAAGCGTATTTGGGGAAGCAGTGAGTAAAAAAACGAGTTTGTTTTTAATATGATTCTTTTTCAGCCTATTAAGTTCTCCAGTATCAGAATGAAGTCTGCTAAAAGTTAGTAAATAAAGGCTTTCAGGAGAGCTTTATTAAATCACTTATGACTTATCAAGTTAAAACTCCCACTCAGATATCTTAATAAAACTTTCAGAGAATATATTTAATTTTCCTGGAAATCAGAAGCCAATTACTAAGTACAGGAGTTACTGTCTGCTACACCACCGATCAGCTTTCTGTAAATAGAATATTTACCAACAACTTGGATTTAGTTCCCTAAAGTTTCGCTTTCTGAAGGTCAAATAACTATGTAACTGCTTAATAAAGAAGCAAAGAAGTACCTCTAAATATCTCCAAGCTCTGATGGGCTTATATTCTGCTCCTTAGGTGAGGTATTAGCAAAGCTTATTTATTTTCATTTCCAAGGCTTTTATTTGCTCATTCCCTTGTGGTAAAGCTGATTTCCATGATGATTCCCTTCTTAATTTTAATACCCTTTTTACTCATCATATAGACATAAGAATTTTCCATAAAATAATGAAACCCTTCCAAAGGAAATGAAGACAACTAGGAGAGGAAAGTAAACTACAGCTTACTTTTTTCTTTTTTTTTTTTCTAAATTAATTGATCCACTGTCATATGCATATATGAAAGATTTTTTTTAATGAAAGGAAAATAAGGTTAATTAACATAAAACCCCTCACTCCTTGAGATGTTGAATTTTGTGTTTTATCCATGCTGCCTTAAGTGCCTTGATTTCCTAGTAATGACCTAGTTCTCCTAATGAGTAACATTAACCCCTGGCTGTAGCTGTCCAGGACTTAATTGTCAACTGGAGCTGAAATAGGAGAGTTTGCCGATCAGCAGGTATGTGGTATATTAACTCATGTCATTTCAGCCCCTAATAAATAAATCTGTTGCTAAGGCAACAGGAGCATCAGCTGTATCACTTTTTCCTTCCCCCCTCCTCCCCCCCCCCTTTAAAGGAAACTGGCTTTCACAACGAGCTTTTAAAAAAGGAAATTAACTACATGTAACCGTAATTAGAAGAAACATCGTTTCTCATCTCAGAAACATATCTACATTAATGACAAAAAGGCATTCCAAAAGAGGACTGCTTTCCACTGTGACCAGGGTAACTGAAATTATTTCCCTCAACTGAGGGAATGCAATTGGAAGTGCACATCTGAGTGAGAACAGATCACAAAATGTTTTCGCTCTTTGTATTTCTGAGATAGTTCCCCTCTCCTTTAGTACACCGCCAATGCCGACTGAGCAAACGGCTTCAGATGTTAATCAGGAGCCCAGGCAATTGAAACCATAGGAGAAAAAATACCAGTCAAATCCTAACACCTTCGCTACCCTCGGTATGATTGGCAGATATGCAATCTTTTGGGAAGCTGAAAAATACCCCGTTTTCAGATTTACCCACTAATGAAAATTTAAGTACCTGATTTAAAGGTAGATGCCATTGCTCCTCCCTGTCCCATGGAGGCAGTCACCTGATTCTTGCATGGGAAAAGCAAGAGGAAGCTGGGGTGACGCAAACATGTCTCCAAAGCCAGATGTGATTTGGTGAGCTGTGCTGCAAAAGCTGGTAACTCACTTGCTGCCTCAGTTTCTCCACCTCTCAGACTGCATCCTGCATGCTCCTAGTTTAGGCTAACAGATTCAAGGTTTTATAGAAAGGCAAAGCGTATACAAGGGCAGGTAGTACAAATATTTTTGTGTTCCGTAAGTCTTGGGAAGGAAGATCTTGGTACTTTGTTGGGGACGATGCCCCGCTGAGGTGTCTCAGCACCTCGCAGGTAAAGGTCACAGCCATCACTTAATTCCTGCCATTCTACCATGGGGTGAAGTGTTTACTTAAAAAGTTTCAAAATTGTTAGGTTCACATGTAGTTTATGACCACAGGACTGTTTTGTCCAAATCTCTAGTTATCCACATCTCAACCAGCGATCAGGTGGGGAGGGAACTGAAGAGAGGTTCCCAAGGCCAATTATTGCTCTTGGAATATTTACTATAGGCTCTGCTCATACTATAAACATAACAAACTCCTCCTCAAAATTACATCTGGCTTTTTAGATTGAGAACATAGAGGTAATACAAAACAACTTTGTTATCAAAATTAGAGATGCTTTCTCCTCTGGGCTATCAAATTCTTATAGCCCTTCAAGAAAACATTCTATAAGGAAGATGGAAAAAATGATGCTGAGATGTCCACTACAGCAGGAGAGGTCTTTGTTATATGCTGGACTTTTCTGCAATCTCTTAAAAACAGTGATCATGGAATAGTGGATCTCCCACTGAAAGGGGTCTGTACCCAAAATCTCCACCCATGGGAAGAAGTGTCAAGGTTAGAGCTCACCAATGAATGAGCAATGAAAGAACGGATACTTCCAAACTCCCTTCCAGTTAACATTTAAACCTGAACTTCTTGGAGCATTACATTAACATTCTTATTTGCTACTTATAAAAACTTAGTATCTGTTCTCAAACTGAACTCTAGCTTGCATGAAAGTGAAGTTAGACTATTTTTTTTGTTGTTATTGTTGCTTTAGGTGTTCAAGAAGTGAGGGTGTCAGCTTCTACTTGATCAGATGTCTCTATGTACACTTCCATGGCACTGGTTCATTCACCATGGGTCATCTGCATTGCAGCCCTCGTGAACACCATTTTCTTTAGTTAAGACTGTATAAACACTTGCATTTTAAGCCTTTGTTTTCAGTCTGCCTTATCTGTCCACCATGTTCATCTTTTTTGGATTAAAATTGCCAGAATCAGTTGCTTTTCAAAGATGAGGTTTCCCTGCAAGAACCAACTCTCCATTAAGCATGGATCTAGAGCCAAATTCTCCCCTGCTTTTCTGTGCAAAGGGGCAGAACAGACCCAGTCATCTACGATTTCTCTGAAATGGGGGACCTACTTTCCTTTGACAGCACTCCTTATACGACATTGCATGAGTGGCCACCCGGCAGGGAGGAGTAGGACCACGGCCCTTTCTTCTACGTGCTCTCTGCAGGCTGTTTGCAATGTGGAGGATGCCTGTTGAGGCTAACAGCATTTATGGGTACTCAAAGGTGATTTCTAGGTGGAGCACCCACTCCTTCGTCTTTTGCTGTCGTGCCATACCGGCATCTTGATGGGATAAACTTTGGTTCAAAATATTTGACAGCATGAGCAAAATATGACTTGGGTATAGATTTACTGTATCTCAAATGTCTCTATATTAAATAGTTTTGAATTCTGAATTCAAAGGCAAACAGTAACTACACAAATTCTGTATTGCACTGCCAAGAGGAAGAGGAACAAGGTGTTACTATTAAAAAAATGCCTTTCCAGGCTCCTCTCCCTCGCAGCTTGCAGAGGACTTGTGCTCGGCTCACTGATGAAGAGCTGCCCCATCGCAGAAGGCACAAGACTGACTGCACTATCCGGGACGAGCCCCTTCTGAGGACTTGCTCCTGAGTGAAGGGGACCAGGTCCTCACGGCGGGCAACCACATGTTAGCACAGCAACGGGGATGACAAACCAAGCTTTCCTCCATGGACTCATTTCTTTAGCTCTTTGACTTTCTGATACCCTACACTAAAAACAGGCAACCAGGCCCGGCGCTATCTCTGTGCACACCGTTTTCCCTTAGACCAGAAATCTTCAGATAATTTTTGCAATCTAGATTTTTTTTTTTTCTTCTGAATTTCATCATCGTGACTTCCACTGCCGTTCCTCTCGCTCCTGTATCTCCTGCCCCACGTCCTTCCCCACACTCTTGTCACACGCTGGTACTTACAGACACGAGATAACGGGCTTATCTGATCTTCCACGTGAATTGATAGCGGCTATTTGTTTGCATGTGTGTGTAAATTCTCGCTGATTCCCCATGTGATCTTTATCACACCCATACAATTAGGGGAAGAAGAATTGATTTCTGACAACTTTCTCTTATCAAGTCTTTAACTGCTGAGATGATACAGCACACACAGGGAAAAAAGAAAAACCGTAAGGCTCGGGTGAATGTCTTGAGTTAAAAGAAGCACTGTAGGTCTTCTCTATAAAAGAGAGAAGTAGAGAGGCTCCAATCTTATAATAAAATTACGGATGTGTCACCTGGATGATGTGACTGCAGTTGGGGCGTAGCAGGTTTGCAGCTTCTCACATCCCCTGCCATGCTCGCGTGCAAAAAGAGCTGAGGAACCTGCTGCTGCATCCCAATTACAGCAAAACCAGCTTTGGCAAGTGTCTGTGGCCTCGCTGG
>CM067085.1:4639101-4819101 GCA_034008185.1 Gorsachius magnificus | reverse complement strand
GCTGAGACCAGCAAGTTGCTTCATCACAGGTCAATGAAGGCTAATGCAGAGATTGTGGCCTAATGACATGGGCCAAACATGTACCATGACATGGAAGTGAGTCTGCTTACCCAACAATCCTTGCCTGATTTCTATAATGACCAACTGAAAGAATTAATCTCAACTTGGAAAAACAAAAAAACCCACCTAGGAGGAAAGGAATGAGTTGCATGTCCATTCAGAGGATAAAGGCAACCACCCCCTTGTTTTTTCACAGGTGTAAGTAATGAACACTACGACGGGGAAACTGAGGCAGAGCTGCTCATGACCTTCCTGAGGCACCACAGTCAACATCAGATGCCCCTGGCTCTTCCATCTGATGTTCAGACGTTTGTCCACGCTGCAGAAAACCCTTCCCAACAGCAGGATGCATTTGCACAGTTATACCGAGGCCACTGAACTCGTTTTTGTAATACATGAAACATAACATTTTATGCAGATCTAGTTTTACTATTTGATTTAAAGTAGTGATGAATTACAGTCCTCGCCCAGGAAACACTCGAGCGAAGCTCCTTCATTCAAATATGACTCTTCTAAATTAATGCGAAGAGGACTACATCCACAGACACCATGGGATCCTCACTCTAAAGCCTGCCTGTACCTCAAGTTAATTTACCCAATTATTATTTACTTACAGGCCTTTCAGTGTGATTATGGCTCTCCCAGATAAGTAGAGACATTTAAATTTTCCGTTTCCTTTTAATTTCCAAATGTCTAGACACTATAGCCTGTTTATTGCACTGTTTACCAAAGCCAACGCTTGCTCCACTTTATAAACCTCCTCCACAGTTTTCCAGACTTTTACTCCATCACAGCTTGTTTCTGAGCTGTGAACAAACCACTCCCTTCCCTCTTTGTCAAAACAGATATTCCTGTATGCCGGAATCATCCACTTTACCCTGCAACGGAGCACCTTAAATGCAAAAAGACCCCTTTTCTTCAAAATTACTACCAAAATACACACACATGCACACACAGTGAGCTTAACTGCAGTTGTACTTTTGACTAATTGCTTTGAGGATTTTTCTTCAAACCCCTAAATCTCCTTTCCTAAGTCAGTACTCTGCGTAAGAACTCCACGTAATGTGTATTCTTTGATTTGGCTTGCTGTCCCCTGCCATAGGATTTTCATGTTTATCTACATTTTCAAGCCACTGCCCAAATCACCTATGAGATGTACCTTTTTCCACTGCTCTCCATCACTTGTTGGAGCTGCTCTGTAGATACAATCAGGAAAAGTCCAATCACATTCAACAGCCTCATCCAAATCCATTACCCATGTTATAAACAAGACAGGTTCCCAAATGAGCCTGAGTTAAACCATTCCTGTCTCAGTGACTTAGCCACCCTCAGATTCTCAGAGCATAAAAGTATAAATTCAGTGTGGCTAAATTCCATACACATATGCACTTAACAGCGAAGTTGGCATTTTGACACTCTAAGCCGAGTTATAGACCTAGAACCGGCTGGTGGTGGCTCCTCTGAAGTATGGCCACATACCCATGAGGATATATTTGTATATATTTAGGCATGGGAAAAGCTGAAGGAGGAACAGGTTAAGGGATGTGCTCTAAACCACCACGCCTGTGACTGAATTGAGAGGCTGATTTACCACACCAAATTTAACTAACAGATTCTGAAAAATCATCGCCATTAAGAAGAATTGCTTGACATGTGAGAGGTCGGACTACCTAGGCAGGCTGCATCCCCCTGCCTGTCTTTAATCTCCTGGCCAATCATCCACTCAATGCACCATTTCCAGTTCTAAAGAGGTTTTCTTCTTAGTTTTCAGCCCCTATAAATCCGATGCGTCATTGCTGAATTTCTAATAATATTAGATAAAACTTCACCGATCTCTCTCTGGAATAAACTAATTAATATCCTTTATTTAAGACGTGTGTGTGCAATCAATTCCATGGTATTTACTTGTATTACACACACAGTATTCATCATCTTGACAATTTTTATAAGTTTTAGGACACAGTTTCACTTAACAGTTAAAAAAAAAAAAGATTTATTTAATGGTTAACTTTGGAACAAGTTATCTGCATTAAATTCCATTGTTTTGGCATAAAGTAGTTCTGTATATTTTACTAACAACAGCAGAGACATGATAAAGGGTGTAGGCAGAGAGCCATAAACAGCTCTCCCTGCAACCCACAGCCTTTGTGTAAAAGCATTAATTTTTAGGACTTTGATTGGAAGATGTCTCTGTGCTCAGCCACGTGGATTTTGCTCAATACAACCATGTATAAAACCTTGTACCTGAATATAACAATTTTAACTGCAGAAAGACCGCTGTAAATCATATGTAGTATAAACTTGTCCACATGATTGGAATGATATAATGGATATTGGAGTCCCTAACCACTAGCTAATGTTCTTTATGACACTTAAATAAACGACCTGAAAATAAACTAATAACAACACAAAATCTTCTAAACCTGTTCATGTGCATTTCCCAAAAGCATTTCCCAAAAGGATGCTGGAGAAAGACAATGTCTAGTTAGCACATTTTTTGTGTTTACATTTTCTCCAGAACATTTTTGCTCCAGCTATTCTATTTTTCCTCTTCCAGACTCACATTAATTCTTCTTTTCTGCAACCTTCCAAGACATCCAGCACCTGCCCAGATCTGAGTCATTTATAAACATCAAGAGCTTGCAGGACTTCTACATCACCATCCAGAAGTCTATAACCTGGAGAAAAAAACATGTGTTCCAGTGTTTTAGTTGGAGCTAGTACCTGCTCCCACAAAGATCATCAGAGTTTTTTAAATCCTTGTCTAAATTTCAGAAGATACAACCTCAGAGAGGTTGGTTATGGAATAGCAGAGCTGGGGCAGGAGCAGACATAGGCTTAAAAGACCAGATACACGGAAAAAAAAAATTATGCTGAGGGTGGCAAAACAATGGCCCAGGTTGCCCAGAGAGGTGGTGGAGGCCCCATCCCTGGAAACATTCAAGGTCAGGTTGGACAGGGCTCTGAGCAACCTGATCTGGTTGAAGGTGTCCCTGCTCACTGCAGAGGGGTTGGGCTAGATGCCCTCTAAAGGTCCTTTCCAACCCAAAACATTCTATGATTCTGTGATTCTAAAAAACAAGCTAGAGAGCTGCTGCAGCAGATAGGTAGGATTTAGTTATCGAGAGGATGCAGCATTTTTCTCAGCCTTCGTTACGACACACACTAGTCACATAAGAAAAATGCCATAGCATTCTATTTTTAATAGGGAGAAGGATTTTATTGTTATTATTAATCTGTGGCAGTCAAATCTTGTACACGTGAAACTTTCCAGAAAAAAATTATCACCAAAGCATACAAAAATTAACACTTTCAATAGATGCCTCAAGGTACTGTCCTTTATAATTAAAAAAAAAAAAAAAAAAAAAATGTTTTACTTTTATGCATAACTCATATTTAAACACTGAAAGTTCAGAACAAACTCAAGAGACATATCTAATTTTAGTATCATGACTTATTTTCAAAACTTTCAAAATTATTTTTCTTTTATTTTTTCAGATTTTTGAGGCTCTCTGGCACATTTAATAGTCAATTTTAAAACTTTATGAAAACTTTTAGATGAGTAAGCCTTGAAATCTTTCCCTTTTTGCACACTGGCTATGGATATTTAGTTAAAAAGATGGGTTAAAAATTAAACTACGTTCATATATAATAAAAATTCCTTATACTAAAAGTCAGAGTTTCAATTTAAATATTTGCCATTTTGAGCAACATTTTTTTTTTAACTCCCCACTCTATATATTATCTGTTTTCTCTTCATTTATGCCATGAAACCCCGCTCTGAGGAAACCCATGTCCTTTTCCCTGAAGCAGACGTGTGCTTTCCCCAGCTCCTTCATAACGTGTTGCCATGTTACATCGCACGTGTTTATTCACAGCACTTTTCTTACCATAATGAAGAATTACTTACGGGAACTGGTTTCTTTTCCATAGCACCAAGAGTACACTTTGTGTACCATTTTATTAAAAAAGACAACAAAGAAAAGGAAGGAAGGTCCACGATGTCACCTCTCAACGAACAGAAACCACATTACAGAGACTAACTGGAGTGCTGGTTTAGGTTAGAGCAAATTATACAGGCAAGTTGTGTGTGTTGTGTACTGGTTTGAATATGAGTTCTCGACAAGCAAGAATAATTTGTAAGAATGGATATGAGCTAAAAAAAAAAATTGAGAAGTTGAATTCATAAAACCATAAAAACTGGCCCTTCTGTAACTGCAGTTACATGTGGAAGCAAAGTTAAAGACAGTTCCGAAAGTGCCATGGACTTTTTTTTTTTATTACATTGCCATTAAAAAGTTTTAAAATTATAAAAGGAGATAGTCATGATCAGATTATTGGAAAACTTCCCCAGGCCTTGGAGCTGGAGCACACATATTTTAGAGCTGCCGCGTTTCCTTCGTCACTGACGCACCGTCACGGCATAACTTATCATCTAACAAGCTCACTGTCGGAGAATGTCCTTTGTCTCTCTTTAAACAGGATCACAAATGTCTCTTTGCTCACTGTAATATTTTTAGTATCATTTCTGTGACCTAACCCACTAGCGAGGCTCGTGCAGAGCTTCTGTGATTCGGATACCTGGAGTCCATTTGGCTTATAACTGTTGTGACAGACATTCATTTTTATCATTTGCAATGATGGGGAAAATACACTTTTGCAATTTCTTTCTGCTTCCCTGAATTTATCCTGTTCCCGTGCTGAATTTGTTCCCTCAGTTACTACAAATGAGTGCAAACTGACACAACCATGCACACGTATTACTGGCCAAGCACTGTACAAATACCAAAGCTGCGTGGATATCTCTGAGTTTTTTTAAAAGTCAGAATTTTGTTCACTGTGTTCTATGGGGGAAAAAAAAAAACCACCCAGGTCATGAAAGCAGTTATTTGGAGGTCAAACTGGAACAGACAGCAATTACATTAGTATATACTTGGGTTTTTATATGTATATATAAACTTATACATTTATATTTTTATATTTAATGTTACCAATCACCTGAAAGCAGTAAAACTGATGCATTTATATTCACCTACTTCTCGAAAGATTGCAACAAATGACAAAACTAGGTGACTAGCCTCAGTTCAGTGATTTTTTTTCTTGATTTTTGTTTCTCTGCAACTACTGCCACATTTTGCTCTACAGCAAAAAAGTTGTTGCTGAGCGCGGTCAGATGTCCCAAAGCTGTGCTCCAGTTCAAACCTAAAAGCTCCAAAGAAGATTCCCAATACTCAGGGAATTTGATATTAGGGTTTATTGAAGTTGTCACATACTTTCAGGGATCTAATTTCACTTTCTGATCTTTAGCAATGGTTGTAATTCTTCATTCAGAAGAGGGAAGAGATTACTTGTCAGCAGTAATCTCTAACACAGATAATGCCATATAAATATTAGGGGCTTATAAGCATGGACAAGGATTAGGAGCAAAGAGAGAGAACAGAAAGAAAACTGAACAGAGCCAAGATTAAGCACTGGGAAGGGCACGGCAAAAGAAAATACAAGGTCTACGGCTGAGCTTGTCTTCCCACAGTAGAACATATATTTTCCTGGGTAGAATAAGTAGATTTCCCTGTTTGTGAGCTGCAAGATATAGAAGTATGGAAATATTATTTGAGATGTGATCATTTCCTGCTGTCATCATCATCATCTCTCTTCCACGACACAGGAGAGATACAGAATAGACTCAGGAATCACTGAGGTCGGAAGGTCACTGGTCTGACCTTCTGCTCAGAGCCCATCCAGTTGGACCAGTTTGCTCAGAGCCTTGTCCAGTCAAGTTTTAACTATCACTGAGACCAAGGATGAAGACGACTTCCTTCTGACAAATAAGCTAAAACTCTGCTGTCTCGGCAACAAATTATCTGAACGCAAGAACCCTTCTCACTCCAGAGGTGTGCCTGATCAGCCTGCAGGATGCTGAGATGCTCCTGGAGAAGAGAGGCTGGATCCAGATCCACCACGAGCAGCTGGGTTTGGCTCAAGCGGTAACTTGGTCTCTTGGAGTGGGGAAGGAAGATGAGACAGGCAGGAGAGGAGAGATGTCAAGAGCAAAGACAGCAGAAAAGAAACAGGATCATTCTGATTCCTCAAATCACAACTTCCACATATTTTTCCAAATAATTTCTGAACAAAAATATTTAGTATTCATATTTGATACTGCCAAAAGTTCTCACTTTTACTTGGCATTTACACTTTTCTTTCCGATCTAGTGTCACTCTGATTCGACAACACTCTTGTAAGTTTATTCTCTAAGATGCCCTATCTATACCTCAATATAGGGAGGATAGTCAAACCAATCTCTTTCCCATCAATATTACGTTTGAATTTCTAACATTAAGATTCCTGCTGAAGATGCACTGTAAAGCCCACATCCTGGACAACCAGGATTTTAATTAAAGCGTTCTTCACTCCTTATTCCCCAAAGTACATGGAAAGGTACCACCTTCCAAAACACATCCTGCAGTGAAATTATGCAAAACAGGAGCAAAGGCAGGTGAAACTACTCCAAAACAAATATATCCCTAAAAGTCTAAGCTTTCCTGGTTTGAGTCCTCTGGGCCGCTGCTCTCATTGGACATAATTTCAACCAAAAACATGTCTAGCCTGATCGTGTACTTGTGGGATTATTCCATTTTGTTACATATTTACTCCTGACAAATTGCTTCAACAATATTTTAAGTGCTTCAGGTCAGCAAAAAAAAAAAAAAAATCAAATAGTGGTTACTCTGCATTTTAATACTGGAAGGGAGACTCTGGCCCCACTGAAGTCAAAGGCAAAGCTCTCTCTCACTTCAAGAGAGACAGAGTTTGACCCTAAATATATTATTTCTGAGTTCACATATCCAATTCCCTGAAATCCT
This sequence comes from Gorsachius magnificus, assembly GCA_034008185.1. NCBI lineage: Eukaryota > Metazoa > Chordata > Aves > Pelecaniformes > Ardeidae > Gorsachius > Gorsachius magnificus. The sequence continues at coordinate 4,812,181 of CM067085.1, read as the reverse complement.
TTAACACTAAATGCAATAATCTGTCCAGCTGTAATTTCCAAGAACATCATTCTCGACAAATGATATGGTGATAATTTAAAAGCTCCTCAGAAGGATGGCAATGAACAATACATATTTTATAACACAGATGAAAATATGCATTATTTTGCGCAAGATATGAAAACATGAATTAATTGATAGTTCAGGTAAAAAAAAAGTAATTTTCTCTGTAATTAAACATCATGACTGTGTAAGATCTGCTACACCAACACTGCAAGGTGACAGATACCCTTCTGGAGCCCTAAGAGTCACCTTGATAAGAACTGCCAGAAACTTAGAAATTGTTGACTTAAGTTCTGCTTCTGCAGAAGTTCAAAAGAATTAATTACACTATGGGGAAAAAAACGAGGCTTCTGAGAATTGCAAGGTTTTTAAGGTTCTTTAGGATCCTAAAGGATTGGTCATGTTTATTAGTGCTTACTTCAAAAAAAAAAAAGCAGCTCAGCTCTCGAGTGCTTATTTAGAAACTGAGACTCACATATAGCTCCAAACAATACAGTATCTCTTCTTGCTAAACAGAACTGGAAATGGGTGTTTGAAAACTGATATCACACCTTAAATCATCCTGTCTTTTTTTTTTTTTTTTTTTTTAATTAAAATAATACCAGGATCCTGTAAATATAATTTCCTGTTTTGTGGAAATACTTCTAATCAGGATATATAGGATGGATGTCCCCTTTAAACAGGCTGGTTTGTAACATACGCAATGCAGAAGGGAGTGCTATCATAACACTTCAATAGTTAAGTGACTTTATGAGAAAAATACTTCCAAATGTTTCCTAAAACCTTCCAAACCGCACCAAAGAACATTATCGTAATATTATGTTTCCCTATGGCCTCCAATATTTAAGCTTGCTATTCTCGAAATGATACTTGGATGAAAAATATAAGTTTATGTAATGTATAAATTGTTCCTAGAAGAAAAGTTGCCTTTAAAATTACTCCGTATAGATGTCAGATATTTTACATTTTCAATAGCCTTTCTGTATTAATTGAACAAATAGTATGCTAGGGCTTTGGGCTGCACGTGAATAGTCTGCATTTTAAAAGCTGAACAGTCGCCGTGTGATCTTATTCATAGCAAACACTGAAAACAATAACTTGTCCTAACCAATTACGTATCGAGTTACCCTTAATAGATACCCATACTTCTTGCACAGTATACATAATCCATATAAACTGTACACCATATATCAATAACATATTCCAGCGAATCCACCATCAAAGAGTCCGTTTATAGTAGGTTTTCATTTGACTCGGGGTTGTAATGTTCTGTACAAGCATAAGCTAACCATTTCAGTGATTCTGCCAGCAAGCTGCTTTTTGGCAGATTATTGGCAGTACATATTGGCAACAAACTAGTGCAACTAAGCCCTTCTTATAACTTACAGGTAAATAATGATTTTAATAAATTTATGTAAAATGTTCCACTTGCTGACATCTGGTTTTGATAATTCACTCGACTGCGCAAATGCAAACTTCTGTGTGTTTCTCAGGAAAAACACATATTTCACCTTAATTATTTAACACTTTCCCAGTTACCCCAAGAAATAAATAAGCAATGAAGCCTACTTTCACTTGAAGGTTTAACTGAAGAACGCTTTATCTGGAAAAGCTAGAGAAATGAATTAAAAATAATTGTATGCACACACAAAAATCTAAAACACATTTTGTCATCGATAGAACATCCAAGTAATAAGACAAACGCGGGGCTTTTGTAGAGTTATCTCAGCCGCAGGGCATTCGGACTGGATGGTCCAGTCAACTGCCTCCGGCCCCAGGACCCCGGGGTAATACAGAGGCTCTGACCCCCATCTGAAAATGCGTTACTATACGAGATTTATTTGCACGTTTTCTGCACTACAACTGGAGTTGAAATGCGTACGCATTTGTATCACAGCCAGGCAGTGTGGTTTAGAAGAAAGTCTGAGTTTTAATCCCAACTTTGCCGGCGGGCCAGTGCCTCATTTTCCAAACACCAAAAGTCCCGCTCCATCTCTAGAACTAGAACGGCAGTAAGTGCTCTGCCCTAAAAGGGTCAACTTTGACAGAAAGCTCTAAAAAGGTTATTACTAGTAGTAGCAGTGTTGTTAGAGGGGAAAAGAAAAAACAAAACCTTGGACTCCCTTTTTCTGGTATAAATCAGGATGACAGCGACGCTGATTTAAGATCACTGAGAATCTGCCCTTCAGCATCCAGGTACCAGAAAGCCGCGCTAGGACATCACGGGGGCTCCTCAGGGAGCCTGCGCTGCCAAATCCCTGGAATAGACACATGGTCCATCACTGAGCTACCTATGATATTAAAGACTGTAAAACAAGATGACAAACGTGCTTTTTTATCAATACCCTTGTAGGCTATGAGCTGGCAGTCACCAGAATGGTGACACATCTGCATGAGGACAGCAGGAAGGACGGTACTTACCCCATAAGGAGATGCAGACATGTGAACAGCTTGAACTAACACCCGCTCTGTAGCAGGACACGGTCATCTTGAACGTTACTGCACTAAATATATTGGTTAAAAAAAAAAATAATTAAAAAATCAGAAACCTTGGAGGTGGAAAGGGCTTGACCATGACTGTTCAGCCCATTGCCTTGCTTCTACAACTCTGTACGTTGTTTGTATAGATACACCCCAAACAATCATGGAAAGCAGTAATGCTCTCAGTGTGGTGCTTTGAGGTTTCTACTGAAATAGGTCTAAAAGGCAAAAGAAAGGCCAGCACGTGAGAATTTAAAGGCAAATGATAAAATCAAAATAAAAGTATTTCATAACACCAAGGCAAAGTTTCTTCAGTTCTTCCCTCCTCCTAAGTTTGAGGGGAAACAGCCTCAAGTTGTGCCAGGGCAGGTTTAGGTTGAACATTGGGAACAATTCCTTCCCCAAAGGGCTGTCAGGCACTGGAAGGGTCTGCCCAGGGAAGGGGTCGAGTCCCCACCCCTGGGGGGATTTAACAGCCAGGCAGACGAGGTGCTGAGGGCTAGGGTTGAGTGGTGGGATGGCAGGGGTAGGGGAACGGTTGGACTGGGGGAGCTTAAAGGGCTTTTCCAACTTAAATGATTCTATGATTCTGTAAGTCCAAGCCGCCACTTCTCAGGACACCAGTTCCCCAACCTGCCATGCTCTGTCTGGTGTCAGCTCCTGCCCGCTGCCCCTGTGCTCCTCACACCCTTCAACCCCACGTGCTGGGAGCAACACGTTCCATCTCTTGAACACAGAGCCATAATTAAGGGAAGTCAGGTACTTTAAGAGGTTTTCCACAGCAAACGGCCATGCCTGTTCTGCTTGTGGATGCATCTCAAAGTTCTATGAAATAATTGTTTTAAATGGAGCCCATAATGAGTAGGGAACAATTATTAAGCATCAGATTTTATTTGGGCCCAATTCAGCCTAGAATTTGCTTGCTGATTTTGAGCATTTATTCATTTATGGAGTCAGCAGTTTAGGATTTTGTAAGGCTTGGCAACATGGTTAAAACCCAGTGAATTCTTGTTGAGATCTATTGGATGTGCTGGTAAACTGGCTGTTGCTATAGTGGACTTGCTTTTAATTTGATCTGTTTCAAGGATTCGGTATCCTTCCAGCACGTTAGAAACCTAAGGGCATATATTTGTATTGTTTAAAGGCAGGAAATTCTGTGAACTGAAATGAGAACATATCCCTTTTGCCTTTATGGACTTTTGTTATTTTCTCTTCCTTTTGGGGTTTTGGGAACAAAACCAGTGAAAGCTGAAAGCTCAAACAATAGCAAATTACTTTCAAGAAAAAAAAAAAAAAAAGAGTAAAAAACTAAGCAGACTTTTACAGCGTTATTCATACACTTTGTATATATGTAAATTGGACTTATCCAGGCATCAGAAAATACTATTTGCAGCAGGGCCTTAGCCTGCAACAGGATCATACTGTTTTTGTCATAAAAGACTGTGGACTTTGCTGTTTTACTTTATTTTTATTCCTTTACTACCTTGTATTAACTTGTACCCCACTGACTTCATGACAGAGCCTATTTGTTTCATGCTAACCACAGAACTAGGGCAATCACATTTTTATTTTAAGGAGAAAACCTATGAATCTTTGTAGCTCTTTCACTTTAGCTCCTTGTCCAAAGAATCCCGCATCCCTCCTTTAATTGATGCAAAAGGTAGGTCTGAGTTCTGGGACCGTTGGCTCTGTACAGACATATGAAATGAGAACTGGGTAAAGATGAACGGGGACGCGTATTCTGCTAAAATTAAGAGTTGGACAGATACCGCCTTTTAGACAATCACATCAAACTTTCTTACAGCAGCTCGGTACTAATTAGCAGAAGGACTGGAGGCAGCGTGGCTGCATTAGCACGGATACCTGATCTCAGCAGGATGCATTAATCCCAGAGCAGTACCACACAAACATGTCTGCACCGCTGCTGGTGCTCAAACTAGCTTGGTTAGAGGAAAGTCTCTTTATTGCACATAATGAATTATACCATACTGCTTTACAAGAACAGGGTTATAGGTTACAGCCACGCTTACGGCTCTCAGGAATACTCCCGCCGCATGACAGGCTACAGAGATCCAACTAAGCCTGCAACAAAACTTGCTGGAGGATAGCTCATGCGCGGCAACCTCGACCGCAGCCATTTCAGCAAGAGCCTAAGCACTTATCCAGCACTTAAACAGCGGTGTTCCTTGCATATGGCGTAGAACAAGCTGACTGTTCCTATCTAATAAGCTTAATAGCTAAATATAAATTACAGTGGGACGTAAAGCTTGAGACACTCGACACCCAAGATACTGCTTGGCCACTAGATCTCTCCTAGCTAGGATTTCTCCAGACTCGCTAATCCCCCTTCCTGGACAGCAGCAGTTCTGACATTGGTGAACTGCAGGACTTTGGTTTATTTGCTTTCATTTGGCACAGTGCTTTGTGCCCATCTCAGCTACTCTTGGAGGTTACGACAACTGAAGCAGAGATCACAATGAGACACCATCAATCATCACAAGCGCAGCTCAGCTGTTTCCATGCAGGCAAAGCCTTTGGTGGAGAAGAAACTTAGTAAGAGATTTGAAAGAGCACGAAGAAGAGGCTTTACTTTAAGTGCTGGCAGTAACAACTTCCAAAGAAACACTCCTGACCATCAACCCTGGGGAATAAAGAGCTGAAAGGTACTGATGTTCATCTGTCCTGTAGATCCCTACATAAAGGCAAAGGGAATCCATAAGTACCAGCTGTAGTACTTCTACAGTCTTTCCTGCAGAGGTGGGCAATGAAGAGGAAGGCTTGGTTCCCATCCAGACATCACAGGGTACATCACCTTCCTGATGGAAAAAGTGGGGATCCAAAACCTAGCACCTATAATAACCACAATTAACCCAATAACCATATATTCCTTCTCATTCAGAGAACACAAATTTAACAGTTTTGTCCAAGTGGTCAAAGAACAACAAACACAGTATTTTGACATGTAGCGGCATACAAATGTTTACATCATATATCCAACATCCATATGCACAACCATAAGGCACCAGTTTACAGGTCCCACTTACCTTATTCTCAGTCCTTCTGAAAATGTAGTTAAAGACTCTTAGGGCAAAAATTACAACTAAGTTCATGAACTACATAAAAAATTGGCCGTGACGCCATTTATTAAAAGTTATGATAAATTAGAAGGTCCAACTAAAAGGAGCAGATGCACTGTTTGCAAAGTTGTAGCTGCAGACAGAGTTTTTTGTGCCAAGATCAAAAGAACAAGGTGTTCATATAAATGGCATTTTATTTTGATCCTATTATTCTATATGAGCTCGAGGAGAGATCAAAGGAAAAAGTACCCAGGTTTCACTATTAACACTTAACACAGCCCCAGTCAGAAAATCCTTTCCAGATTGTTAGTGCAATTTAAAGCCCAGCACTTTTTTGTTGTTCTGTTGGGCAATATACCTGAGCGCGCGGTTTTGATTCCTTCACCACCTTTTCTGTTCTGGAAAATTGCTTTGGATATATATATATATATATATAATTTCAGTTATTTTCATTTTTATGACAGTAACCCCCAGACACCCTACTTTTGGGGACACTGCTTTGGGTGGTACCTGCTATCCCAGAGAGACGGGCTGCCCTGGAGAAGCAGCAATATATTACTGACTGCATACAACAGTCGGGAAATTCAATACCGTCGGAGTCAAGTACTGAGGTCTGGTTCAGCCCCCGCCAATGGCAGTTCCACTGGAAGCAAAGCATACCAGCTTCAACTGAGTATGTAAACAAACCTAATGGGCCTTTAAAATACGTGACGGTTCCTCCTGATAGCTGGCAAGAATAAATGTGCTTTAACATGTTGTATTGCTTATTATGACATTCCAGGACTACTATTAATTAATGGTTCTATTGCCTTTCTTAGAACCCAGTAATGTTGCCGAAAGAAAAAATAACAACATATTGTATTTCTTACAAAGCCAAAGTATGCTAACAAATTTTAATATTCGTGCTTTCTTTGCATGTATGCTTCTCATTGATGATTCAGTAATTTAGGGCAGAAATTTCAGAATTTCACTTCCAGTGAATTTCTTTGACATACGAAGACTGCAGAAAGCTGCTAATAAGCAGGGATAGCTTATCAGACCACCTTTGGAAAAATCAGCAGTCTAGCATTCATAAGAAAAAAAAAAAAAAAGAGAGTGCATATGTCCTTCTTTCCTGCCTTGCCTCCCTCTCCCCACTTGCTATTAAAGCATTCGTGTTACAAAGTCGTTCCAAAGTTTATTGTAAATGCCAAAAAGTGGGCACCGATCCCACAGGAGCTGGCTCAGTTATGGCCCACCATCTTGAACATATTCATTTTATCCAATTCAGTTCCAGGGGGGCTTTGTTTTGGGGTTGGGTTTGGTTGGGTTTTTTTGTTGAGCTTGGGGTTTTTTTGACTTAACTTTTCTCTAATAACAGTAGACTGTGCATACACAAGGAGATGGCAAATCTTGAGTCTGGAAACTTGCAGAGCCAATGCTAAATACATGCAGGTGAGCTGTGGCCTAGAGTGAACGTTACAATTATGGGTTAAACAAGACAAAACATCTCATGCACAGTCAGAATATGTTCATATTACACACAGCAGCCAGCTGGCTATAAATCCAAGAAGTAAGCTGGAAAGCTTTAGAGTTTAAATGGATGAATACAGATATAAATGGAAGAACAGTGGTTTGTCGCCGTATGAATGGCTTTTAACTGAAAAGAGTGGATTGCTTTTACGAGCGTTTTCCAAAAGAGTAACCTTGTTGAGATGAAAAAAAAGAATAAGTATGATGATTGGGACATTCCATATATTTATATTTTCTATTTTGTTTTGAGACTGAGAAGTCTGATTCAGCGTGTCTGAACAATTATAACATGGCTTTACATACAGGTGTTCTTAGTGAATAGGGACACAAGTTCTTTAATAATACCTCTGCAGTTGATGATCCATAAACAGGATTACTCTATTAATTTACTTCAGATTCAAATTACCATAAGCTGAGCTGTAAGAAGCCACAAACCATTTTTCGTGCCATATTTCCGTATGCTACAGCCCTCTCTACTCTCTAGCTATGAATCACTGAACCTATGACCGATGACCCTATTTGTACACAAAACCACCAGACCACCTTGATGCTGCTAAATCAACACCTTCCTGGTGAGGCACAAAGGATGAACGAGGCATTTCTGGACTTTCTTCTCTTTTTATTTAATAATGATGACTAGTAGAACCTTCTGGAATGTAGACCCGAGCAACACCCTAATCGGTTTTCATAAATGGATGAACCTCAATGACTTTCCAAAACTCTAATTAACCTACTTGAACATTTTGGGATCTTACTCTTACTCCACGCCACCTAAGGCAGATGTAATTCCCTCTTGAATCCAAAAGCAGAGAGTAGGTTCTTACCAACTCCAGTACCAGCTAAACTTTAAAGATATAAAGGAACTCTACATTTATAAACTATGTTTATACTAATTTTTATGTTACATAGATAAGTGTGTGTGTATATATATATATGTAATAATCTTTACACAACTTTTTTGATGTTTAAAAGTGGCTGTAAGCTCATGGGTTTGATGTACTCACTGTTGACAGAACCAGATGGGAACTGTGCCCCAAAACCTTTCTCCTTTGTCACAACCCTGACCGAATGGGAACTGAGAGGGAAAAGAACAAAGATTTGCTGTTCTTTACAGTCACGCAATGAAAATGTAGGTTAAGTACAGGAAGTATTTGCAGATTTCAGATATTTTGTGGACCTTTGTTGCTTTTCCTTGCATTCACATCTAATCTCAGCCCCAGCACAGAGCTGGACTTTCATGTTCTGCGGTCCTTCAGTCACAGAACACCCAACCCACTCTGACACTTACGGCAAAGTGGACTCAAGACACAAATTTTAGCTTCAGCTTTTTATAGGCATTTATTCATGCTAATGTGTTAAGGAAGTATGTTTCACCAAGAAGGCTTAAAATTATACTCCTGAATAAATTAATACAAAAAATGAATGTATATTCATAGTAGAACATGCCTACAGACTGGAAAGATAGTTATAATTTTCAGAAGAAGTTCGGATAGACAATTTGATGTTCCACATCAAATATGTCACAATCAGGTGCTCTTTAAGCCCCATGGGTATAAAAACACTGAGAGTTTGGGGTTTTTTTTAAATTTCTGATGCCAAATATGTATATACCTCCCACTCATTCAAGTTATCATTAATAACTACTAGAATATTTTTAGAAGGTCCTTCAAACAGAAGGATAGTATTCTCACTACAATTTTGAACAAGCAATAAATTGTATTTTGTTCTTTAGCTTCAATCAAGCATCAATTTTGGATTATTTGTCTGAAGTCAGAATTCTTAAAATAAGCCAGTTTTTTATAGACGTCATTTCTGGGAAAAAAAAATCCCCTCTACAGTTTGAGTTTAATCAGCTATTCTAATATAACTGGCTCTGATTTGGAGGTAAGGTACATGACCGTATATATTAGGAGGGCTGTATGATTACTTCAAGGGGTGTTCCACCAGTACTCCCGTGAATAAGTATAAACACCTCCAACGTTGTTTTAATTTCATTACACTGCTCTATCACTTTTGGTTCTCAGAAACCTTTTTGTACTAACATCAGCGTTTCATCTTGCACATTTTTTCCTATCATCTCTATTGCCCAGACCCCTTTTTTTCCCCTTCCTCTCCAAATCAAATGTTTCCTTACTGCAGGAAGGCATTGGGGGTTTGGACTAGATGACCTCTAGGGGTCCCTTCCAACTCAAAACATTCTATGATTCCATGATTACATCCTAGTTACAGTATACATTCATATTTTATTACACTCTTCCTGGATGTACAGAAGGGCTACTGCTTTGGTCATGTGAAACGCTGAGCACTTTCTTATCACACTGGCTAAAAAGGGGTTTGAGCATGCATAGCATGTTGCAGGAGAAGGGCTCATAGCATGATGGGCAACTCAAATATCAAATTTGTCAATGAGCAATATTTGGCATTGAAAATAGTTCTGAACGTGAAAAGGAAAATACCTGGCTGTCAGAGATCCAGAGGTGTTACGTGCCAAAACAATGTTAGGGAAATTTCTAGCTCTCACAAGAGCTTTCAGCTCATTCTTGATGGATCATCTGTACCTTTGGGTGCTGTCTGGAAGCACATCCCTCCCTTTCCTTTATTGTCCCTTGTGAAGAAAACAAGAGATGAAACTCTCACCAGAAAGTAACAAAACCATTAACCTCTAAGTGCCTTGGATTTTGGTAAATGGTGAGATCACTGGAAATCTTAGCTTCTGCAGATGAATTACAGGAAAATAGTGGGACTGTGCAAAAGTCATGGACTATATTCATCAATATATGCCTTTTATGTAAACTAGATTGTTAACTGAAAACCAGTTTTCAGAGTCTCTTAAAAGGCAATCACCTTAAAATTAATCAAAGTGCTGTTCAGAAAATTGCTTGGAGCAGAGACTGCTGCAGCCAAAAGCTTTGGGGTTCATATCTCCAAGCCCGTCTCTCCCATGACAAATCGGTGCTGACAAGGTGAGCGAGCACCGATGGCTCTGCTCACCCTTGTCACCCATTACCGAGTGACATGCACAGTTCCCTAGCTGATGTCACTAAACAGCAGCAGGAGCAGATAGACGTGCACTAGCAGAAAATGGACCTGGCTAAAGGGCAGGAAGACATTGGGAGAACAGGTGAAGTGTGTGTCCCAGGGACCTCAGCAAGGCTCGAGATGAGGGCAGGTGACAGCCTACAGGACCTAAGGATCAAGAAGAAACTCAGTATTAACGTGACCCACTTAAGCAGGACTGTGTGGTTGACGTCGTTGCACGGGGCAGTACAAGGAACCACGATGGCTGGGGCTGGCTCACCAGCAACTGCATTTGGTGACAGTCCTCAAAATAACAGAATTTCAGCTCCCTTTTTTCAGCTGACCATCACCATGACCTTAGTTTTCAACCTTTTCCCATCTACCTATGGCTTTCCCTCTTCTTATTTCTACTAATGCGACCTCCATGAGGTACATGGCACAAATTCTTCATGAACAATTTTGGATTTTTTTCTATATGCCTCTCCTTAAAATATTCCTTAACTTGTTCAGTGCCTAGCAATGACTCATTAAAAAAATAAATCTCATAATAATAACAGTGATAGATATCAAAGGTGAAAATTGGCAATTATTTTGCACTCAAATGGCCTGAAAACATCTTCAAACAGCATATAGAGAAAAGGTCAGTATCTGTCTACAGATGTATTTCCTTAACATTTTTTATTAATTTATTTCAGCAAGAATGACCAACTTAAAAATTTAAGTGTCTTCAAGTACCTTATTTCATGAATTTGTATATGAGCAGAAAAGCATATGTAAACATTTAAAAAGGATCCAGGAATATGTGCAAGAGTTTTTGTGGAAACAGTGCAATTAGATTTGAAATACCAAACACTCAAATTACTTCTGACATTTGGCCCGAGTCGCTTTAGAATTTGCACCTATGAACAATAAAAAAAAAATAAAATAATACTGATTCTGAAGGAGACTGATAATTTCCTTGGCAATATTTTACCACAGAGCAGTTATTCTCTCTTTCTACCAGATCTGACAGCCATTCAAATGCGCTGGTTTTGCTGCCCACTAAAACTAGAAATATAATCTCTACTTGGAAACTCCTCTCAAAAATGTTTTCTTCTGTCAACTCTCAGTAACTGCATTCAATAACAAGTGTGACTATTGAACTTTTAAAGTATCAATGTTCAGTCATCTTCCTGAGTTTACATATTGCAGCTGCAGGGAATAAAGATGCTGAAAGACTGTGATCTCTCCCCATAGTTTAGATGCTTATCATAACCTTTTGTGATATTTAATTGGCATGGCTTTCTCCTCCTTCATTTCCAAATAGATGAATCACAGACTTGGTCTTCCAGGAACCAACCACTTCAGCTATTCTCTGCACTTCCTTCAACTCTTCCTCAACCTCAGACAGCCCTTTGCTTGACCCCACCTTCAATAAATGTTCAACTGGAGAGCCTCGGCTAAAATGCACATTAAGCCTTCTGAGAAGAGAATGACTAACCAACACCTAAAACCTAGAATTACAACAGTAAGCTTGCCAGAACATCCCGCAGCCCCTGCGGTTTGTTCACGGGCTGGAGTGAAGAGCAGCCACTGTTGAAGAAAGTCAGATTTCTTCACGTTCTTACTCAATACTGATACCATGTGTAGTCTGGTACTCTGACTTATACACGGGAAGTTAATCACAGATTAATGCAAAACTAGATGGGCACAGTCTACATCGGGGACTCTTCATGATTATTATCTGTTAATTTTAAGTTGCAGCTTCCAAAAAGCTAGATCAGCTACCCAACGGTTCACTAAAAAAGAGAAACAACTCATCAGCCGGTCATTCCGCTCCACGTACCATGCTTGGACTTCTCCCACTGACTCCTCCATGATGCTCCCAGATCATCTCCCACCTTCAACATACGGACACAAGAAGCCTCATGGGTGCTGAGGTCAGTTTGACCACTGTGTTGCTGGACCCACATTTCTATGAACAGCCTTGAACACAGGCAATGCTAAGCTAAACTCTTCTCAGATATGAAAGAAAGAATGCATCTTATAAAGCATTTAAGTCAGCAAGATCTTGTTACTTGTATTAAGTAAATTCCAGGCACTCATTTGAATATTTTGAGCCTTTGAGGCCCTAACAGTACATCCACGAGTCTACCCCATGAGCCCACCCTGAACATCCAACCAGATGAGCAGCAGTGCTTAGTTTTGTTACACATGCATGAGATGGTCACAAGCAGTGAACCGTAACAAATAAGATTTTAAGGAAAACCAATATAGTTTTTGCATTAGAACTAGAAAAAGGACGTTGAAGAAATTGCCCACCTCTCAGAAGGCACTAAGCATCTTACAGAGAAAAGCAAAGAGTAGAAAGGTCAGTGATAAATTCTACTCACTCCAGCAGAAATATAGGAAAGAACTTCATATGATCTCAGATCCTGACTGAGGGTCACATCAGGACACAGAAGGAAGCAACAGATTACTGAGATGGCTATTTCAAAAGGTCTGCAGTTCTCCAATGCTAAATTTATACTCAGATGCTTAGAGTGAAAAGTGTAACAACTAACTTCCTGAGTTAACATCATCAAGGGAAAAAAAGCAATGAACAAATGGAAATCTAGCGTCTGGGAGTCAACATGAATACAGAATTTTCTGAATCAGCCACACGAATGAAAAGGGCTGAAGTTACACCCAAGGAAAATGCCGATGATCCTCAAACCAGAGAAAACCACCTTGGAATATTTTCCTAAAACTACTCTATCTCCTTCTTCCAGCAGCACCTGCCCTCAAACCACAGTTGGACTCAATGATCTTCAAAGGCTCTTCCAACCTAAATGATTCTGTGATTCACTCATCCAACCTGTGACACTGGAGCCCTTCCAGAATACAGAATACACACTGGTAAGGGATTATTAGACCACACAAGGTTCGGAAAAGGCTCTCTATCAAGCAATTATCTAGGAGAATACCCCACCCTTGCAAATGATACCCTAGTCACACACATCATTCATTGCTTTCAGATAGGACCACTGCATGACAAACCATCTTGGTTTAAGTAACAACTGCTAAATACCCACAACACAAACCGTTTGCAAACAACTGGCCCTCACAGCAATGTTAAATACCGCAGTCATACCACTTTGTGCTCCTGCTCCCTCCATCAACAACTCGCTTGCCACCATCCATAAGTTCACGGTCTCTTGCGCTCAGCAGACTGGTCGTATCTAATGGAAGCAACTGTTCTCAAGGTGACTATCCCTCCAGAAAAGGCAGAATTGTGTATTTCAGAAGCTCTGACTTTTTTTAATATGCATATAGATACACACACCCATCACAAGTGTGTGTGCATATATAAAGACATATATGGGAGATTTTCTGAACAGGAAACTATGGAATCATTTCTAGTAGTTATAAACAACTTCCAAACTCAACATTTTGAGCTCCTAAGGCAAAACTTGCCTACTTAACTGCTTTTTAAGAAAGATTATTAACAATTTATCTATTTTTTTTGCACAAAAAAACCCCACCTACTTCACTGATCCTGAGCAGATTTTCACTGAGATGTGGTAAGACGCCGCAATCGTACCTACATAAAATCAGCTACAAGGAAAAGGTTTATTCTCTCCTCTCTGCAGTTATTCAGGAGCAGAAAATAACAGGGCAGTGATTCCCAAGCTTTTTAGCTCAGTTCTGTCACGAATGGCCGAAGGAACTCCTGGTCGTGTATCATTCTGAAGTGGCTTCAGCGCCACCATTAAGGACCTCTTGCCAAGACAGATGCAGGAAGCCTCCCGGTCCCAGCTCTCCTATCTACTCGCTATTGCTGTTTTCAGCAGTCCCTTGACTTCTCTGTCCAAAATAGCTGGGTATTTTGCCCTGTTGCCAAGACCAACGGTACCTGTTCTGCTTCTGTGGCTTCCTGATTTTACTGTAGCACAACCAACAGCAATAATAAAAAATATTTTTTACAGAGCAACACATTAAAGGTCTTTTCCAGCCAAATGATTCTATGATTCAAGAAATCCAGACTTTAAAAAAAAAAAGCTTCTCCTAGGTATAAGTGTTTACAAAGAGTAGTAGAAAACACTATTTTTAACATTCTGGGAATGCAGTCCTTAACTCAAAATAGTTCCAGAATTATTTGCCACTCGTTATCCATTACAATTCAGAACCTGTGTCTAACTTAGAAATTTAGTACGTTTACCCTGAGTTTTATAGTATAGTAAATGGTTTCATTACTTTTTACAGGAAGCAATACAGAATTATTTGTAGATTCAGTAATGGAACCAGTAAGCCAATGATCTTCCATTTCGGAAGTTCCCTAGTTATCCTGAAATAATAAAAATATATCAAGACAGCAGCAAGAAAGCAAGTGGCCAGTTCTCTACAGCATGTCAACGATAAAGAGTAGAACCATGATACTTCACTGGAATGTTCAAAAACTAAATTGAATGGCAGCATGATTGCAGTGGTTCCAGTTATGTTAATTAGGCTGAATTCATGGTTCATTGATGCTGCAATTATGCTGCAAAGAAATGCTGCAAGCATGCTATCTCATCCTCCTGCAGCCTGCTGAGTACGCTGCCGTTATTCTTCTTGTGGCAAAAAGACTTTCTAAAGACATAATACGTAGGAGTCACATTTACACTTACACCACACGCCTTGCAAAGCCGCAATTAGAAGACTGTATTTTGATACTTTCGTCTTTTTCAGATTTGATAGGAAAAGTAGCTTTCCAAGTTCCCCGGCCATTTTTTAAGCATGCTTTACTTTGCTGATTTGCATACTAAGCATACAAATTATAAGCCTTATTAGCCCCATTTCAACCGCAGGGTAAGTAAAGGAGGTGAAGAGCTTTGCCCAAAGTTATGTACCTCTTCAGTGGGAAGAGAACCTAAATACCTCCCACCTTCTTTTAATGACATGTCCCGATTGACCGCTGTGGATAAGATGCACTCACCATCCAAAATCCAAAACCTTCTGCTGTGAAAGACTGTTTAAATAAGTGACCGGTTTGTTTTCAGCATTTCCCTTCACCCAGGGCTCCAGGCCACGCGTCGGTAGGAAGGAGGTTTGCAGCGACTCATGCAGCCGTGCAGAGGTTCTGCCAGGTTGTCAGGAGCTTGAGTCCTCAGGTCTTTAGAAAATGGCAATTATGTCTAACTAAATCAACCAAATAATGACTTTGTGATATCGGAAAGCAATCAAACCATCAATGGTAAGTTAATCTGATAGCCGAATTTATTTTTTAACAGAAACCATATTTAAATCTGTATGCTCGCAGTGGAGAAACTTTGCTGTTATTTTATGTGCATTTACCTTAGTAACTAACTATTAAGTGTTCAAGTTATTCCTGATAATTAAAAATACATTAAATATACCTACAGATGCCCATACATCATGAACATTAGAGTCAAATTCATATCTTTACATCAATTCTGAAATTAAGATTTATTTTTTTTTTAATACACCACAATATGGCTACATTTAGTCCATGAAAATTGAATGCAGTGCTTAATTCAGCAACGTCAGACTTCTAACGTCACAGTTTTCTTGTTCTCCAAGAACTTTTTGGTAAGTGAAGCCTTTGTTGCCTGTTCCTGGGCAGTAACAGGTGAAGAAAACCTTCAAAGGAATGAATAAATAGACCATGAGAGGACTAAAGGAGCACACTTAAACCCGTATATGCCAGCGCCCTGTGTTTACATGAGCATGCCGCAATGGTTTCAGCGAGGCACCCTGTGAAATAAAGAGGTGCAGACGGGCATTGTACGCTCAAGTAACTTTTAGCAGACACGCGAAGAGTTGAACATGTTGGCCTGCCATGAGAAGGAAAAACTTTACCGTGGTAGCAGCTCCTTCTCTAAATGAATGTATTGGGTCGAGCTGCATAGCGCTGTGCTTTCCTTGGTATGTAGAAAGGGGTTGGTAACACACCGGCATTTTGGCTACTTCGGAGCAGTGCTCACACAGCATCAAGGCTGGGTCTCCAACATTCCCCCACCACCGCCAGTGGGCTGGGAGGGGGCAAGATCTTGGGAGGGAACGTAGCCAAGACCCCTGACCCAAACCAACCAAAGGGATATTCCATACCATATGACCTCGGCTCAGATATAAAAGCCAAGGGAAAGGAGGAGGAAGGGGGGAGGCATTCATCTTTTATGACATTTTGACTTCCAGAGCAACGGCTATGCATGCTGTAGCCCTGCTTCCTGGAAAGTGGCTGGACATCGTCTGCTCATGGGAAGTAGAGAATAAAATCTTGTTTTCCTTTTGCTACCACGCACGGCTTTTGCTTTTTTATTCAACTGCCTTTATCTTGACCCACGAGTTTTCTTTCTTTCCACCTCATTTTCTCCCACCTGTCCTGCTGAAGAGGGGAGCAGCAGAGCGGCTTGGTGGCACCTGGTGTCCAGCCAAGGTCAAACAATCACAATGATTAAGGTGTACTTGCCCTTAAGCAGACGTTGTCAAAGCTTTCCAGTTTTTACTGGGTTGAGGAGGCAGGGATGGAGGAAGATGATTTTTCAAGCAAGGATTCAGCCTGTTGTTTTGGGTTTTTTTTTTTTGTTTTTAAGAATGGCTCTATTTTAAAAACCAGCCCCTCCAGAAAATGCATTTTCCAATGCTTTTCTTCTCAAAGAAACATTGTGTGGAATCAAGTATCTAAACAGAAGCTAGGTCAATGCATACCTCCGAAGAACTAAGTATCCTTAGAGCCTAATTTCCAGGTTCACAATTGACTTAAGCGCTTAGAAGTTCAAGTCTCATTAAAAACCAATGGTGCTTAAGCACTCAATTTTTTTAAAAAATTTAAGCAGATCTTGAAAAAAATTTGATACAAGCCACTTCAAAGCTGGCTCTCTGAACTCTGGGATGATTGAGTTTCCATAATACAATTACGGTTGTAATGGAGCTGGATTGAAAGCTAAGTTCAGCTTTCAAACAATCTCACCAAAATAGTTGCAGATGATGTGTATTTTAGCTTTCTGATCCTCAGGTGATGCAAGTATTAGCAAGATACGCATTAGAAAGGGAAGGCAATACTCTAACTAGAAATAACCATCTTTTCCACAGATGAATGGACATCCATAACAATTTAATCTAACGAGACATCTAGCTTACATGCCCATTTAAAAAATGATAATGGCACTTGTCTGGCAGGTTTGTTCCTCTATGCTTCATTCAATGACTATTTCAGTTCTTTTGCTTTTTTTCTCTCTAATATTATAACAGGTCTTTTTCCAGATTAAGTCTACCAGCAGTTCTCACCCAAGCCACAGCTTCAATTAATACTCAGTTTGAGTCTTAACACAAGGAATTCATTCATAGGCTGAGCTTTGGATCTGCCTTTTATAATGAGTTTTGTAATGCTCCTAAGACGAGGAACCTAAACCAGTTTGACACTGTAACCAGTCACTATATAAACAGAAATCTAAAAGCATATTAGGAATAACAGAAATATTTAACAGGCACTAAATAATATCAATTTGAGAAATAAATTGTACTTTATATAAGAGCATGACAAAAAACCCCCCTCTTTTCAGATATATAATTATCCCAGTGGATCTGGTTTGCAATCTAAACTGCCTACTTAAGCTGGAGTTTAAATACAACACAGAAAATGATATCAAGTCTGCCAGACTTTATATGTGTGGGACAAACATATGTGTATAGGAATGTATGTGGTCGAAAAGTTTTATTACTCTCACTTGAAAGCATTACCATGGACAGGAGGAAAACTAAATGTTAAATATACCATTAATGGGAAAAATTATTTCAAATCAATGAAGCATGACAAGACGCAAGTATACTGTTTCTCAATTTCTTTTTTGCTAGTGTACACCATGGAGACAGTAAGGTTGTAAATGGCCAAGATTTAATACAGGACATCAACTAGATGAAACCTGAAACAGCACAAGTCTTAAGAACAGCTCAAAACTCTGAAGGAAATTAGCAGAGCCTACACTTTGAATCCATTACTGACTTCACACCAACCTTTTGTTTGCTTGAAAGTAGGTAAGGCTGGTATATTCTACTAACTTTACAGAATTTAAATATTTCTTTTAAAACTATGCTCACCATATCTGCTCCCAAACCAAAACCAACAGCTAGTTTATAACTTTCTCTCATAAGCAAAGCAGTAAAGTAATATTGCAAAACATAAACTGGGTATTTTGCTTATAACAAAAAGATAGTCTAATGCCTAATGTATGCCTGCTGCTCACCAGCTGAAAACTTACGGAACATAATAAACCCACTTTTACCAATTCATTAGGTAGGCAAAACTCACTTTTACAACCCAGGCTAACAACCTGTCATTCCTGGTACTCTTCTAAGCGTTCAGAGAAAGCATGAATTGATCCACAAAGGAGGTGGCAGGCTCAGAGGCACGTTAAGAACCCAGTTCCTAGAGCCCTTCTAACTGCAAATACATACCACAGGTTTATTAAGTTTAGTTTGACAAAGCGTTTGGTCCAGTACGCGTTATTGGTCAGACTATCAACATCCCCCGACTTCAGCGTAGCAACCCTGACAGCACATCTTTACCTATGACACTCACTCTCCCTTGACAACACCAAGAATGATTCCTCTATTACCTGCAATGATTTATTGAAAAGGCTTTAAAATGTCCCATGCTCCACAATCTAGGCTGAAGGAAGATGGTCAATGGAGGCGATTACATCTTAAAACGAGAGATCATCCATTACTGACAGCTTTTACATTTCTCACTTGAAAAAAAAAATATAAAAAGCCCTTGTATATGTATACATAATAGAGTTGAAATATGTAAGGCAAATATAAAGACTTGAGGGTTTAAACCCTCAGTTTATCAGCTCTACAGGCCCGATTTTGCAATCAGCTAAACCTACAGTACATTTTCATCAAGTGCTGCAAATCAGCAAAATATTAAATGAATCTTGAAAAAATGATTATGAATCCACAGTTCTGTTTGACTGTATAATTCTATTTAAGATTAAAATTACTATCATAAAAAGGCCACTTTCTGAATGTAATTCCACAAAAACACCATCACAAAAGCTTTTACTGCTATTTATGTCAGAATGTATTTTAAACAGTTCTAATCATTTACCTTTGTGGACACTTAATTAAAATTACAAAACCAATTTTAATCTGTAGTCCAATTAATATGCAAATATATGCAAATGTGGTAAATCAAGGTGGTGATTAAGTTAAGGACACTCTATTTCATGTCTGCTTTAAGTGTGAAAACAAACAATCTTTTTTGTAATTGTACTGATGGATTGTGATGTTTATAGGGTTAGTATGGGGTACAAATGTTTATGCATCAACATTATGCCAAAACAAAGATTTTATACTCTGGAGTGATTTAGCATCCAGCATACATTCAGATGTAACAAAGTCATTTTGCAGTCATCTTGTGAATTAGAATAAGGTCAAAGCAAAGTTAAATTTCTATGTCATCCATTTGTATGGCTATTTAAAATTCAACAATCACTTTCTGATGTGTTAGGTAAGAGCCAAGAAGTCTCAAGAATGGCATATTATCACCCTTTATCATTTAGTGTTCATAATACACTGGTTTATCTTTGATACTATTACAGAAATAGTTCTCCCATTAAGGTGCAAA
The DNA here is from genome assembly GCA_034008185.1 of Gorsachius magnificus. NCBI lineage: Eukaryota > Metazoa > Chordata > Aves > Pelecaniformes > Ardeidae > Gorsachius > Gorsachius magnificus. The sequence goes on along the minus strand of CM067085.1, from coordinate 4,792,462 downwards.
GATATTCATCCTTTTTAACCCTTTCTCCTCCACAAGTTCGAATTTTCATATCTGCCACCAAAGGTTCATACAGCAGCAGGGGTTTCTCTACAGATATACACTATATTCACCAAGTATCGCTAAAGTTCCTGTTTGTACCCAGTTTTGTAGCCCCTTCTTGCTCTTTCATTCCCCTCTGTTGCTGACTTTCAGAGGTTGATGCTACTTCTCATTTGCTTGCGGTGAAGCCTATCTGTTGCTCACATAGTTCCACTTAGGGCACCTATACTCTTGGACTTAAGCACCTGATTTTCTCCGTCAAGAAAATTATCATTTTGGGATATATAGTATTTAATTTTACAGCTTGAGATGTCCTTGTGAGTTCAGAAACCAGCACAGCTTTCCTTTTGCTTCATGTTCTCAGGAGTCACCAAAGTTTGGAAAGACGTTTGGTACAAAAGGACAGTTTTCAGCTAACGCCGTACTGTGATACTCCAGTATAAAACCCCCACAGACCCCCCCTCCAGGCAGCTTCATTCATGATTAACTCTCAACTACAACAGACATTTATATCAGAAAACATTTCAAAAAAACTTTGTTCAGTGTTGTTTTCACCAAGGTACTTTATTACCTTTTTTTTTTAAGATCATGTCCAGAATAGTTCGTAAGATTAAGATGAGATATTATTGAAATATTTTTACTCCAAATACTTTATACTTCTGGATTACTATTGTCACCACAAGGCATGAGAACAGGAAAGTCAGCTACACACTCAGTAAAGCAGCTTTTAAAAACCCCACAGTCTTGTTTGACTGTACGAGTCTCCTAATGAACACAAAATATTTGGAAATTATTGAAAATATGTTAGCGTTTTTAACAAGGAGAACAGACACGATATATTTTTGCTATAACTGACCTTATCAGCTTGCATTTGTGAGGCAAATCTCAGAATACACGCAGACATACCTATCATTAGGTTTCTGTAAAAAGCAGGACTGACGTATTTATGTGTCTCTTGATTTAACAGAGACTAACAAGGCACCATAAAATTCACCTGTCAGAGGTTCTAAAAAGATTTTTTAGCATGTGGTTTCTGGCTAGAAGACAAACCCCAGCCCCTCCCCTCCTCATCTGGACTCTCAAGAAAGAGCTGCTTTCTTCAAAAAGGGCAAAGATTTGCATTAGGGACCAGAAGTAGCCGAACTCTTGTGACAGCCCAACAGCTCTCCACCATGAATGACCTGTATCTAGTTTCCACCATTTTTTTCTGTGCTTTTCAAAGAGGAAAGCACATTGATTTCCAAAGAGAAGAGCAGCAGAAACAAGAGGATGGGATGGCAGACACAGCCAGCAATGCAGCTGGACCTGGCTCCGACAAACGAGAATGAAGTTGCAAATTGTGGATGGGTTTTGGTGGAGAGCTGACAGAAGGTGCGAAGGTGAAGGTCTCAACAAAATGAGTTGCACCCAGAATAACCATTACCCTCTGCATGCTCCAATATTTAACCACACATCCATAACCGCAATTACAGTCCCACGCTCTGGAAGTGATGAACATGGGGATCACTGAGCAGGGTCTGAGCCCAAGGGCAAAATGCCCACTGACTCTCTCCTGCTGTGGTGGCCACCTCGTCACACAGCTGCCCAGCTCTCTGGCTTGGGAAGAGCTATTTCTTAAATCAGCTGCATATTCCTTGTCCTGTCTGGACAAAAATCAGCGTAATGATCACAGCATCACGTCAATCCACCCAGGTCCTTGAGCTTTCTTGACAGCAGAGCAAGCATTGGCCTCTGCAGGGCTTTTGTGGTGTATAAAGACTGTAGGTTCACACTCCTGGCTGGTTCTTGAGCAGAATGAATGAGACCTTTGCTGTGTACTTAAGTATAGGGAAACAGAGTAGTTAAACCACGACACACGGATGCAGAGATGCATGCTCAGTTGAACATGCAAGAAGGTTACCCGTTAGTGCTTGCTAGAGGCACCTCCATCTATTCTTAGAGTCTGAAATCAAACATAAAGGTACCAAATACGCCAGCAGAGTTCACAGAGCTGCTGATGCTTCGGCTGGAGCTTATTTTTCAGTGGGAGATAAAAGGTGATTCTCCACATTATGTATCATCACAGGACAAATTTGTTGTAACCGACTGCACTAATACAATAGCGCTGCCAACACATACTGAAACCTAATCCCTCTGAAGACACATGAGCTTCTTTTAAGTTTCAAACCTATACCACTGAAAAACACCTTACTACTGTGTATTCAAGGATATGTTTCTTGTTAGCAGTTCTTCTCATCTTTTTCACTATTTGTATTTTTTGAAATGGAGCACTGGCTTAAAATAAAGCTGTAAATAAGCCATTATTCTTGATCATTCTGAATATTTAACCACTGAAATGTTCTATAACCAGTTTTGATATACCCAGTTATGAAGCGTTCTTCTTGTCATGATGCAGATAGCAGTTTACAGACATATTTAAAAACTCTGGCACCACTTTTACTAGGAGGACAGAGTGGCATTTCACCTCTGGAACTACATTTGGAGGTAAGCCACACGTCAGCATATAGGAAAATCAAAAGAAATGCAGGAGCATCTCACTGAAGAACAGAATTTGGAATGATACAAAGAAAAGAAAATAATCTAAATATCTAAAAGCAACACCTCCACACAGCTTATATTTAAAACTCTAATCTGTAAATGGTCGCAATTTCCTTTTACAAGTTAAAGGTCCATGGAAAATTAAAAATCAGCCAAAGGGATTTTTTTTTTTTTTTCCTTTGCTATAACGTATAGCGTGCTTGTATCATGCCTCTTCATGGTAGAAATTCAGGTCTTGTCTGTCCTCGGAGACTGCATGATGACCGGAGAACTGGAGTGAAACAATCACATCATCACAAGGAAAAAGAATGCGAAAACTGAGCAACGGAGTGCAAAACTGCTCTTGGGGGGGTGTGTGTGTGTGTGTCACTGGCTTTAGTTTATTAACCAATGTTGATCTTGTTCAGCTACTAAATAAGTCAGATGAAAGATTTTCCTCTTTGTCTCTATAACCCTCTATAGTACAGAATAAGAGATGAAAATGAACATGCTTTAACACACACTGGTCTTCCGTGTGCGTGTTTGGGTGGGAATAGCCTAAACGTTTTATAATCTTTACAATTAGAATAGAATCACAGAATCGTTTAGGTTGGAAAAGACCTCTAAGATCATCAAGCCCAACCGTTCCCCTAACCCTGCCATCCCACCACTAAACCCTGGCCCTAAGCACCTCGTCTCCCTGGTTTTTAAATACCTCTAGGGATGGGGACTCGACCCCTTCCCTGGGCAGCCCCTTCCAGTGCCTGACAATCCTTTCAGGGAAGAAATTTTTCCCAATGTCCAACCTGCCCTGGCACAACTTGGAGACCATATCCCCTCGTCCCATTGCCCGTTCCCTGGGAGCAGAGCCCAACCCCCCCGGCTTCCCCCTCCTCTCAGGCAGTTGTAGGGAGCGATGAGGGCTCCCCTCAGCCTCCTCTGCTCCAGGCTGAACCCCCCCAGCTCCCCCAGCCGCTCCCCAGCAGCCTGGGGCTCCAGACCCCTCCCCAGCTCTGCTGCCCTTCTCTGGACAAGCTCCAGCCCCTCCAGGTCCTTCGGGGAGGGAGGGGCCCAACCCTGACCCCAGCATTCGAGGGGTGGCCCCCCCAGTGCCCAGCAGAGGGGCACGGTCACTGCCCTGCTCCTGCTGGCCACACCACTCCTGATACAAGCCGGGATGCCATTGGCCCTCTTGGCCACCTGGGCAGCCTGCTGGCTCATATTCAAGATTAAAAAAGCACAGAAAATATTAAGAAGAAACAAGTATCGCATAGCAAAAACCTTTCTTTTCAAGTTTCCTTTACGTACCATAGGGCAATAGAAATCACAGCCCTTTTGGGGAAATAAAAACAAAACAACCAAACCTGCTGGCTCTTTTTCAAGTTGTCTTTCATGTTTGAGACACAATCCTCCTGTAAGTTTTGACTGAGTGCCTTAAAAGACGACCCTTTCCTATTATTTTGATTTAAATTACTAGGTTCCTTAAGTTTCTGACCTCCTGTATTTTATGATGTATTTAAAACACTTTGACTCTTATGAACTATTTAATTAAATAGATAATAACTGCACATTTGTCCTACTTGCCATTCACCAAAGTTAAGTTTCAACATTACTTCTATACAACTATCCTATATGCCTGTCATTCACCAGATTTTCTTTCAAATTACGGGGGGGAAAAAAATTGTCCTTGATTATTTCTATGATATTGATGACATCAACACATGGCATTGCAAAACTTGAGAAATAAATTTGCAATTTTTAAGTCTATGGATACTGTTTGATCAAGTCTATATGGCCAGAAGAAGAAATTGGATTCTCAGATGATATAAATTGCTATAATTGACTTCCATGGAAGTGCAGCCCTTTAAGCCAGCTGAAGATCTGGTCCACAAACCATTAGGCATGGTTGATCAAACAAACCATTTAGAAATGTTGATCTCTATGCCTTCTGCACCAGGCTACGTTGCAGGGAACAGATTACAGTCGTAAGGAAAGAAAGTTCTCTGAGCTGTATAACAAACGAGAGAGAAATCTCTGTATTCAGCTCAATATTATACCATTACTTTGGTTACAGGGTTTATGGCTTACTTGCTACCCAACTAAGGCAATTCACAAAGTAGGCACCTACTTGGTTGTTTGGCTTTGTCAATAAAACAGAGTCTCTATCAGAACGCTTATTTTTCCGCATTAAAGAATCCATGTCATAGTTAAAACTCTTTCATATGCTTAATGTACTTACCGCAGTTGTGCTGGAAAGGGCCTTTAGGTCTGCTTTATAATTGTCACATTTGCTGGTTATATTTTTAAAAGTTAAAAAAGCCCAAATCCTTGCTGGACACAGCAGTGCCCGTAACACAAACCTTTATCTGAAGACTAAATATGTCTGTGACTTGAAACGGGAGTATTGGTCATTAATGAATGGGAATGGTGATCAGAATATCATCTAATTAAAAGGTGGGCATGACGGGATAGCCTGCTGGCTTTAAATGAGAAAATGCGGTTCTGACTCACTTTGTGAAGGCCCCTGGTTTGAAGCTCTGCCATTTGATCTAACAGCAGGTATCACCCACAATAGGACGAAAATACGCGCCGGCCAAAGACGACGACTGCCTTTTTGAGCCTGACCTAGCAGGATCCTGGCGTCTGAGCACCAACGTTGGCTGAAAAACATCTGGGGGGGTGGTCCCTAGTTTTGTCTTTTTAATAAACCTTTCCGCTAGGATTCCCACGGAAGGCACAAAATACCAGGTATGTTGCTGCCTGGTGAACTGGTATAACAGAGGGGCAATGGGGGAATAACAGGGAGGGATTCTTTTCTTTTTACACACTTTGCTGATAAACCTGCCTAAATAATTGACTTTGGTACTGACTCAGACGGTACGGCTCAATTCTTTTGAATTATTCAAAAGCCTACATATTTGAGATCATTTTGGACCTTTTCCCACAACAACGAGATCCTAATGAGGGGGAAAAGGACACAAACCGTAAGAGTGTCTCAGAAATTCAATCTTCGGCTTAGACTGCTCCAGAAATAGGTCCTGCCTGAAATGTTAAAATCTTCATTATTAGTAAATAAAACAACGGAGCACACTGGGTTCCTACAAGCTCAAGTGTGTGCAGACACAGGCATGCATGAGCACACACATGTAAAGGACTTCTGTTCAGCCTTTCACGGCAAATCAGCCGATGACAAATACTTTTAATCTATTTGGAAACGTGGTTTCATAGTTCAGTCCTTTGGGGCTTGAGAACTTTGCTCACCATGTCTCTGGGGCATTAGACAGTAATCTCTGAAAAACTGCATGCTAGATTAGCTCTGAAGATCTTACTGATGATAAAAGGTATTGAGGATTTTTACGTTTACAAGGCTTGATGAAGACCAGTGCCTCCCAGTCACACATGGGAGGTCCATCACCTTGCGAGGGGCCAGGAACAGAGAGAGCAGACAGCAGCAGCATAAATCTTAAACTGTCAGAATATGTCAAAAGCAGAACAATCCCAAACCGTGTCATCTTTTCATGGTAATATTCAAATAGCCCTCTTGGTTTCCATCGCAAGGCAAGCTCTTCTTTCCTCCATCCCAACTCTATATTGCTGCCTCCTGGTACATTTCTAGCATATGTTACAACAAACGATACCAGCACATAGGTAGCTCTGAGGACCTATGCCCATCCACAGTTCCAGAGACTTCAATCTCAATTCCTAATTCATCCCCTCGCGTTACCCTTTGCTATTGCTGCTTCTCTCCATCCTCAGCCAAAAAAACTCTGTCTGACTCGCAGCATCTCTGCATCCTCGGCGCTGCCCTACTGTAACACTGGTGCCTGAAGACATCGGTTACAACACAGATGCTGGCAGAGGAACAGCTAACCAGCAGGCAGAGGCAAGAAAAATGTTGCAGGTTGTCACAGCGCTTTTATGGTTCTTCCAATAAATATTATAAAATGCACAGAATTACATAGCATAAGTGTATTAAAACAAAAAGAACTTCTCCCTACTGAAAAGCTCTGATAAATAATGTAAGTTAAGCGTAAAGGTCTTTTTCTTGCACGCCGACAAGTTATACAAGCTTTGCTGTAAACGGTCCCCACGGAAAACTGACAATTTTGGTTTGTTGGTAAATGCTGCTATGATTAGTATTCCAAAGACCATGCAATTTAACTATTAGACTGCATCAATTAGAGATGGAGTACATGAACCCTACCTTCAAACCAGTCCAATGCTCCTCCCAAGATGAATTTTCCAAATTTAGTATTAGATTTGTGCACTATTTTATACATGAAGAGATTCAAAAAAAACTTTAAAACAATGATCTTGCCCACCCTTTTTCTACTGGAGTTTCTGCTGCCACATGCCACAGAAAAATTCTGACAAATACAAGAATATTTCACAAAGATGAATAAAAGCAATGAACTACAAAATGGTCTTGTTCATGAGAACATCAACACATTACCCTCATTCTTTTGGTCCAGAAAAGGTCACAGATTGGTCCAGATCAAGAAAATGATTTTCACTTTGAGAGAAAAGCAGTTGTAGATGATTGAAAACTTGAAATTTGTTAGTAATTTTTTTTCCTATATTAAAAAATAAACCTCACTACAGCAAAGTTTCTACATATTATGCCCCAGAATAAAAAACCCAATGGCTATGAGAAGGCAGGCAAAGAAGACTGAAGCTGCTTGATGCACAGAAGACGAGTGAGCACCTGAATAACACCGTGCTGATTTATTTATGCATATAGTTAGGACCCTAAGAGAGCACATCCCTCCAGCATGATTCATTAATAGCGTTGTTAAAATTGTTTATGTATTTCACCTCTTTACAATCAACTCAACAATGTACTGTTAGAGTACGAAATTAGAAGCGCACAGTTTGTACTCTAGGACAAATCTTGACGAGCCTGCTTAAACTTAACATGAACTTGGATGCAATTTAAAAGAAGTCAGGGAACAAGATGACAACAGAAAAGGTTATGTTATGGGAAGCCCTGATGCAGAGGAACAGCACTGCTTAGAAAGGATACAGCCCCACCTTCCCACTGAAGTACTGTATACAAAATACCAAAATTAACACGGAAAGAGTCATGACAGCAACCACTTCATGTAAAATTCATAGAATCATAGAATTTTCTAGGTTGGAAAAGACCTTTAAGATCATCAAGTCCAACCGTTAACCTAACCCTGCCATCCCACCACTAAACCCCGGCCCTAAGCACCTCATCTCTCCTTCTTTTAAATACCTCCAGGGATGGGTACCTCGACCACCTCCCTGGGCAGCCCATTCCAGAGCCTGACAACCCTTTCTGTGAAGAAATTTTTCCGTACATATATGATGCAAACCCCATGCATGCTAAGCACCAAAATACACAGACAAGTTCAGTAAGACCAAACATCTCTTTCGCACTGTCCACAGCAATTCTAACAATATCCTGAGCATTAGACCGCTCACGGTAAGGATGCTGATCATGGTTTTCTGCCAGTTGGAAGCTCCTACAGAGGTGTGGTTTAAAGCCCATTTATCAGCAATATAACTTAACACTACCAAAACGTGTGTGTTTTGTTTATGCACTCTGTGCCTTTACAGAAGTTGATATTCAAAGGTAAAAAATGAAAGTGGATGGAGCACCCTCCATGCTACATTGGATGCCAGCTTTCTGCACCTAGGCTTGCTCCCTGATCCTCAGTGGCTGCGCACAGAAAATCAACTTCAAGTTTAATTGCCGACGCATAGTCGTAGCATCGACACTATCACTGGAATTACAGATACCTAAAGACTACTGGTTTAAGGAACAAAATAACTTACTGGCAGAACTTCGGGCACCAAGCAAAGCTGACTTTAACCAATACCAATTAACATCTTCAGCGCAACAAAATTACGCTCACAAGCCTGCATTAAGATCTGCTTGCAGATACCCCAGTATCTCCTTATGCTGAGCATTCATTTCAATATAATTCCAAATATTCCCTTCAGCTTACCCTTTAGTTCCCCACAGCTCCCAAGTGATGTCCTGCCAGAGCCGTGGGTGACTTCAGCAGAGCCAGGACCGGATCCCCTGTGCACCCACATGCAATGCACGGGTACCACGTCTTACAGGGCAAACCCCGTTATTCTTGGCATCTTAGCCAATATTTACATCTGTATTGACTTTATACCTTTAGAAAGAAGGACAGCGCGGCTCCTCGCCCCTCTTCTAGCCATCCAGATATATGGAAACTGAATTATTTATGGGAGCACACTAATTCTTGGTAACAAAATACCTAATTGTTCCCAATAATTTGTTCCGTCACACAGCAGTAGTACTTCTACTCTTTGTAATACATTTTATTCATCAGCAGTAACTCACACCGTTCAGAAGAATGGGATTTTAAAAAAAATAATATTTAAACAACGTTGAGGGCAACAGCTACAAGGTGCCCACAAAAGACAGCTTTAGATGCCTGCTAAATATAGTTACCTGAGTCAACAACGAAGTTGTATTTGGCAATTCAACATCTTAAAGCTATCGGCTCAATTAGGCCAAAAAGGAGGATACTGCTTATGACTGCGAGTCTCTGCCTGCATTCATTTATTGTTCAGTTCACAGTCTCCGAATACAACACAATCCTCCAACGGAGTCAGCTTTCATAATTCAGCAGTACAAAGTCTGCAAACACATGTAACCTAGATCCATATTTCACAGTGACAGCATATGATAGCAGAATGTGAAGTATTAATGCTAGTGTCACTACAGTCCTACACTCTACTGCACTTTAAGAGAAAGCAGCTGCTGAGATGAAATGTGTGCCAACTGTCTGAAGACAGAAACATAAGAAACATTCCTTCTGTTACAAAGGGAGAGACACACACAAACAGACTTTCTTTTAGACTCAACAAGCACAAAGTTTCCTACTTTCGCCTTTTACATTTCTATTTCAAAACCGCTCGCGCGCGGGGGGAAGACGCGCCTGGACGGAAGCCACAGCCTCGTCCACGAAGGAGCACTGGAAGCAGAGGAGGGTTGGGCGAAGGGGATGCGTCGGCATGGGAAACTGCTGGAACGGTGACACCAATCTGGCACGGTTCTCCAAAATCAGTTATACATATAGAAAAACCCAATTCTCACCAAATATCTCATGAGATATATGGTCACCCAGCACGCTGGTGGGAGAAGCTTTAGGACTTTCCAGGAATTCTTCTTCAACGGCCAAAGCAGTGAAATACTCTCCTGCCTGCAAACTTCTTCATCCTAAGCCATCGTCGGGGAGCGTGTGCTGTGTACCTGTGACTGAGAGCTTTCTTAATTAGACTAAGGGACACGCTACGGAATTGTAAATTGGATTAAGAAGGCACCCTTTTTTCATCTATTCTCTATATAAAGATCGGTGGAGAACCTGCTCCTCTTGATTTGTGCCTAGTCCTGGAGCAACCATACCGAATGATCTACCACCTACTGTATCACCACCTTTTAAGCACAGCGCTACAATAAAAGCGCGACAATCTGAAACGTTGGGCCATAATTCACTTAAAAACTAGTACAACCTCATTGACCTCCTTATCAAACAATTTATTGTGCATTTACAGACCGGACAATGAAATAGAGGAGGTAACGTATTAATGGTGACACTATTTGGCAAGCTCATAGCACAGTTCATTCAAAAGGCAATTTTAAAATTGAATGAAGAGGTTTGACTAGGCAATAAAAACAGCCACAATGCCCGTGAACAGTACTTAGGAGGAAAGCCTCTAATTATCCTATTTATAAATCAACAGCAATTTTACTGATGACTTCTTCTCAAACTTGATTAAAATAACTTCAAAAAATTAAAAAATAATCAGATCATATTTATTTTATTAAATTACAATTTAAAAGTGTTATTGATTCTCTTCATAAATGAAAATGATAAAAACTTGAGGACAAGAATGAGACAACATTTTTTAAGAGAAACATTTGTACAACACTCTGCAACATAATTATAGTGCTGCCCTTGGGGAAGGGGATTTTATTTTATAATGAGAATGTTTACACTGTTATGGGGTTCAATCTATCTGGGAGGGAAGGTTAAACTTCTTTCCATTAAAGACAGCCTTATAATGAAAAGCTCTGAAAGGAGAATGGAGTCTAATATAGTAGATGTAATGGCCTATTAAATGATTCACACACACAAAATGAATCAAATTCATTGTATCTTACTGCTCTTTTATGACAAAATTGTTGAAAAAATAAAACTATTGTCAAGATAATTGCATATTACATATACTGTATTACTATAACTACTCTTCTTATTGGGTGACCCAAAGTCTACATTTTAGGTACATTAATAGGACATTACATTTTAAATACTTTATAGTATTGGAATGTTGCACAAAAATCCCACTTTCACTCTGAAGGCAAAAATCAATTTAGACTTAAAGTCATGCTGCAATTCTGCATCATTCTTTTTCAATTAAGTTTTTGCATACATTCTTTATGATGTCATTTCTACATTCCTGCAACAGATGTTTGTTTATATCCCAATTTACTAAAATGCTGCCGTACTAGTTCCTGCTATTTTGAATGTAACCTCTACAACTAGCTCGTGTTTCCAAAACACAGTACAATAAATGTTTTCTTAAACTTGTCCCCTCAATCTGCTGCTAAAAATCACCATCTCTGATCGTTACGCAGTAATAGACATTGCTCTTAAAGGAGCTTGAATGGTGGGGGTTTTTTTAAAAAAAAGAAGAAATTAAATAAAAGTCATGGTACATCTCTAAATATATATATATATATATATATAAAAAGAGATCAAAAAATAGAAAATTTTGGGGGTTTGCATGAAGTACTGAAAGTTGTGTTCCCTTTGTCAAGACCTGATTTTACACATGAGCTACAATGCAGTAACTTGGCCTTCTAATAACAGCTCTGTACAAATAATTACTCTTCAGTAAGGAGCTTGTCTTGCAAACTTACATGGAGACTGAGAAAGCCTACATGACTGCGGTTAAGTCATCTATCGAACTGTCCATACGTACTCAAGCACAGTTGTATCAAGCATCAGAAACCTTGTAGTGTTACCTTTTTGGGGTGCTAATGCTTCTTAATACCGACTGCATTATTTTCATGTGTTGGGAAGTCACAGGATGTACCCGGTGCTACCACAGGGCAAGTGAAAGTACTGGTGATATGGGATGAGAATATTTTGGGTACTTTTAGCAAATAACTGAAATACACAAATCAGCAGTGGCCAGACTGTTTAGTTTTCCGGGCTAATGGCCAAAACTTGGGACACCACAAATGGTCGAAACTTCAGATTTCAGGAGCTACTAAGTTTATAGAAGCCTTTGCAGGTATACTAAGAACTTCAAAGTACCTAGCAACCTCAAATAATTTCAACTGAGTTCTATAAGAAAAAAAAGCCAGAATTTCTAAGGCGTCCTGGTGGTATTCAGACTTCTGAAAGTAGCGCGACCTTGCAGCATTAGGTCTTTGAATTTTAATGAATAAAACCAGGGGCTAAAGGACTTCGTTAAGCATTTGAAGGTTCACATGCTTTTTCTGATTATTAAAAATATTTCAACATATTTGTTACTATTTATGCTACAGGAGGGAAGCTTAATGCAAGCACCAGAGCATGAGTGGTGCACAAGGAGCCACACCAAACACTGTTGCTTCTGTCCAGTTTTTTGGCAGAACCTACTCAGTTAAGGTGAAAAATATTTCTCATCTCCAACTGGCTATAGAAACTAGTGTACTTTAAATACATTCACCTCCTAGGCTACCTATGCCTGATCAATTTTTTTAATATCATTTAAAACCAGTCTAAAATTTGACACGCTGTTTCACAGCATAAGACCATTTCTTAAAGCTTTTAACATGGAAAATTGAGGCAAGAAAAATCAATTGAAACATATTTTAAAAATTTTAACCAATTTTCCGGAACCCCAGTTCCTAAGCACTACTCAACTACTATTAAACACTATTGCAAGAAAAAAAAAAAAAATTAATCATTCACATCTCATTGAGGCATCCAGTACAAGAAGGTAAGAAATTTTCAGAAAGACAAAAAGTGGTGGAATAAACAGCAATTCATTTACCTTGCTTATAAAAGTAAGATACATTGTGGAGGATAAAGTTCTACCCACAAACAAGACTTTTCTGTTCAGATGAATAAAGTAACCACACACAAGTATGTGATACATAAGGAGATGGAGAAATTACCAATGTAAGGTAGCAAACATAAATGAAAAACGACAAGGGCTACTGAGGAACAAAATCAGGTTATTTTCCAAAGGTGCCGCAGTAGACACTAGAGTGGGACGTCTGAAAGGCAGCTCAATAGTTAGAGAACAGGCAATAGAAAAATTAGCCCATTAAACAAATGGACTCTTAATTTACCAGTGAAGAAGCCATTCAGAGACAGTTTCTAGCAGCGATCAAAAGTAGACAAGGTAGATTTTCTTGAAAGGATGCTCTGAAGAGTTTCATGTTGCAAGACTATAGGCCTTGCTCAACATTAACTACACTACTTGGAGTAAAATAATGCCGATAATATACATTATCCAGCAGATGCTCTTCCATTCAGCCATTTAGGACTGCGTCTATGTGGAATGAACATTCAGTCAACAACCACTAACTGTGAAGGTTCATCAAATCAGCTATTTAACTTCCCCCTCCCCTGGTATCTGTTTCCAGAACCTACTTTCTACTCTATTAAGACTAGATTACCCCGCTGGAGTAATACTGACACACCATATTTTTTTAATGGTTGCTCATAGCTATGCACTCTATAGGAGGATGAGCTGCACGTCCTCCCCAGTCGTTGTGTTCGAGTATCTGTACTTACCTAACAACTGCTCCATGGATAGTTTGACTTTCTAGATGAAGAGAAGTATCACTCCAATTCCCCCATGAAAAGGTTAAGAGAGAGAAAAGTAAGTACCAGAGCTTGGACCTCTGACGACAATAGTGCTCAAGTCAAATTTCATATAACCAAACAGAGCATCTTCATCGTTACAAGGCATCCTCCTAGTTAACATTTGCTTTTGAAATTTCAAGTTAACAAATGCCTTCCAAACTCCATTTTTCTCCAGAAAAAAATCCATTTGTTTTCTTTATAGTAGGTCTTTTTAAAAGGGAGTCATAACTGATGGATTACAACATGTTTCTACCTTCCCAATCTGAATTTCATAAGAATAAAATAAACCACAAATGAAAGTGCTTGTACCAGGCACGTTGAACCTTTCTTCTTCTATTAGCGTATCAGCCTGCAATCATAACTAGATCAATAGCGAAGATATCTGCTTAAAAGAGCACCATGCTTTCTTTTGTCAGAAATTCATTACTTTTTATTAGGGTCATTGCTTGAAAACTTCAAAACACCATATGGACCTAATTGTGGTTTATTTTGGCAAAAAGGAAGACACTGTAGAACAATTGAGGCATTACATTCTACAATTCCATTACTTTCATCCCTCTCCGTTTTATTACTGTGTCATTAAAGGCAACTTGAGTGAGCGAAGAATTATAGTGTCATGTGTACGGGCTAGTAGATTAATAACAAAACACACTCAAGTTTAAAGGTATCTAACAGCTGTTTTCATTATTTTGTGTAAATACGCTTGAAGCATATCTATCTGATTAGTGGATAGAGTGCTCTTCTCTGTCACATGCCATGGGCACTGCTATGTGCAAGTAATCAAAGTGCTCAGAAAATGAGTTTACATTGTTCACTGCTGAAATACACAAATGTCAGAAAGTGACTGCGCATCAAAGCTTAGGCAAATCATCTGCTGCAAGCAGACTCCAATGCACATTTCAGCTTTAAACATTCCTCTGCAGCACAATGACTGAACAGGACTTATTGCTAGCCCAAATGAAGTGACGCTCGCAGAATAATAAGTCGCTAACGTATAGATGCGCCGACAAGTTCAGCACTGAGTAGCTCTGAAAAGAGCTCAGCCGCTTTCAGAACCAGAGATACACCACTTGAATGTCATAAATACCAGGCAAGTTTATGGATATCATACAACATTTCACTACCAAAAAAAAGATATTTTTTTTTTTACCTATTGCCTTTTTATTTTTTTTTTTTATATTTTTTATTATTTTTCGTATTTTTTTGTGACTAGGTTACCAGGAGTCCTGACAGATAATCCCTATCTTTATTGGCAACAAAAGGATGACAGTTTAGGCACCCAAAAAGGATCAAATCCTCTCTATGCCATATATAGTCGCATAATTCAAGGGCGGTAATTCAAAATGAGATGGCAGATAACCTCAGTGAACTCTGAAACCAAAAGACCTGCGATGAAGTTTGATGAAGGACAGCTAAAATTTTGGCACTGAAAGGAATTACTGCATAAAAAGTTCTTTCTGTGATTCATTTGCCTCTAGCGCAGATTGAGGCAATTTCAGTACTAAACTACTCTACACAAGGTTGAATATGAAAGTGCCATAAAGAGTCATCTAAGTAAGAAAGTTAAAATAAACTCATTCTGACTCCACTGAGCTCAACAGAAGAATTTTAATCAAATGCTTCAGTGAGCAAAAGTAAACTGAGGCAAAATCGAGAAGGATGCTTACAAAGCCATGATACTCCAACATTTTGCCTGAAGACTGTTCTTGCTGAAGCGCATCTCACCTAATACCTTCCCCAAGCACTGTGACTGTCAACCCCTGGTACCACTTTGGTTTGCACTGCCTTCTGAGGGAAGATCAACCTACCACAAAACAACACAGTCCAAGACTTGATGCCCCAAGAAGTGTGTCAAAGGAAGAAGAGAGGAAGGACCAAAAGCACTGGCTAGGATGCGCTAAAATGTCCGGATGTTCCCACTGTATAGATAGAAGCAAAACCATTCCCCTTCATTTTTTTTTTTTTTTCCCTTCCCATCATGGTCATTATGAATCTGGCTAATGAAAATTCCTCCTGATCCCAAAAACGGTGAGAAATTGAATACGGTTTAGTGGTGGGATGGCAGGGTTAGGGTAACGGTTGGACTTGATGATCTTAAAGGTCTTTTCCAACGTAAACAATTCCATGATTCTATGATATGAGCAAGACACGCCTTGCAGGACACTGCTCATTCATGCAGCCCCCAATTAATGAAATACAAGACAAACATTCTGCACAGATCGCAGAACAGGCTGGTCTTCCATTTATCTTTTGTAAATGCTGGAAATACATGATTTCCTTCATGGACCAGTTCAAGTCTCAAGATTATGGTCTCAAGACTGAAGCCAGTGTGTGACCATCTCATAGTCCATCTCTTTTCACCTTCATTTTGGGGATATGATCACAGCAAACATCCACAACTGCCTGGTGCTACTCCTATATTATTTAACCGACCGTTCTATGAATTTATCATACCCCTCTTACATTTTGATAGTGTTTCAACAGTCATTTCAAAACCAAATGCCTCTCAGGAAAAACAAAAAAACAAAACCAAACAACGGCCCCACACACCCTTTTTTCATTTCCACTCTGAGCCATTTAATAATGACCAATTCATACCTAGTGGATGTTGTAAGGATTATCCTGGAACTTAAATAATTCCTCCTCTTTCATGGCATTTATCCTCTGACTGTATTTATAAAGATTAACATATATCCCCTTCTCAACCTTTATTTTGCTAGGACAAGTGAACCATACTCTTTTAATCTGCTCTCATAATACAGATCCTCCTAATCATCCTAACAGCAATTCTCTGTACCTGTTTCATAGTTTAAATTCATCTTTCTTGAACACGGGTGACCAGAAAAACATACATTTTTTCAGTGCTTTACACAGACACACCAATCTGTATCATTAACAGATATCTTTTCTACTGCATATGAGAATCACATAAGGTTTTGGGTTTCTGGTTTTTTTTAATTGGGTCTGGTGCGACTATACTGCTGCTTGGTGCATCTCCAGCAGCAAGTGGCCTACATACCTGCAATGTTCTTTACATTCTGTGTTTACCTGCATAGCCATATAGGGACCAAGGGAAGGAAGATCTGCTTGCTTCTCTATTTAACCTCTGTAAGAACCATCAGCTTGAAAAATGCTTAGAGGCTTTAAAGAATATGGTTGTGAATAGTTTTGGTGGCTTTTTGAGAGGCAAAGTCATGGAAATGAAGACACATAACCCCATCGAAGAGCATCCACGATGAGTATTCTGGCAGAGAGGGCGGAACATACCTAAAATCAAATCCATCCTGGAGAAATTAAATCAGAGACTCTTCAACTGGTGCAGAACCAGCACTAAGACACCTGCGGTTGCTAGACAAAAAGCTGACAAAGGAGGACAAGTGGAAAGATGAGGGCTCTGGCATGATGGTAAGATGTTACACACCATTCATCCCACAGCTAGTTGGGCATTAACAAAAACAGAGACAACGTGGTCTGCTGATGAGTCCCAAGATTATAAGGGGGACAGGAAATACATAAGGTAGGCTGAAGATGGACAAAGTATTCATTATTCTGCAAGCCTGACCTGAGTACTACTTAGGAGCCATCTTGTAAGAAAAGGGCACGGTTTCATGAGGAATCTACCCTAAAATTAATCATACATTGGCTGATTCAACTTAATATCTAATTCATTCTTCCTTGCTATTGCTAGTGCCTATAACATGGCTTCAAAACCAGACTGCACACAGTAGTATCTTGTCACACAATAGCCAAAACACCTTCACTGAGAATACAGATTTCTCATCGCACAAAATGCCCCACCGCAAAAAAGGCAACACAATCCAAAGATCTTTTATCATACATACTTAAGGAAAAGAAGTTGGGGAAGCGTTACTGGACTTGGATCTCCTATAGCTCCACAACTAGCAGTCCTACTACTTGGTGCTCGTGAGCCCCAAACTCTGCTGAAACCTCATTACTATTTAGACACGCATCTTTTCAATAGTAAAGCTGAACAGGCTCCTACCTTAAAAAGCACTTCTGGTACATTTACGTTGGGATTTTCATATTTTTAAATGTATGCTATTTGAATTATTTAAAGGGAAGAAGAGGAGGATTGTTTCATCTGGGAGTCACAACTGAGCAGGGGGAATGTCCAAAATATAAAATATTAAATATTCCTAGTTGCAAATGCAAAAGCAAAAAAAGAAAAAAAAAAAACCTAAACAGATTAAAATCCTCCTTCCACAACAAAGAAACTATCTGTGATTTGGCAAAATTAAAAATCATTTAACTTCATCCCATTTGGTTATGTATAAATAAAACATCTGTATTAAATTCTTCTTACACATTACATAAAGGTCATCTCCATAGGACTGGAGAGCTATGTTTCAAGTTTCCTCTTCAAACTTAAAACTGTGATTTTATGTATTCCTTCGTGTAATTTTGTTCTCTTGTTCTTTATTCTCTGAAATTCCTATAGAACATCTTAGTATCTTCTCCACTGACACTTCCATCTAACAGTGCTCAAAGCAGATCCAACCCACTTAAAGTTTTAGTTTCACATTTAATAACAATTTGCCAGGCTATCTATTCCACCACACTCTTAAAAAGGCCCTGCTTTTTTGGGGTTTGGTTGGTTTGGGTTTTTTTTTTTTTTCCCCCCCAGACTAATACTGTGTTCAAGATGAAGCATGGCTTTTTCTAAAGGTATTGCCTCTCCCCCATGACCAGTAACATAATTTCTGAAAACATTTTATATTCTCAGTGAAGAACCTCTAAAAACTTGGATATCCCTTCCTATTCCTTATCTTTTCTGTGATTTTTAGCACATCACCTGCTTTCTTTTCCATTACATTACAAGAATGAATGCCCGGAATATTTAAGAAATAAGGTTCTGTCACTGCCTCATGTAGCAACTAAGAAATAATATGCTCAACACGACTGCTTCCCTCTCGGTTACAATCCTGTAAGCATGAAATCACTTTAAAGAAAAACAAAAAATCCACCTCCATGTCTATGTAATATTCATGAATTTCGTAATAAAAAAATATGGAATTGTTCAAACGTTGAAGGGCAGTATTTTGAAATGCAAAATTCAGTGGGGACAGCCTTGTCTATAAAAATCCATCTTTCACACATGCGAAGGATTTAAGTCTGTACCTTCATGCGGATTGGAACCAAATCAGACCCAGCCACATCATTCAATGGCCAGTGTTCAGTTTTGCGTGCCACCCCTCTCCACCTGCGTTAACGACGTGCTTACACTGAGTGCCAAGCGCCCTCAGCTCCTGAGGACCGCAGTGAAAATGAGGGTATTTAGCACTTTGTAGGATCCTACCATTAATCAATAGCTTTTTTTTCCACTCTGAATAGAATGGAAGGAAAAAAAAAAAAAAAAAAACACCAACACAAAACCCAACACCAACCCAGCTTTAAGTCTGCCCCGACAATTTTAACCAATTCAACTTAAACCTCACTGATTCCTGTTACAACAATTTGATGCAAACTCTGAGATTATTTCATGTCTGAATCTTGTATGGGGATGATCTATAACCCTATCCCAGCCTTAAGGACAAAGATTCCGTTGTGAAAGGAAAAGAGCAAGAACAGATGGAGGACTGAGGTAGGAAGGTGGAGAAAGCCCAAAGCAGGGCTTGCATTTATTACGCTTTTTAAAAGGCTCGTATTTATTACGCTCTTTTAAAAGTCATATCAAATCGATGAAAACTTTTGATACTGTGGAAATTAAAGCAAAAATATATGATTGTTTCTATTCTGAGTAAATATTGCTGAATTACTGTGTTACAGACAGGCTATTCCCAGAAGAATTAAAGCCGCCATCCACACCAGTTGCTGATGAAGGTGTCATTTTCATCTCCTCTCCCATGACATCCCTCAACTTCAAATGCCCACATATATTACAGCAAGGTGGTCTATTCTCTTTTACAAGTTGCAGAGAAATTATTATGCATGGAAGTGCATAATAATCCAGTCCAGTCGTGACTCTACCACTGACTTCCCACATGAATATGCACGAATCAATTAAACCTCTGAATGCATCAATTTCCTTCTCGAGTAGTAATGATAATAATAATAATAGCTGCCCATTGTATAGGGCACTGCATGTAATATTTTTAATGCCTGCTAATGAAATGTGCTATTAATTATTAGAATGCGGTTTGGGTTTGAAAGCCAAGTACCAGCCTGGCTCAACTTTGTATTCAAAGTGGCACAACTTGAACATTTCTAAAAATTTGATGATGGGAAAGTGCTTACAAGTATTACGGCAAATCCTACTTAAAAATCAAACGGTATTTCAATCAGTATGAACACTTTTAGATCTCAGCAGCCATACTGAGGAGAAATTTGCAGCTAAGGGGTTAATCAGATTAGATGGGAGTGGTTATAGGCTCTGTGCCACAGGTTTTGCCCTTTGTGGCTTCTCACATCCCAGACTTGGAAAATATGAGCTGTGATACTGAGAAAGGTAAGAAGCCAGCACAGCCCCATCGTGATAAATGAGTTTGCATCATCTGTCATTAGAACTTCCTGCCAACAGGGTCATTCCCTATTAAATTACCACTTGTCAATGTTTAAAATACTGATTGATAAATGACTGTGCCAAAACTGATAACACAACAGCTTTTATTTTCTAATATTCTTGGTTACCACATTCTGCTACTTCAAGATACAGATATATTAGGGTTTTTTTACAAGTACTTTAGTGAAAGACAATTTAATCTAATACAAAACTAACAGGTACTGTATAATGATTGGTCCTGATATACATTACATACTATTCTTCGTGCCAAAATAAACCTACTGGCGATTTAGCGATATGGGTAGATCCAAGTTTCACATTTCATCAAATGCTAGTAATCTGTTTTATCAATATAAACTGCATTTTAATGAAAAAATTCTTTTCTTCAGTACACTTCACTTTTAATGCCCCAGAGTATAATAATTCGTTCATGCTGTAGAACAAGAATGTTTTACAAGACCTTAACTCTCCAGAGAAATTTCTCTGTAAATACAAAATGCAAGTTTTATGGGAATGTGTTGTATGCAACATGAGCAGTACCCAACATAATAAAAAACTAGGTTGCACAGAGAATTCTGCTTAAGTATCTTTGTGAGCTATTGTGAGACTAAATGGTTATTATGATAGCGTTTAGTGGAATACCTATACGACAGATAAAAGAGAGTCAGTAACGCTATTTTTGTCCCTGAATAGATAAAAAGAAATTACTTTTTAGAAAGTTTTTTCAAAACAAATACATCCCAACAGACTGTTCAGCCAGGTCCTCCTCTAGGACAGCACTCTCAGCCAGCTGCTGCTGGAGAGTTCTGGGGATATTTTGGGGGATAAAATGGGCGTGTTCAGCCTGGAGGGCCAGGCTGGGGCAACAGCTACTCCTTGGTGATCCAGAGAAAATGGAAACTCTGGTGTCACCCCCCACCCTCCCCAATGGCACACGATGGCCATGTGGGAGGCAGCCTCGTGTAAGAAAGCACCACTGACTATGGATGCTTGAGGCCACCTTCATTCACCCACCCAACTCCTGGCGGTAGGTGCAGCTCTCTGCACCTAGCACTTACCCCAGAGATGGGGAAGGTCACTGACCTGCTGCCAAATCTCCAGAACTGAAAGACCCCATTTTATGCCCCTTTTAAGCCAGTACTGCACTTTCCTCCCAATAGGTGCTGTGTCCCAGATCTTGAGAGCATCCCTTGTGCTTGCTGTGTAACTCTTTGCATGCCAACACCAACCCTCAAAACCTGCTTGCAGCGGGTGAGGAGGAAAAAAAGACATCCAGGGGAGTAATTTCCATCACCCAGTTCTTCAGCAGCAAGCCCCAAGGTAGGAGCAGTCTATTGGCATTTGCTAATTATGCTAACTACCCATAAACCGTGGTGGCAGGGAGGCTGTGCCTACCAGAGAGAGCACTGCACACCACGGAGATGCCCGAGCCACCACCAAAGGCGGCAGCTAGCCTCAGTACCAGAATCACTATCATTAGCATAGTACTCCACCTAAGCTAATATATGCTATTTCACTGGAAGGCTAATTAGCCAAAAACTGCTCTTCTAAGGTATACTGCTTCCCATATGCAAGACAGTTCACTAGAGCTCACTGGGGTACCACCGCTGAGCATCCCTCTGGGCAACGTAGGCACGTCCCTGGTGCCCATCCATAGCTCTGGGCTCTTGCGGATTCAAGTCTCTCCTTGCTTGTTGACATCTGTATTTTTCCAGCACAGCAAAGTTATTGTATAGCATCAGGTTTACGGAGGAAGGGGGAGCCTCTTAGTTACCTAAACAGAGGTCTGAAGTTCAGCCCTGCAAACCTGGTCCAAGTAATGCAAATTATTTATTTAACTTTCTAAAAATTTCCCCAAAACAGGCTCCCCCACACGTGACAGTCACGTTTCTGTACAAGAGACACTATCAGTGTCTTTTAAAAACTTCTGCTTTATTCAGGAACTCCCTTGACTGGCCCTAAAGTACTCTCTAAATTGGCATATTCTGCCTCTCTTACACTATAACTAAAAAAATATAAAATCAAATGGTTGAAAATGTCCTGTTAACTGTACAAAGTTATAAAAGCAAATGAAGAAACAACAGTCTAAAATCTCTAATTCTACTTCAAAATGTGTAAGGCAGACAGTACAAGATACAAGTTCCGCTTAAAAAAAAAGCTATTTTTATTTTCTGTTGTAATCCTCATCCTCTCATGTTTCTTTTATATTATTCCACCTTAGTCCAATCTGCATTTTGAGCTCTTAGGAACGTTACTTCGTTCTTGCTTATAAAAACATCTTCCTTTTCTACCACACCGTGATAATAATAAAGATATACTACAACCAGAGGAACAGTAATAATAACCAAAATCTGTATTACAATTTTCATTGAAATGAATTCCAGGGAGTACCTAACCTGACCCCGCTTTGCCAGCTGCCACAGACCGTATGGATGCAGGTGGGCCAAGAGAATTCATACAAAATATCAGCAAAGACCTTCCAGAGGTGTTCCAGCTGGGGTCTGCTGGCATACGGAGAGGCGAGTACCAAAGACAACGTCAGCAGAAAGGGGATTTTCATCCTAGACCATAGTTTTCCAGTGTAAAATTGGTAACAGATTATATCAAAAGAGACTTTGATTATATATGTGAAAAAAAATTAGGATTTTCTTGACATTACAAGAGAAAATATACTGAAATTAAGCCAATGACTATATAAGTGTAAATTACAATGTATTTAACTCGCTGTGTTATAAAACCCCAGTCTGATACGAAGCACATACGGCACAGAAGACCAGCTACGGGTCTGCATCCCTTGCAATACCCTATGCACTGAGAAGTGGCAGCCTTAACTCAGAGGTTCTTTTTGCCTCCAAGCTTAGCAGTACTCCAGCATGCATTTCTACATAATACACTTCATCAGGGCGTACAAAGAGGAGAACTCAAAGGCAGGAATTATAGAGCATGAACATACAGGGAGTAGCTGTGGCACCACAAGGCTGCAGCATGGAAGCTATCCGTTGTCAGAACCCAAAACCAGGAGGATTAGGTCAGCAAATTTCTTATTCTGCTAAATCCTCAAATCCTTTCATCTCTTCTCATTGTCAGATAAGGATCACAGTCTGGTGGTTTGCTCTGGGAACACCAATATGTGCCCTTATGACAAATATTTATTACAGAGAACCACCTGTCTAAAAAAGCATCGATAACTTTCTCTCAGGTAGAAAAGCAGTGATTAGGTGCCCATCTGAAATATTTAAATAGGCATTACACATATGTGTAACAGTACCTCTAATAGCATTCACAAGTATTTCCTAGGGTAGCCTTCATCATTATACCTTTGCTCTTAAGTGATTATTTACCACGCTGCTTGTGCTAGTTTGCGCACCCATCATCTACAGCGATTGCATTAAAAGGTAGATACCTTAGAGGATTAACCCATGGGACATGCTCCTTTATTACACTGGTTTAGATCAAAGGTCAGAGATATTTTATTTTGCCCTGCAATTGCAATATTAATCTAAAATAATCTTAAAAAGATCACTCTCACGTGCGTGAGGATGATTTCTTAGACCACCTCTCTCCCAAATCCAAAGGAAGATTCTGTTTAAGACACAAACACACCCTGAGATGTTCACATGCAAAATAAGAGAGGTCAAAGTAAAGAAAAAAAAAAAAAATCACCCTGGTTATTTTGCCTTCAGAATTTTTAAATATTTCCCCAACATCTCAGCAAAATTATGCATTTTAAAAAGACTGCAGGCACCGAAATGATTGTCAGTCATGCAAATAATCACTTACTTACACTGTATGAGTTTGGTTTGGATAAAGCAAATTACCATTTGAAAATAACTTGAAAAACACTCTGGGCTAAGAGCTTGCTTTGTAAGTTTTAGCTTGGCCACAATTTTTCTTAACCTTTTTCTCCTCAATCTCCATTCAGTCACTGTACTAATACAGTGGAAATTAAGAAAAACAGCGTTTGCTTGCCATAGGTGCATTCAACATTATTTAAAACATGGTAAAGAAATAGTAAATACTGGCTGCAGCTGAAGGTCAAAACCCAAAGAACTTCAGGTTTAAGCAGAAGGAGTCCTTCCTTCTGCATTTTATTTTGTGATGATATTGGGCTTTGTCTAAAAAAAAAACCAACCAGAACTTTCATCTAGAGTTAGTTGTTGAATAAAATATATATTAGAAGTACTAGAGCTGGTATTATGCTGTGTTTCTCATTACTCTGCTGAGAAAGCTGCACAGTCAGACATATTCCAGTTTATGGATTAGTTGATGAACACCTTAATTTTGTCTGTCACTGCTGAAAACAGCTTTGATATAATTTCAAGTGCAACAACCACAATAAAAACATGTCGTGCTTTGTGAGATGAGATTTGATAGAGAAGCGGGACGTTAGGAAGAGCACACAGAAAGATGGGATCTTCCCACTTGACCAGTCTGGGTAGTAGGCTACTGATTTAACCCAGCTGATCGCCTCCTGCTTTGGACAAACGAACATCATGCGTATGACTTCAGACTAATTTGTCAGGTCTAGTCTGACCCCATCTGCCAGGGCTGACAAGTCCAGAAGAGCTGATTTAATATATGAGACAGGGTTATCACAACTTCATCTCCAAAACTAGGCTTGGGCCGCATGACTTCCTAAGGTATGCCAAAAACCACAAGACCCTTTTAAAATGGCTCGATATCAAATATGCTAAGCATTCCCAGTATTCCCTCACTCGTGAAAAACGTGGTCTCTAAGAAGCAATAGTAGATCCTTAAAGATATATAGGTACTGATCTCCACTGCCATCCAGGCAGCCAAGTCCCTGAGGAACGCTGGAGGGCTTTAACCCACTTGCCAAAACCATAAGTTTTAGAGACTTAATTTTAGACCTTGATTTTTAAATGATTTGCATCCGTGCTTTACATTATAACGTTTTCCAAGATACCGAAATGCAAACCTTGCAGCATGAACATCAACAGATTGCTCAACTTCAGCTCCTGGACTAAAAATCTCTCTACCCCAAACTACCTCAAATGTATATTTAGCCTTTAAAGTAACTGTAAGTCCAAGCTGGGCAGGGACAAACATTTCAAGTGTGGCCAGAACTTACGATCAGATCAAAAGCCGGACTCTTTCAGAGTCATTACGTTGCTTTCCATCCTTATTTCAGAAAAAACCCCAAAACCTACCCACAAATGTACTCAGCACCATGTTGGTTTTAAGCGTATAATCAAATTGCAGAATCGTACTCTGTTTAGTACCGGTCCCTTTGAAGCAAAGTTCCTGTTCGGTGGGAGGAGAGTCCCTTATAACAGGAAAAACAATTGTGCCAGGTTTAATCAAAAGTGAAAAGGATCCAGCGAATGTTCCCTTGGAGCCACATAACCCACCGCTAATTTCAAGACGGGCTCCGAAACGAGGGTAATAAAAAACGTCCTTCAGAGTAAGCGGGGAAGACTGAAGAGCAACTGCGGCTGCAGCTAACGCCAACATCTGCAAGCCTGCTCCCTGCCACGGGGATGCTTTTTGCCTACCTGGGAAGCAATAAAAGAAGAGGTAGGGGAGGGAGGGGGGAACAAAATCCCACTGCAACACACCGAGGGAAACATAGCTTCTTGACTACAGGCTTAGCACTTTTACTGTTCTCCAGCATTTCTTTCTCCTCCTTGACCTCCCCTGTATAAATATATACAGAGGTGAGGAGCAGGCGACTCCTTGAAGACTAAAACAAGAGGGAAATCACTAAAACAAGTGGGAAATCACTCATCCGGAACGATGCAAGTTTGTACGACGGGCGCTAAGGGCAGGCTCGGCAGATCAGACACAGCCTGAATAGCCTCTGATTATTGAAATACATTTATCAATTAGGGGATTTTGCATATTCTCAAACTCTTTCATTAATGATGCTTTAGCTGATTAGTTAGAACGTCACCATAAATAGAGGGTTTTGGCAGACTGCAGGCAATTTATGACGTGGAAAATGTACTGACCTGCTCACATCAGGAAACCTGACTGGAAAATAAAGAACTTGGCACTTTGGTCTGATTATTTTTTCCAAATCCTTAGGTCTGTGGTCAGGAATCAGCTTCATAAATTTTCCGATGGATGTAAGAAACGATTCCATATTAAAAGCAGAGTTGAACACCACAACATCAGCAACCAAACTGTAAAAAGCGGTTAAGATTAATGAACGTACTGCTGCTGCAAAAGGAACAGAATTCTTTTAAATGCAATGGAAATAGGGTACATATTCTCATAAACAAACAAAAGGTGCAAGTGGAATGCTCATTAAAATCAGCCTTTTCATGTGAAATGTCTTGATTTCTGTCGATTCACTCTTTGAAACATTTATTAACTTTTTTTTAAACTAAGTTATAAATTACTACTATTAATCTAAAGGGAGCACATCCTATTCTATCTGTGGATCACTTTTTGTTCATAAAATGGTAAGAATATTACTCCTGCCATTATCTCTTAAAAGCATTATAAACAGGTAGGGCCCACTGCAAGGTGACTTCTGTAGAAGTAAACTTGGAAGAAAAAGAGAATTCCTTAGAAATAATCCTTCACACTGAAGGCCAAGTTACCTTTGGTTAACCTGCCTTCGACTGACCAAGTGTGTCAGGTAGCAAGACGCTAGAGAAATAGAATTTATTTTAACCTATGCATATATAATCCTGATTAAAAGTATATTCATTAAATATATGTATATAATATACATAGTACACAGTACCAAAATAAAGTTTGAAAAAAAATTTGGCCTGTTATTGCAATGTTTTGTTCTTTACTGCTGTTTTTTGAAATCAGCCGGATCGATAATTTTAAGCTGTAGTTAAAGGATAATGTGGGTATTATTTCTCTGCGTAGAGCCAGCCTGGAAAAAATGAGAAGCTATCAAAAAGCCTGAAATATCTGGAAGTTTATCCTGGAAGTGCTGACACAACCTTAGCTGCACTGGCAAACAGGCAATGCTAACGGAGGTAAGGAATGCTTTATGGCCGGTTGCTTTTCTCAATGTTATATATTGTAATACAGACCTAGGGGTCATAAGATACATTGAGGACATGCGTTCATAAGTCACCGGGCTGTTGAAAAGTATATTTGAGGTGAGAGGCTGTCATTCATCCTATCCTCACCACATCTCACTGCTGTCTGGTCGAGAAAGAGAATTGACACCGCTCACCAAAGCAGCAGGAGTCAGCAGGAAAAGCACAAAAAAAACCCAACCAAAAAACATTAGAGAGAAATAATCTTTTTCAAGCAGGCAGCAGGAACTGAAATGTTTTCTGGAACCTCACCCTCTTCCCCACCTATGGTTTTTAACCCGTTGGTCTCCTCAGTTTTGTACAAATGACCCAGTCATCTTTTCTGCATCGATTTAATGATGACATGACATCATCTCGCCTCAGCTTTTTCCTAGAGGTTCTGGCGTATCACTAGCAAATTAGAAAGATCCCGTCACCATCGCTGCACAAGCAGCTGAAAGGACTCTCAGCCATCACAGAAAAGCATGATTTTATTACATAATCTCTACAGAAACTTGGGGGGGTGGGCAGAAGCTCTTTCCAATTATCCAAAGCACCAACCTGGAGATTCAAAGTGCTCCAACTTTAACCATCTCCAAAATCTCTACGCAAAACTGGAAAGACACATTTTCCCATTTCTAGCAGTTCTAACAGAAGGTGGACCGTCTTTGCAGAAGACCCCTAAGGCAGTTAGGAACAGCACAGAGGAGATGGCTTCTATCTGCTGTTCAAATTGGGGTTTCTGCAGCAACAGAAATGGAAGATGAATATCGTATAATTACATGGAGAAGCTGTTGGAAGGCTGAAGGGACAGAATGGAACAGCTATAGAAGTAGTCTTTTTTTTAATTTTTCTAATAAGATACTTTCATTACCTTAAAAACGCATATTTGGAGGATAAATGCTTGTCAGCTTACAATAGACGTGTGAAAAATAACTGCCATAATAAAAATATTCCTTGCCCCGGTGCCAAAAAAAATACATCTTTTTGTTCTAACATCTGAAAATGGCTGCTTCTGTTTTCCAAAGATCTGTCACTATTCTCTCCCACCGCCACTGCTCAGTAAGTGGCACGTGTTGCAAATGCAGCGGCAGAAGCAGCCGCAGAATGGCCAGAGTACCCACAGATCCCTAGTTGAGAAATTTCAGTATCAACTGGCTTGTGTTATAAAGATGATAAAGATGCAAAAGCTTCACTTGTACCTTAAAACACTCAGTCCCTATTCCTAATACATCTCCTACTAACAGGTGAGAAAGATTGTGGAAATGAATTGATTTCAGTTCAAAACAACTGAGTTTTGCTGTTTCACTTCGGTCTGCGCAGTGCCTAACCACAAAGCTGTTCAGTGTTGCCATTATTAACTTCTTTCATTAACTCAGACCCGAGAAATACATTTGTTTTTAGCAACAATAAAGGACCGCAGCCTTTAAAACGTCTGGGTATTTTAGCACTGCACAATTCCTGAATACCAGATGAAAGAAATATAAGGATTTATCTGGTATGTTTACTGCCCTCTCTTCACAAGAAAAGTGCTGCAGTACATTTTAATTTCTGTTTATTTCCCTAAAACCCTCTCTATAATTTCAGTTGGATGCAGTAAAAGCTACGGCCAAGCAAGAGCTGATCAGCTGCAGCTTTGCGACGCGCCCGTGAAACAAAGCGTCTCGCTGACGGCCAGGACACGGGTCAGAATCCGCGCCGCTAACGGGAACGCCATGGAAGCCCAAGATAGCACCGTTGGGCTTTGTACAAGAAATTGAGATGAGCTGATGGAGCAGATTGTTTCTGCCACAGCACTTTTATCGACCCCTCTTCAGGACTCTGCTGGTACCTCCGTTTGCCACAGGGTCGTCGTTTATACAGAGAAGGACTCCTCAAGGCTTACGATGCTGCAAGGCTGTAGACAGGAGGACACCTTAAATAACGTGGAGCGGGGCGAGAAACACCTACCATGAAAGAATCTGGTTGTATCCGTACTGAAAATCCCTTTCCTGGCATTTCTGGACAGGATATGCCAATTGATTCTCATGGAAGTAGAGGACCTTTTTCAATTTGCCAAGGTCAGGACGGAGGGCAGCGAGTTCAGCCAGGTTAAGCACCGAGCTTGCAAAGAGGATCCTGGAAAACAAGGAGAGCAGTGTTTACTGTCTGTGAGCATGCTCGCAGGGGTCACCCCTTCCCCTTTTCCACCCCCACCCAAGAAAAACATAACCCCTATAGGGACACATCAATAGCTAAGCCTTAATACCATGTAGCAGCATTCGAAGTTTTGATCTCTTAAAAAGCAGCTGCTAAGAACCCAACTAGAAAAGCACCGAATCTCATTGGTCTTCTCAGCTCGGTTACAGAGAGATGCAAAATAAAAAAAGCTGGATGGATTTTATTGAAAAAGGCAAGAAAAGCTGTATCTGAAGGACAAATGGAACAAAGATAAGGCTGACTAGGGAATACTTTGCTTGCCAGTTTCATTACATTTTACTTCTTTATGCAACCAACTACTGAAATTCAATATATGAGCAGGAATGGCACATGTTCATGTTATGACACAAACCCTTTTGATTTATGCAGTGCACTTATCTAGTATGGTCTGGTTTTCTTTTTTTTTTCCTCCCCACCCTTTTCCTGTTTTATTTTCACATTTTTATTAGGTATCCTCTATAATGAAGTGTTGTTTCTACGCTTGCACCCCAGCATTGCCGTAGCACTCCCGCTATTCCACAGCCCACATCCTTCAATTATATAAAGCAGGCACAAACAACACTAACAAGCTGCTATCTTAGCCTCGTAAAACTTACCAGGCTATCAGCAAATGAATGTATTTAAACACGTAATATGAAATCGTGACCCTGCTGGAACCAGCGGCAGATTTCCCTGCATTTCACCAAAGGTACGCGACCATCTCCTGTCCCCTGGCTACCGCTGCTTTCAAGCAAACTGAATCCCAAACCTACAGAGGACTGCAGAGCCATAGACATTTCTCATTATAAGGAATTAAAAAAAAAAAAAAAATTGAGGCCAGGTATTTATTGCACATAAAACATTAAGCTTTAATAAACTACTTTTCAACATAGCATGTTTCTGACTTTTCTTTTTTTGCTATCCACTAGTTTAGTGGTTCAGATTCAGAATTGATTTATACAATGTTTAATTCTTTTAAAACCTTTCCCATTTTTATTCCTATTCTTCATCCTATTTTATTCCTATTTTTCCTATTTTTACATGGATCTTGTGTTCAAGATTACTGCCAAACCAACATCACTAATATTAAAAACTTCTGATCCTGGCTGACAACCTTAAAACTCATGAACTTCCCCAAATAGCCAGATATATTTATATCATAACATCACCTATGCTAACACAGCCTGTCCTTAGATAATCTGTATCTACAGAACAAACACTTCCTAGAGAACAGATCCTGTATCCATCTTCATCAACTTGAGTCAATGCTAATCTGAAAGGCTTACAAAAGTAAGAGATGAATGTTATTGCCTTGTTCATCAAATATTTGATCGTTCTAAAGGGACTGTCAAACAGAATGCCAATTAAGATACGAGCTTGGGTTTATTATGAGCCATACTAAGAGGAAAAAATAGTTTTACGTAAGTCATCGCTTATTTGTCATGAAGAGTAATAACCTCTGGCCCTCACAATGACCTGGCTGCCAGACTCAAAGCAGAGGCAGGAAAACTTCCTACGGGGGATGCAATCCCCCCTGCGAGCTTAGCACCAGAGTGACAAAGAAAAACCCAAACAGGAGAAAACAGACCCCAAACATGGCAGAAGTTTGCTACTTGGCAGAACTTTGGCTATTTCTAGATTGCACTATAGCTGATGCTTTCCTTTACCGATTTTTCAGAAAACCTCTTTCGGCAATGAGTTAGGAAGAAAACTGAATTGATGCAGGGTAGCATCTATGAACTTGCCTGCGTTTGAATGAAGAGGAGGGGAAAAAAGAGAGAGAGATGGCACATTGGGAGTGAAAACATGGGAAGCAGCACAGAGCAAAAGCAAGAATGGAAAGAGAAGACGGTGGGGGTGCCAAGGTCAATATGACGACTGGAGAGAGAAGGGCACCGGGGAGCACACTGAGAAATGAGATCCAAGATTTAAGCTTAGACAAAACCACGTCGCACTGAAATATCTGAACTCACTCAGATGGACAAAGGAATAACTACGAGAGGAATATGAAAAAAAAAAAAAAAAGAGAGAGAGATGGTTATATCCACGGGAAAGGAAAATAATGTTTGCAGTACTGGCTTAGACAAACCGGAGGATTCAATAGCATCATTAGAGGGAGCTGGAGGCTGACTTCTAGTAAGGCAAGAAAGGCCAAAAACTTGGAAATCTTGCAAGATGTAGACCCAAATTTTCTCCATCGTAAATGGGAAGGGACAGGACTCAATTAACAAGCAGATCACTTATCACCGCCCAGCCCATCGATAAACCAGCGTCAAGAGAAAACTGTTGCCATTATTAGCAAACTCAGATTTAGAGCCTGCAATGACACTGCTTACGTTTCTTACAGAAAAAAAAAAAAAAAAACAAACCCCAAACAAACCACAATTTAGTGGTAACATTATTAGAAAACCCCCTTCTTGATTCGTTTGCATTACTTCCCAGCATCTCCAGAATCTAACCCAACAAATACGAGTTTCTTTACTGGAATAAAAGCTGCTAACGACCAGCGATAACCGATTTCTCTGGCGTTAGGAGCTTAAATACCACCTGACAGCACGAGTCCCCGCGAACATGCCCACAGAGCAGCCAAGTACGCGGCTAATGGACTCACACAGGGCACTGGAGGATATGCTGGAGCGTATTTCCACTTAACACCTATTACAAGGGGAAGAAAGGAAAGTTTATTATAATGTAACGTGCGACATAAATATATGTCAGTTGTCATTCCGCGTGACATCAACTTTCATTTTACCTCGGGTTATTATTTAAGTAATAAATCCTAACAAGGTGAGCTTTATCATCCCAGAGAGTGTATCCGGGAGGTAGAGACACAAGGTGATGGCAAGAACGCTCGCAACATGATAATTCCTGACAGCTGCTGCTTGAGCACAAGTTAAATTGAACAGTTTATCTCAGCATAAAGATGTTATAAGGTTTTATGTTTAATTTAAAAAAATTAACATAAAACCCAGAGAAAGCAGAGTTAGGCAATCTTTCACAAACATGACATACTACAATCACTGTATAAGCTGGATTAGTACTTATTACCATGCTACTAGAAAATTAAGCTGTTTTTAGACCACCAAAGAGCTTTAAATTGCAACTTTTGTCTCTGTAAGAGAAACCTATATTTAAAACGTCTGCTAAATTCAAATTAACAGCTACATCATTAACGTACCATCTATACAAAACCCCCCCACATTTCAACTGCTATTACGGTATTCTTATCTAGACCTATCGACGCTACAGCATACACCACATACAGTACTCTTCAATATGGTGCGGATCGTCGCAAAACCTGCGCCGAAGGTCACATTCCTAACCCGACTGCCCTAGCTCTCCTCGCCGAAGTATCCCCGAGAATTTTCCTGTGTTACAGGTGACCTTCTTGCATCGAGCAGAACCATCGCACATGCAGGAGCATTGCTGCCTTGGAGGCCGGCCAAATTTCAGGGCCACCATCCATACAAGCTCCGGTCTTACATTAAGCGTGCGCTTAATCTCCATCGCTTAATTCACATAAATAGTTCCTCAGAAGTCAGAAGGACTATTAACTTAAGCATCTGCTTAATTCATACAAATATTCACGGGGAGGAAGCTAAGCGTGCTTGCAGGTTCAGAGCCACGATGTGTCCGGAGAACGCTCTGACCTTTGCTATTGTCTTCCCTATTATGTTATTCCAAAGGACTGAAAAGCTGTCAAATATATATATAAGAAAAAAAACCTTTACTTTTTTAAATCACCATCAGACAAAATGACTAATATAGGTTTCAATTTCTATCGAGCAAATTATAGAAGTAAAGGTGCTAGAGTATTTTTATTTTGCTTTATAAATCTTCATGTCACGTAACCGTGATTTACTCTTTTATGGCACTGCCCTAAATCTTTCAATTAAATTCCCATGCAACTTAACTAAAACCACATTTTGCCTTTCCCTTGGGAGACCACACAGGGCACATTTATGTATCTATGGATATGGAGGCTGAACTCTCCAATTCACCAGGCTTATGGCACGAAGAAAGTTTACAACAGCACCTGATTTGCACTGGAATATTCCCTCTGTCTGGCAGAAGCTCTGCCGGCACGAAGGACTGACGGATGCGGCCACAGCACAGATAACCACCTCTCCCTGGAAAAGGAGGAACGCTGTAGGATACGATCCTGCAGCAGCAGCAGGGACCGTCCTGCACTGCAAATGAAATCCAAGGTCATAAATATCTGCTGCAAAACAACTACACTCACAGTAAAATGAGTTTATGATTGTAGATCGGGCAGTTCAGAAAAGAGGTACAAGCACTCTTCGTTTGCCAGGTGCAGTGTTACAATAAAACAGAGTAAGAGTTGGATATCGCTACAAATACGAGCCTTTGGGGGGGATAAAGGTACTAAAAAAAAGATTGTTTATTGTTTATTAGACAGCACTGACTGAACTGACATTCACCCATCCTTCAGGAAGGGAGTGTGAGGCTGGAAGAAGAGTTTTTGCACCAATCTAGAACTAAAACCTTGGAGCATTTGGAGGCATCAAATCCCACCGTACTTCTCACAAGGCATTGACCGCTTTGTTCTCACCAGGCCCCAAATTATACCATATCTGCAAGTACGTTTCTTTCTCCTGAAATGCCAACTGGCAGGCCTAACGTCATATGACAGAGTCATAAACCCTCAGATTCTTACCCCAATTTTGGTTTTATTCTGGGCACGGTTCTTGTGCACTCAGCAGAGAGAAGCCAGGGTGCCACCGGGGACCGCACAGGCACTACGACCCAACACATCATGGTCAATAACCGTACAACACAGACCACCACAGTCACACCACTTCTGATGGCTACATGTTCTCCAGTTGATCAGAAACCAATCAAAATTTTATACCAAATAACAGGAGCCGTTAGGAGAACCATTTGCAGTGAGATTAGGGGCAGCTCATCCTTCTGGTGAAGGCAAGCATGGTTGGGATAAGAAGAGTTGAACACTGCTTGGCTGTGTTGCCTCCTTAAAGGTCAAAGCAAAGACAAGAGGTTGACCATAAACACATCCACCTTGAGAAACAAGGGCTCCAAAGATGACAGCGTCTTCAAGCTCCTCCAGATCAAACCTGAGGGCTCCTTCATTTCAGCCCAGTAATTCAGACAAGTCCAGGGATTTGGCTGTAAGGTATTTTTCAAGTGTAAACTGTGTATCAAATAGAATTATTAATGCCTGGAATGTTAAACAGACCAGTTATTTTTGTTTATTATTACACCCATGTTTATACGATCAACTTGCGGAAGTTGCATTTTTACCACTAGACCAAGAATTGTACACGAACTGCAATCAGATATAAAATGCTTTTCCATTTCCCATTAAACCACAGATGAGACTGAATTTCTGAACAATAAATACTAATAAGTGATAATATACGACAGTATACCGTATAATAAATAATCAATTAACAATAATTTTTTTTACATGGAACATACAAGAGTCAAAATGCTTATAGATATTATAATATATATCTCATAAATTAAGATTTTCTAGATAGAGCATAATTTGAAATGTTTACAGAAATAATTAAGTCTTACTATTTTAACGTTCTTTATTTTTCAGAACAAATCACAAGGTTTGTCATGCCTTTCATCTTAATTAGGCCATGTGTTTGTCTTATTTATTTGTTATGTACTTTCATAAACATTTACAAATATTAATTGTAAAGAAAAATATTTTTTCCTCTTGCTGTAATTACTATATGTACATATAGTACACAGTGATAAATATTCATGGCTGCTACCAGTTCAATAGTTTTGGATTTGGGGTTTGTCTTGTATACTAAAATACAGTAGAAATGAATAGCTCGTTTGAACTCATACTGCCAATCCCTGTTTAGTATTTTGATTTAAAAATACATTCTCCCTCCCTTATTTTATAGTATGTTATTTCGGACTACAGATGAAATTCTCGTTGCTACTGTGGACAGACCTTAGTTAACGTTTCCCAAAAGAATTTACTGCCTAGAAATCAAATGCATTTTCCCCTTCTTCATATATATATATATACACCAAACCCCAAACAAAACTCTAAACTCTGCATGCACATCTGCTATTTGGCACAGCTGGGTGCGTTTCCAGCCCCACTATTGCACATCCCACCCTTCCCGGTGTCTCCTCGTGCCACCCAGATTTCTGGACTCCTCTGTTAGGACCATGGGTAGAGAGTTCTTGAGAACCTCTTGCCTCAACCCGCTGACCTCACTGATCTTATCCAGCAAAGCTAGAATGGGGCTGAAGCTGAGTAATAGCAAATCTCTCACCTTTAAAATATTCAAGGTGTTACATAAACGCGTTATTTCATTTGTGCATTATTTGGGCTCGCTCTCAATTCCTTCCTGAAATTTATCTCAAATAGCCGATTGGAATATTTACATGCAATCCAACCTTACAACCTAATTTGGGGGGCCAAATCCCCAGCTGACACAACTGGGTAAGAACTAGCCTTGAACACATTACCACTTTTTTCGATGACCTTTAACTCAAAAAGATACCGAAAAGGATGTGAAAACAGTTGATCAAAAGTACTTTTCTATTTAACGTCAACAAGTAAGCTTGAAAGAGACACTCACAGATAAGACTTTTAGACATTTGAGGGGAGAGTATTTTGTTTGGTTTGCTTTGGGTTTTAGGCAACGGCACTGAAGCTTCTTGAATTTTATTAACTGGGTGGTACTATTTTTTTTTTTTCCCTAATTTGTAATTAAATTTGGCTTCAATTAATTACTGACAGATGCACATTTTTACTTTAGTGGCCAGATTGTTCACCATGGGCTACGTCGTCCTCTCTGTTTCCACAAAGGGAGAGGTCGAGACCAAGCAGCTATAGCTGTGCTGATGGGGGGAAGGAGAAAGCCATGAATCCACATCATCTTCTTTGTCCAGATTTCATCAGCGTTAAATAATGACGCAAAGGCATCTTATCAAAGCAGAACAACCCACTAGTGGGAAAGTAGCCATTGCTGGATGGTCTAGGAGAGATGTACGGATTAACCCTGCTCAAATATATGCTGCGCCGGAGCAAGAAAAAGAAAGTAAGAAGAAAGAGAAAGGACAGCGTCTGAAGGCCACAGATTCACCCAGGGTAACTACAAAGGCTGCCCAGTGAAAAGACTTTTTTTAAAGAAAAAGACTCATAAAACAGATTTTCTACTCAATTAGGTAGCATTTAAATAGCATTATTTATTGTTTTAAATTCTGCAAATTCATTTCATAGAATCATAGAATCACCTCGGTTGGAAAAGACCTTTAAGATCGAGTCCAACCGTTAACCTAGCACTGCCATCCCACCACTAAACCATGTCCCTAAGCACCTCATCTATCCTTTTAAATACCTCCAGGGATGAGGACTCGACCACCTCCCTGGGCAGCCCATTCCAGAGCCTGACAACCCTCTCGGTGAAGAATTTTTCCTAATGTCTAGCCTAAACCTGCCCTGGTGCAGCTTCAAGCCATTCCCCCTCGTCCTATCATCTGTTACCAGGGAGAAGAGGCCGACCCCCACCTCGCTACAGCCTCCTTTCAGGCAGTTGTAGAGGGCGATCAGGTCTCCCCTCAGCCTCCTCTTCTCCAGACTAAACACCCCCAGGTCCCTCAGCTGCTCCTCGTATGACTTGTGTTCCAGACCCCTCACCAGCTTGGTTGCTCTCCTCTGGACCTGTTCCAGCAAGGCAACATCTTTCTTGTAGTGAGGGGCCCAAAACTGAACACAGTATTCGAGGTGCGGCCTCACCAGCACCGAGTACAGGGGCACGATCACTTCCCTGCTCCTGCTGGCCACACTATTCCTGATACAGGCCAGGATGCCATTGGCCTTCTTGGCCACCTGGGCACACTGCTGGCTCATATTCAGGCGGCTGTCAATCAGTACCCCCAGGTCTTTTTCCACCAGGCAGCTTTCCAGCCACTCTTCCTCAAGCCTGTAGCGCTGCATGGGGTTGTTGTGACCAAAGTGCAGGACCCGGCACTTGACCTTGTTGAACCTCATACAGTTGGCCTCAGCCCATCGATCCAGCCTGTCCAGGTCCCTCTGCAGAGCCCTCCTCCCCTCCCAGCAGATCAACACTACCACCCAGTTTGGTGTCATCTGCAAATTTACTGAGGGCACCCTCAATCCCCTCGTCCAGGTCATTGATAAAGATATTAAACAAGACTGGCCCTAGAACTGAGCCCTGGGGGACATCGTGTATCTTATCTGTCTAACTCTGGAGAAAAACCAAGCACATCAAATGACTGGCATGAAAAATGCAGTATGCCCGAGAGGCTGGAGCAACATGGAGAAGTCTTAAGACTATAAAACACAACACTAGTGCTGAACAACAAACTTTGAGGAACATTACTTCACATCATCTGGTGTCAGTCTGGATCCAGGCCGACACAGAAGAGACAGTCCATGTCATGGATATACGGACCTCACTGCAAGCAAAACCGATTTATAGCATTGAAGGGGAAACCAAACTCAGCGCAGCACAGACTCGCCAAAATAGTGAGAGTTTCCCTTGAAAAGGTTTATATGAATAGTTGCTAGAATGAATGGCAAAGTAAAACAGTAGCTGATTTTCCTTTATTTTAAAATACCTTCTCATGATTTTCAGGTTTACACTTTTTATGTTTTAAAACAACAGCCACAATCACAGAGAAGATGAGCAGGGTCTTAGCAGACCAGTTAACAGTTTTACATTTCAAGTGCCTCCAAAATCCTGTTCTCCAAAACATTTCAGACTCTTGTGTGTGTTGCTTTATGCACTTGACATCCAACCACTTTTTCAGAAATTTGAAGACTATCGCTAAAAGGAACTTGGTTTTCTTAGCAAATATATTTCACTTTTTTCTTATATCCCATGGCCCCGATTTCATCTCGCACAATCTATAAACAGCAGGTCCTTTAAAAAAATATTTTTGTGGAAGCTAATGCTCTCGTAGCTAATTTTCCAAAAAAACTCCCACTCCAGAGCATCAACCCAAGGCATAACGACTGCCTACGAATGGGGACCTCAGGAAAAGCAGGATTCTTCCCAGAAAACTAATACAGTCCTCGAAAAAACTCAGATTGTCATAAAACCTGAGCAGCTGGCAACTCTGTCACCATGAAGTATCCATATGGAAGACCGAGATGTGTCAAACTACCCAAAACGAGTTTGGATAGTGCAGAAGATGGAATAAATAATTCAGTATCTTCAACACTTTCAACAGCAGGTAGTAGATATGCTACCTGCTTCCACAACGTGCCAAAATGTAACATGCGAGTGAGAGCGAGGGAGAGAATGTGAGTATCTCCAACCTGTTTTCATGAGGATATTTTGCTCGAGGAACTTCTCTTTTTAGAGGCATATGATCCGTATCAGATGTTTGTCAGGAGCAGGCAGCACCACAGAACATTAGGAATAACTTTGTGATTTTAATATTCACAAAGTGCATACACCTTCACATGCCTATGTAAAAACCATCTCTTAATCAAATATTACAAAAAATATAAGGAAAGTGCAAATATTTATTTCTCACGACCGCCCTTCACACTTCTACAATATTTGTTGCTGCGGCATAGCGGCAACTTTCCTGCCGTAATATAAGCTGGGCAAACTATTCAATGGGATCGGCGGGCTGGCAATCAGAACCACAATTTCAACATTTCTGCTCTGCGTTCATGTGATAGTTCAACCCTACATTGGGCAGCGTCAATCTTCTTCCTTCTCTTCCTATAAGAAACAGCCACACGTTGAGCTTAAAGGTACATCGTGTATACGTACCGAAGATAAAGCGACACTCCTGTTTCTCTAAGAAATTGAAATAAGACTATTTACTGCTTAAGAGCCTCCAGATCTGTCGATCTGACATCTATATCTATGGAATAAACTAAACGAGAAAGTGCCATTAGAAGAGAGGGGATGTCACTGCGTAACTAGCCAGGAGTTTCCAGGAGAGTAGTGGCTCTCTGATTTCCCCATTTAAGTCAAAATCAAATATCATTAACTATTTCTGAAATATCAGCATGGGACAACATGAGCTACTCACTAGCCCTGAACACCCATGACCGTTGCAACACCTTGCTGGGCATTCCACACTGCTCCTCCAGCATCTCCTGCAGGTAGAAGGTGATGCTCAGTCTCCGAGACCACAAAAAAGTAGGTTGCAGGAGACCCCCACTTACTGGTAGGTACCAGAGGACCAAAGCCCTACCTACATGGAGATATTTATCAACCAGCACTTCACCAAAACCATGGGGACAGCCCGTAGGCCAATATTCAAAAACATATCAATAAGGAAAAATTCAGTCTTCGTGTATTACACACTATTTTCAGCCACTAGACTTTCTTATTAGATCATTTTTTAACTCAGCAAAGCCCATGCTCGCTACTAGATTTGAACGATTACACCGAAATGGCTGAATGACCGACTGAAGCGAGATTTCAAAGTGAGACAAATGTTCTCCTAAATTCAAAAGCTGCCAAACATATTTCATCAGACTTTCAAAAAAAAAAAATAATTGTTTTGTCTGTTCTGAATTAAGCTTTGAGAGAGGTTTCTCTACAAACATGGCTAAAGATCACAAAGGAGAGCATTTGGATTGAATGTAACCCTTCAGTCATATATTTATTAAATAAAATTTGCATCGTGCCTGGCATATACCATAAACTGGTTTATCTCCATCTACATAACACGATTTTAAGCGTCAAATGATAGGACATCAATACAGATTATTTCGTGTGTTATCATAACACACCTCTATCTAGAATGCTACCAGCAAGAGAGAAGGAATAAAAAGGTCTCAGCTCTGCAGCTTGGGCAAGGCAGTTTGGAGCTCCTGACACAGGACATGGGGGACTGACACAAGAGCAGAGACATATGGGAGAGAATTCAAAGAGGTGTGCTAAAATTGTGAGAGAATTTGGTGCTTGTGAAATTGAAGCCTTTTGCCCATTTCTTAAATGGCCTCCAGGTCCTGGCTGAGAGTTTTGCAGGGCTAACAACTACACCAGTTACTTACAGTCATGTTCAAGTCAATTTTTACAACACAGATATATTTCCCGAGTACGCAAACCGAACCCCAATGCCACAGCACTTTGAGATTTTTCCCCACATGGCAAATCTGATAATGAAATAATCACCTAATAATGATGCTTTTAGGTTTCCAGATTTTTTACAAATTATGTTTTCCCATCACCTCTCATATGCAACTCTGGGATCTTGAAACATCTGAACTCCCTTTATCATTAAATAAAGCACCCAGTGCATTCGCCCAGTATTCCCCAGTAACATGCAGGAGAAATCCACGCCTCTGGGGTTGAAGTCATACATAACAAAGTCAGAAGAATATGCTCAGATGCTTTCTAATCTTTAAGATTAAGAAACTGAGGCCAGAGCTTGCTTATCGAGGGCCACGGAGAGAACCAGTGCCACAGCGAGAACTCAGGAGCCCAAGCCGGAGTCAAAGATAAGCGAGTGTCATGGTTTAGTGATTTAATCAGCTCATGAATGATCACGTCACCGTTTACATATCTCACGGACCCTGCTCACCACAGCACCTGACACGTCCCAAAATAAAACGCCGTCTTCGTGAGACCGTTCACAGCAATTCAGATATTTTCAGATATCACATTTTCAGGCACAGACAGTACGTGTGTATGCACGTGTCTGCATGCACAGACAGATATACAGCACATACACAACATGTATATATACCATATACATATATATTTTCTGCACTTCTATCGAATTCCACCATAAAACTTAATTCCACCACTACATTCTGAATTAAGCCATTTAAACCATGGCCAGGAAAAATTGTTGACAACAGCTGATTTGTTATCAGGAGAAGATCATGCATCTCTCCGTCACGAAAAGCTAAAAATCTGTTTGAGGTGGCTGGCCAACAGGCTTTCGTATCTGCAGGAACTGAGAAAAGTGATTTAGTTTTGGTCAAGGTCACCAAATAATAAAATTATTCCAGCAATGCCTTTGGACTACACGTAAAAAACTTTCAGGGGCTCCCGAAAAGGAAACTTTCCTCAAGCTGTTTGTCAAGATGAGCAGAGTTGTTCTTTGGGAAGTATTGCCAAAAAAGTTCTGGAGCACTGGTAGCTGTACAATCATATGGGATTAATTTTCTGTGTATCTCTCTATATATTGCTGGAAGAAACAAATTAACTTCAAAATTCAAAGATCTTTGTACAGCCCTGTGCTCTTAGGTACAAATATTTAAGTAAGCTCTACTTCCTGTCAAACACTGAAATGGATATTCAATTACATTGAATTATTATAGATACAAGCAGTAAAATTTCTTTTCTGCTTTCTCTGAGAGCTCCTGCATCTTAGTATTTCTTGCACTGGGTATAAAAGATAATTTAATGTTATCTGTGATTTAAATTCCTGCTTCTATTAAAATACTAAGTGTGTGCCAGACATTGAAGCATGTGCCCAGAAGCCTGTGCCAGGAGTCTCACCAATATCCCCCATAGAGGATGACCCTGAAAACTAACTCAGGAAAACAGCATTTATTGACCATGTTCCTTACCCCAGCATCTTCCGATGATTTCAGGACACCATCCCTTCATTCACTTTCTTTTCTTGAAAAGAAGTGAATAAACAAACAAACCACACAGAAGGAAGGAACTTCACCATTCCAACCCCACCTGAACCCAACCCCCCCCCACTAAGCCCTATGACCACCACCTGTACGTGCTCAGCACAGCGGGAGCTGCCCCAGCCTGAAGGCACAACGCAAGGGGGAAATGCTCCACTTGGCTTCCTAGATGATATTAAAGAAAGGAATATAGTTAGTGATTTGGGGGGAAAAAAAAAGGAAAGGGAAATCTCCCTCTGTCTTGCTGCCACACGACCTGTGGATTGACTTGATGAGAATGAAGCAAACCAGAAGATAAAAGTAGAAAAACTTGGCTTCTTCCTTTCTTCTTTCTCCTGTGTTTGGATAAATCACCACAGATATTAGTAGAAAGTGCAAAACCAAGGAGGAGCAGGGCACCAGTAAAGAATATCAAGCAAAAATTACATCTGTCAGCGCAGTGTCCTGACCAGTCCCACCACAGACCTCCTAGGGCTACTGTTTCAAGGCAAAATTAAACAGGATTACATGGAAACAGTTCAGGAATGACATTTTCCAGCTTTGTGTCATGTTACATTATTTGAATGAATCTCAACTTTTAAAAAACATCCAAACACCAGAGAAAAGCGAATGACGGCTGTAAAAAAAAAAACACAAAACCCTCCTAAGACACTTGGTAGAAGCAAAAGAGCCTCCCATGGTGAGTATTACCCTTGGTAAGAAGGGGTAACAAGGTCTTTTAAAAAATATTCTTTTTATTGCAAGTTTATATGAAGAATGCTTATTATTCTATTAGCAATTTTTACCGGCGAAGTTACTCAGGTTGTGCCTATGGGTCTTTGCATGTCCATCTCAAGAGTCACTGGATGAAGCCCAGGGCTCCCACCACAGCCGCTCTCCCAACCCCACCACCTTCAAGGTGCAGAGTTACACAGTGCAGCAAGGGCTCAGCTTTATTGAAAGGACACAGCCCTGAAACTACAGAAAAAGCTCTTCAGAAGTATGGAAAAAAAAAATTATGCAGGATTTTTTTTTCGAGGTTACCAAGAAATTCGAAGCAGCAAGCACTCAACCTCCCTCTTCTCTCCACTCACAAGCACTTACAGGAAGCCTATTCTTAACCCTTCTACACAGACAAAATTCCCTTTTATCTTCCATTTATTTTCATTTTTACCTGAAAGGCAGAGAAGAGTTGGGCTTTTATGTACAACAAACACGAACTGGACTTTTTTTTTTTTTTGCAGCGCATTAGACTGTGGTCTACTTCCACCGATGCGAATGCATACCTGAATTTCCACAAAAATAACAATTTTGCCCTTCTGATTTAAGTATGGCATATATTTAATGTAACCTTCATCTATACACATTCTCACTGTTTAAGAACTTGGCGCAGGTGTTCTTAATAAAATAAATTTATTTTTAAAAAGGATGCTATTCTATAAGCTTTGAAGCTCACACATAGTCTAACTTAACCCAGCTTGGGCTCATCTGGTCTTTAAATGACTTCTTTCATGTGGTCAGCCCACGAGCCATACGTACTGCTGCTCAATCACGCCACTGTACATCGTCAGCGTGAGGATGATTTGCATGATTTGCATTTCCTGTACTGTTTGAGCTTCAATGAGCTCTAAGCACCACGTACAAAAGAAACCACCGCCAAGTAATGCAAAGATTTTAGTTAAACCAGATGAGACTATTTTAGTCAGGCTGCCAATACTGAAGAAAAAAAAAAAGTCTCAGGGATATCCTGTTAAATAAGGATTTATTTGGAGGGAATCTGAACCTTCGATTCATACCCTTACTTCTAAAACATAAAAGGTGTATGAATTCCTTAATAAACAAGGCCTAGCAGAAAATAATTCGTCGAGAACATTTTCTTTTTACATATGTTCTTTAGATTTTGGCACCACAGTACGTTAGCAATTTACTGATTTAATAGTTCATAAATGGGTTCTGATTACATTAGATTTCCTACCATATAAAACTAATTCTAATTAAACAGAATTCACCGATTGCTGGTTGAAATTTCTCCCTATGAAGAAATCTTGTATTTTATCACAAATGATCAATAAAAGCTGTTGGACAAATAACTATGATAGAAACAGCATTACAGTGGGCTTCAATGAATAAGTACAAAAGTGGGGAAAAAAAAAGTACCAGAGCCTCGTTGTCATGAAAAACAGAGACAGATGGGGAGACAGACCTATATGATGCTACAAATAGATGAATATCTTGTAAGGATTTCAACAAATGTTAGAAGACCTAGTCAAAATTTGA
The DNA here is from genome assembly GCA_034008185.1 of Gorsachius magnificus. Lineage (NCBI taxonomy): Eukaryota > Metazoa > Chordata > Aves > Pelecaniformes > Ardeidae > Gorsachius > Gorsachius magnificus. The sequence goes on along the minus strand of CM067085.1, from coordinate 4,748,467 downwards.
AAACCTACAGATTTGCTTGTACTGCTGAAGTTCACCTGAAATCCAAGCCATAATATAATCATTACCCGTATTATCAAAGCTTCAAAAATAACAATAAAAATACAGAGTATCCTTAAAGACTTTACAGGCTCCTTTGTAGCTAATGGCACAATTAATAATGTCATTATTTCATACAAGCCCTGTGTTAGTACAAAAAAAAAATATTAGGAAAGTTTGCTTTAATAGCTACCTTGGAAATGAGGTGTATCCTCTTCCCAACTTAAAAACAAAAGGTGCGCACATAAACTTCACGTGCAACGCTGTATTTTATAGTAAGTCTCTTTAAAATGGTAGATAAATCCAGACCCTTGAAAGATTAATAAATAATAGCACACTGATACAGCGAACCGCGTGTGACCCGCGACAGGGTGTGCATCACGTACGCCCGATAGCAACCCAAGGCAGTCTGTGCGAGCGCTCAAGGAATCTGCATATAATCATGCTTAATAAAAACCACGGAAAACTCCCATTGCTGCGGGTTCCAAAGGACATTCATGCTATAGAAAATGAAGTTGCAGCTTCATTTTTCTGTATTGTTTAAATGGAACCATACAGAAGAAGTGGAAGAAACTGTAACTGAGGGGGTTAAATTCTGTCCTGAACACAAAAGTTCCACCTATTCCATTGTTGCCTGCAAATTTACAGTCAAGAGCAATATTTAATCACAACATGGACTTTCTATATTGTAAGATTTAGTCATAAAATGGCTACCATATTAAAAATGCATTCTGTCATTTTTCCTCTTAGAGATCTCCCCTATAATGCTCTTACTTAAAGGTCAGCTAATTTTATTATGGGAAGTATCTAATAACCTTTATTAATTCTTAGGCTCACAGTTTGCTAGCACATCAACCAAATAAATATCACACCGAAGGAAGACACGACACAAACCAAGCTATTGAATTTCCTCTCTCCTGTGTGGACAAAAATCTCTATTTGCAATAGAAAAAAAAAAAAAAAAGATGTCATTACAAATGTAATACATGGGTTTTGCTCTGGAAATTACGAAAGCCTGTATAGATGGAGCTTTTTCAAAGCCAGGCTACTGGTCCTCCCCCATGCTCCAAGATGCTGAGACCACTGAATGAGGTGCTAAGTCCAATAACGTCCAAGCACAACCAATAATTCCAAATGTTATAGTTATACAGCACCTTTCTGGGGGGTTTTTTGGTCATTTCCTAGACTTGCAGGACATGCATAACATTGGAGAACATAACTAAGAACTGTGCTTTCAAACTTTTCTGCTGTCTTTAGATTAATAAAATGACTGACAGCATGAAAATATCAAAGTTAAAACTATATGTATTTATATCTTATTCTCATGGCAACTCTTGTACGGGAAGCATTATTAGTGTTGCACACTGTAAAAGGATGCAAGAATATCCAGTGCTTTATTACGTAAAGCAAAAACACTTAAGTAGATCAGAATGCAGCATTATTCGTGATCAGCCTTTCCTAGCACACGGCTTTGGGTGAGTTTGTTCCTAAGAAACATTGCTACGCTTGCAACTAAAAATAGATAGTTATTTTTAGCTAGTTAATCACACGAGGAGGAGAAGAGACAGTTTCTATCAGTCGCCTTTAATTTCCAAAATAATTCCATAGTGTACCCTGCACGTATATCATGAAAATCCCTGGCACACCACCGCCAGGCTCGCGCACCGTGAGCCACGCGCCGGCTGCCAGTGGAAGCAAAATGGGGTTTAAAAGATTCCAGCAACAATAGTCTTGTGACTAAATCAGAAACAGAAGCAGAAGTCATGAGCCAAACAGATACCTATCGGTTTCCTTAAGCTTAATCTGATTAAAACATGGCGCTCAAAAAAATGTTAAATAGAATGCCACGTCAGAGAGCAGGCAAATGATAAAAATAGTTCATGACAGGAAATCATTATTAAGCCAGCATTACTGGTGCGTCTGTTATGGAAATTTCCCGTAATTTCTCAAGGTTTCCCCTTATGCTTTTCTTGAGTTGCCTATTACACTTTTTTTTCCCCCCCCCTCCTCAATGGCGTGTAAGTTTGAGATGTAAAAAGAAAATTATCACTGCAATTTTCCAACTATACTCTGCTCAATACCATCTCAAGTGTGTCATACATCAACCTGTCATTCACTTCAACAAGAAATCACATAATATTCAGAGGCAGAAAATAATCCAAAATGGGCAAGTGCCACTATGGCAAAAACACATTCATATGCCTCCCGGGGGGCGGGGGGGGGAAGCAATTTTAATCTTAATTTCAAGGACTTGCATAATGCAAGCGTCTTAAAAATATTTAAGTGGGGGGAAAAGTTTCTATGAAAAACTGCTGGGAATGACAGGAGAGCCATTCTAGAGTGTACCAACCAAAATTAGAAGAACAAAACTTTTGATAATACACTATCACAGATCAACCTTGGTGTTTTAAAACGCTTACACAAATAAAATTCAGCACCCTAAAATAAAATTTTAAAGATGAAGTCATCATTACTATCCTTCCTATTACCACCCCTCTCACAACCATCCTCTGGATTATTGCACCTCTAGAGCCCTCCATAAAATACAAACTAGACTTGCAGCATCTTGTCCTGCCTTTAGTTCCATAATTCAGAAAAAGCTCTTACAAAAAACCCAACGAAACAAGACAAATAAACACAAAAAATACGATTACAAGGTCTGACTTTACAAGGCTAACTCCCATTACTAAACCCCTATTTTGGCATATTGAAGAGACTTCAACAGCCACCCCCAAAAACCTTTGGTTTCTTTTTAGAACATCACTGGTGGGGAAAAAACTACCGTCAATCAAATTAGCCGTCTTCAATGAAAATAGGCATTTCACCTCTAATAATGATTCAGGATCAAATTAGCCGTCTTTTCAATGAAAATAGGCATTTCACCTCTAATAATGATTCAGGCTTTCCCAAAGAAAAACCATGATTTAGTTGGCCACTGATGCTTTCCAGCACAAGGACACCCAACGCCCCTTTCTGTACCACCGCTCATCCTCTGATGGCCCCTTCGCCCAGCAGCCTCCCCACTGCTGTGCATGGATACCAGCAAGTTTTAAAATTTCAAATTTAAATTATTTGCCACTGGCACATCATAAGACAAACACATGACGTGAGAAAACAAAGATGTACTGCACAGAGACACATCTTGACAGAAGTAGGGCTGGTCTTTAATCAAACTCAACCTACTGCCCACCTAAAATCCAAGGGTGACAATACATCACAGGAATAAAGACAAGTTTTAACGACAGTAGAGTCACCATGTGTTTCGCAGGAGTTTTCCAAGATCTCCTTGATTTTTTTCTTGGGTGTTGGCATATTAATCCCGCAACAGCCAAGCTGTATCTTACTCAGCATGAAAAGGAACATGCATCCTATTTACAGCGGTGCTTAAACCTTATTCCATAAAGAGTTTTCCAAGAGCGCTTGCATCTATTCTTCTTAATAATCCTCCCACATTAAGAAATAATTATCTAATACAGGGAGTAATCAGCTCATGGTTTTACTCCAGTCATCCTCTTTGACAAAGTAAGGAAAAAAACACCCAACTGTGAAGCATTAGAAAGTCAAGGTTCAAAACATCCACGTTTATTGAGATCAACCAAATGTATTTAGATCTCAATGCAACAAGACCAAGTGCTGTCTCTTGATACAGAAATGCCTATCTGGTAAATCCAAAACCTGTATTTCTGCAACGGGCCTCTACCAGGACACACGCAACGTCACAGCGAAGGATGCACAGCCCGAGATGCTGGAAGAAAAGCTGGCAACAGTTAAACTAAAACTAGTTTTAATGTTAAATTTAACATTTTACCGTGCCAGAACATGGTGAAACAAAGGAATTTCACGCTGTCCTGCAAGGAGAATTAAATAGCTTCCTTATCTGAAATACCAATATAGAAGTATGGACTGACAGATTATTAATTTATTACAGTATTAATAATGGCAGCAATAATATTAAGAACAGGCCGTAAGACAGAGCCAAGCACGCCCTTCCAGGCAAGGACTGAATGGGGAAAGTTCAAGCGTGCACCAACAGCCACCGGGATCAACGCAAATTTGTTCACAACGCCTTTCGTATCCCCCCCCCCCCTCAGATCTATTCTCTCTCTATTACCCTAGGAAAGGAGACATGCAAGGGAGAAACAGGCATTCTTGTGGTTCTTAAGAGCGAAAATACGTATGCATGGAGTTATATGGAGAGCCAGAACACCTCCGCTGGCTGAAGGCTGAGTCATCCACTTCAGAAGAATGACCAGTAATTAAACAAGAATACGTAAAGCTATTAAGTGCAAGTATCAATTCCAACCTATGACACCAAAGGGAGAGACGCTTCCTATGTACTGAAACCATGGATATATCATACAGAGGAGTCGCCTGCAAAATAACCTCTCACCTAAGGAAATTCTTCTCCTTAGGAAGCCAAACAAAAACAATCTAAAATATTTATTGCCATCAACTTCATCCCTGTTCCATAAACTGCTTAAGAGACATGACATCATGCTAACCACCTAGACCCATCTGTCTGGTTGATGATAGTCCCAGATTTCAGGCTGAGGACTAAACTGCCGGAGCATGGAAGGGTGCAAATCTACAGGTCATCACAGACGCTGAACACAAATCTGACTCACCAAAGCCAGAGCTGATGCTCCAGCAAATACAGAGGGTCTGGCGGTGGCAGAGACTGACACCACAACAACAGGTCTTGCAGTATTTTTGTCTTTTCAGCCTCCTTGGATGGAAGTATGAAGGCTTCCCTTTAAATGGGCCAGATCTAATTGCTCCATCCTCCAGTCCCTGCATTCACAGTTCTGCTTTCATATGGAAAGACATCCACGGCATCCGAGTGTATTTCCCAACGCGTTAGCAAAATAATTAGCAAGCTCCATGCCCCGATGGGACATTGCCGTCCGTTTTCTATCAGTTAGCATAGCAAGCTGCATCTCCCTTCGCTCCATGGTTTCTCTTCCACATTCCTAGACCTGAGCTATATGATCGATAAAGTCCCTTTATACAGCTCATTTCTAAATCTTACTTGACTAGAAGTATTTGTCCGTTTCTCCCTTTCCAGCCCCTTACATCACTAAGTGCCAAGCCCTTGGCAATCCAATATTCATAAATCAGGCTTCAAAGACGCAATTCTGAATCGTCTTGACTCAGGTTGGGACAAGGAGAGGCATGGACCCCCAAACGCATCTCTCCCTGCTTCTGCAGGAAGGAGCAGATGGCCGCCGTCCAGATGGCCGCCAACCTCGTCTCACCAATTTCAACATCTGTATCTTGAATGACATCTCAAAGGATGGTCCTGAGACAGACGGCAGGGCACTGCCCGCAGCTCCCGGCTACACGGCTTATCCACAAGCCAAAGCATTTTGCAAAATGCAGGATGACAAGCCTGAAAAAAGGTTAAGACTAATTAAAGTTTGTAGCAGGGCACAGCTGAAAAGGAGTTCAAAGTAGACATTAAGGAGAAATCCATCTTAAATGTATATGTATTAAGCATATCTCAAATCAGAGTTTTTCTCCCCAGCCACAATCATCCCTTGCTTTCCACATGGCACCTTGTAAACCAAGGCAACGCCTCAGCACCGGTCATTTGTACCTAACAGAAATTAAAATGCGAACCACAAAAACCCAACCAACCCCAACGGTTTTGCTTCCAGGTCACCCCACAGCTGAGATTGGGTTTATTTTTCAGCTTCCAGACCAAAAGTCCCTAACAGCACTGCAAGAGCACTCAAGCACTCACAATGGATTTGACCCAGCTTTAAACATGATAAAGTTCCCAAGACTCAGTGAAGCAGTGGTCGATGAATTCCAGCTTGAAGTAGCCAAAGAGTAATTTGTGAGATTCGTGTACCGTCTAAGCCTAATTTTAACGCAGCCACAAATTATATTATTTCTTCATATGAACTTAATCCAGCTCCTCTTTGGGGCAGTGAAATTTTAAATCTACCTTCCTGTTGAAGGTAGTAAACCAATTTTGACTGCCACAGTAAGGGGCTGGTACGAATTAATTATTTCAACAATTTTATGGCATATATTCTTCTACAGTTTATGTAATAAAATCAAAAATTGTTACTGTTTTCTTACTCTGAGTGCATAATCTCCTCAAGAAGACTATTTCCAGACATTTAAAAGAAAAGTGCATTTTACAATTGGAAAAGTGAGTATACCGCATTTCAAAATCCATTAAGATATAAGATTCCGGTTACAGGCGCAACAATCTGCCTAATTAGTTTTTCCTAATTAGCAGGATGCTCTAACCTCTTTAATAAGACTTCTGTGGACAGAATGTTCCATATTGGTTATCCATCTGAGCAAAAAACTAAGCAAGTATAGCTAATAGAACAAGCGTGGTTGGGCTTTGTGGTCAGAAGGCTGCTCTGGCGCGTTAATACTGGCAATCTGCAAAAAAACACGGAATATTCTACCTTAAATGTACCATGGCTCACTCTACGAAACCCGCTAACACTGGCATTGTAAAGACAAAATTAAAGATATTACACATGAGAGTTAATGAATTTACAGTTTTACATTCCACAGCATGTGCTGGGAGACAAAAAAAAAATATATATATATATATATGTATGGACCAAAATCCACTGGAAAAGTGAGCTAAAGAGATAAAGGACAGCGATGCTCTAATACTCCAAAGCGTGGCTGCGGAGCTTTCCTCCACCACAAAGCATTTACTTTGCACACAGTTTTTGCACCCTCCTCTTCATGATTCAGTCTTGGTATATACCTAGCAATTAATAGGTAACAATATTATCTTCAAGTCCCATCTTATCCAGTAAAACCCATTCTCATTATTACTACTTATTGACCCTGTAATTCAAAGACTACCAGTTAAGAGAAATGCAGAGCCCCAGCAACATCTGTGGTCAGAGGCAGATGCTCGAGATAAAGAAAATTCAGGCCCCCCTTTCCTTAGGAGTCTTCGGAGCAGCTGCTGAGCTTCATCTCAACCAGCTGAAATATCCTTTATGCTGCTTAAAAACGCAGGAAGCACACAAATATCTCAAACTCCCTCCCTGCCACCCCTACATTCTCCCCACTCGCTCAGACATAGCGGCTCCACCCGTGCTCTCGACACATCGGTCTCATCACCCACCAATGGGTCTCTTGAAGGCACAAGAAAAAACACCATTATATCCTTCACTTTTTTTCCAACCAGTATTTAAGAAAACTGAAATCATGTGCAAAAATCCAAGAACAGTCCCTTGAAAAATGCCTGCTAGTGGCAGGAGGTACAGAGTCACCATAAATATTCTCTTCAGCCATGCCTAAACTCCCGAGACCCCATGCAATCCACAATGTCAATGACCTTCCATACAACAGTTAACATTGGAAAATAGTATTTTAAAAGTATAGATGTCTACTTTTAAATACTACATAAATACTCTGCTCATCGTAACATAGCATGGAACATTAAAATCTAGATTTTTTTTCTGTATTGATATGTAAAAATATCTATAAGTATTTTTCAATCTATTTACACCATAATGAGTATTAATTCAATGCAAGACCACTCTCTCTAGGTTCTCTGCTCTGTGCAAAAAAAAAAAAAAAAAAGGAAAAGGTAGGTTTAATCATTTATTATTCTGAATAATTACATTAGACTCTGGATTTCCCATTCTGAAACTACCTCTGCCTAGAGAGCTTCCGCCTTCTTGGGCAAGACCTAAGATCTGGGTTTAAAGCACTTTAGACCTGAATGCTTCAACAGCCACAGAAAACACTAAAGTCTGGTTCCAAGCTAGCCTGGGGCCACAAGATCCTTTGCAAGGCCGGCATAAAACCTCACAAGAGTAAGCACTACCGCAAATCAGACTCCGCCTGTATAGCATTGGGTAGATGGTGACGCAACAGGGTAGGATAGATAGCTATGAGGACTCTGTAACCAAACCCTCTCTCATATAGGTCTCTTGACTGGTATCTTGAAGAGATCACCTGAAGCAATCAGTAAACACAATGGTCAACGGAGCCCAAACAACTGAACTTCTCTCCCAATTACGATACCAAAGTTTTGTGGAAGTAACGGAGAGAAAAGGCAAAACCAGCAGACTCGTATGACACAAGGGCAGGTATGAAGTTACTCTTTGCTCCTGGGACACCCGAGAGTCAGGAATACCAAGAAATGGGTAACACCTGATGGCAATGGGGGGCTAACTCAAGTTACTCCCAAAGCACCTACCCGACTTCTTTTTCCTCCTACTTTGATACTACACAGCTAAGACTTGTGTGTGTAAAAATAATTCAGAGCCAACTTTAATCTTGCGTGAGGATAGCGTAAAAGTAGTAATTTATGGGCTAAAGTCAAAAAAAAGAACCAACAAGAAAAAGGCCAGCCTAATACTGAAGACCAAACTACAAAAACTTGCCAAATATGGCAAAATAAGCTGTTTTTAGAGAACCCCTGCCACCTATCTAATCAAAGCTTTCATCCCTCTCCATCCACACCTATTAAGCTCCAACATGAGCCTCAGCCTGTGTCAAGATGAACTGGACATCCTTGAAGGAACCAGGTCTAAAGCATACATTCCTGTTTTTCTGTCAATGGCTACGAGCAGACAGAAGCTACGTCTGGCGCTGTAAACAGTACGATGTAGCATGCTTCCTTCAGAAATAACATCTTGGTTTGGCTCGTCTACAATTTATTACAGTATAGCTACAGCAAGAGAAATTCTCCTAAGTTAATTCAGAAATCAGTTCACTCTCAAAAAAATAAAAATAATGCCTTTGTTACAATTTTCCCTGAAACTCATCTCTTCTTGCCTAAGTTCAGCATCCTTAGCGCTATTTCTCCAAATCTGTTTGGCATATAAAATTTTTAGCTGTTACGTTTTTAATAAAATTGATTACCAGGAAATTTCTGCATGTGCACAGTTTAAAATAATTCTATTCCTCAGGGTTTAAACACAGAGATGTCGCTACGCATGATAACTGCTCCGTGTTTAGTGAGTTACAACCGTTCTGTCACGAGCAGGAAATGCATTTTGCTCACAAAAGCCAAAGGCACCGTCAAACCTGCAGCAATCTGCGGAACAGTAGGGAAAAAATGCCTGCAAACTAACTGCTACTAGGTAATGGTGCCATTTATCATTCTTAAATTCCATCTTTAATTAAAAATGGGATATTCTCTTACATAAATAAAAAATTGCAGATGTTCTCAAATTACTCTTCAATTTTTTTTTTACTTCTTCCATATCTAATATACATAGTATAATATACATAGTAGTATATGCACTCAAAAATTTTTTCATGCTATTATATAATACTTCGTTCCATGAAGATTTTTCCGTATTCGAAACGGACACACATCTTCATTATATGCAGAATGTTATGTTTAAAAAAAATTATCAAACACAAGTTCATAAAACTCGTAGTCAAAATATGACTTAACTGCAACAAAAATTAAAGTTGAAATTCATTTTCTGCTGTTTTACTTATAATAATTTACACCTTTTTTAAAACCATTTGAAACATCGTTATTTTAAACAATGTAAGTAGTTAGGAATGGTAAAATTGGTGTTAGAGAAACATTGTGCCCGCTCTCAATGCGTCTTTTCTCATAGTAACTATTAGAAACAACACTGTTAATAGGTATAAATTCTTCCTGTAATTCTTCTGAAAAAAGAAAATCACGTTTGCTTTTGATATCGTTTCCACTGCTGTTTCCTTCATTCTCCAAGTTGCTATTAGACAGAAATATAAGCTCCAGCCTGAAACAAGTAAAATGGAAATTAAGAGAGCCAAAACGAAAAATGATGAACAAGTAGGCGAGGTTATAAACATAAACAATTAAAAAAAAAGTGCTCTGAAATGAAAAGCATTCTTTAAAATGACTGTGTCCACTGGACCATCAGAGTATATGTGCAGGAGGAAGGGAGGAAAAGACAGGGACAAAGGACAAAGGCAAGAAAGGGAAAACACTGTCCAAAGGAATAAGGAGATTGCAAAACCCTTCAGTATAGAAGGATGAACAAAAAAGAGCCTTTCAGTTTCTTTGTATTTGTCAAAGATATTCAAACAAATAGATGTAATTTACATAGCTTCTCAATTTTTTTTTTTGAGGGTAAATTAATCATCATAATGAGTCAAAGCATACCAATAACAGGTATCATGCCCAAGATACTTGGGCTGAGTAGTATAAAAGGGAAGAGGAGGAGGAAATAAATTGATAAAACTGCAGTTTGGGGGAGTCAGAAGTCCATCTTCAATTAAATACACTACATCGTACCACAATTTGGCACATAGATTGTAACCGAACTACAGCTTAGGTATAACGGATTTTTAGGGAAGAAACAACATCGTAAACCACAAAATCAAGCATTTTATGGGTCAACTTAGAATAGCATTTCCATTTGATTCAGAAGAGGATTTATGAAGGGGACTCTCACAGCCCTCCTCGCCTAGCGTGCCTCAGCTCACACCAGACTGATCTCCAAGATTCTGAACTGTCTCCCCTCAGATGGAACTAAGCCAGGAGGTGTTGGTCCTGGAGAGGATTTAATGGACTCCACCCTTGCCTTAGGGACATTCAGTCCTTAAGAACTAGGCTACGCCTGGTCTGAAGTAAAAACCCCTGAAATAACGTGCTGTGTGGATGTTGGACCAGAAGCACCATTTCACTCTACCACCTCTCCACAACCCCATCAAGGTGCGTTACTTGTTAACAAGAACCACCTGCTTATGCACTCATGTGCATGTTACAACTCCATATACAACTGTAATCCCAGAGGAATCAAGGAGATAAAACCAGGAAACACCTTTGGGTGCATTTTTCGAGACTGACCATGGACCTGGACAGTGCCTTCAACACCCACACTGAAACTCAACGATGCCCACAGGAGATGCTAAGAGCCCACAGCTGGTGTGAAAAGAAGCATTTGTAGAAATACTGCTTGAACTTCCAGTCTACACCACCCAAGCACACCAGAGAAAGCCCTTACCCAGTGGTCACGGCAATTGTAGTCAACAGATATAAGGTGGAGCGGTTACAGAGCGAGTGGAAGTGAAGCCAGCTGAGCAGGGTCCTGAGCTCCCCAGTACAGGCGCTCGGGCTGGACTGGGTAAAGGTGACCGGGTAACTAAAGGTGACCGGGTAACTAAAGGTGACCGGGTAACTGAATTCTTGCTCTGTTGTAGACCAGCAACCGAGATGTCCCCAGCTACCTCAACCAAGACTTTCAAACTTCAATGTATTTGGGTCAGGTTAATGCTTGCAAAAAAAACAACAACAAAAAAAAAAAGCAAGCAAATATTAATGTTGATGTAGGTCTTCTCCCAAAACTGTTTTGCTAAAAAAGTTTTGCAGAACATGAAGTTTCTTTTCATTATATATCAATTCACAAAATCCAGCCAAGCTGTGACACATATTAGAAAGGCTATGACACTGGAATTAAAAGCTACAAATCCAAATCATGTGCAAACCAAGAATCTGAAAAAAATTGTACTATTTACTTCTTAGGTGCAAAAAAGGTAATTTGAGACTAGGAAAAAAGCTCAGAAAAAAAGAAAAAAAAAATAATCAAGATTTCACTCTTTATTACATGCAAACCAAAAGCTTTGTTTCTTTCCCTTTGGAAGATCAAATTAGTGTTATGGACTAGAATGACAATGAATTATACAAAGTATCATATCCTTTACAACATAGTACTGCATATGTTTGTTATTTGGAAATAAAAATGTAATCCATAACTAATCTAGAAATAAAATATATACACAGCAACCATTTAAAAGGACAGATAAAATACTCATTAAAATCCTAAATGTAGAAATACTGAACCATAATGCACAATTTCATTACATTTTACTGCCAGCAATGTAAATATCAATTCTCCAGGTGATTCATAAAATTCATTTTAGAAAGAAAAATAAGGATTTCACCCAGCACTCGAGAACATAAAGGAAAACACTTGCTAGGGTTTGAAAAAAACAGGCTGTTCTTTACTTGGCTCATCAGAATATTTTGCTAAAATTTTAAGCAAATCTTTTACACATCAAACGGCCAAGTGCCATTTCACATTAGCACTTTCTACAGATCACCCAACGGTCCCAAACCCGCGTCCGTCCTGGGCCTGCGCCTCTCTTTGCGTTGTGTTCCTCATTCCCATCTTATCTCTGCCAAATTTGAGATCATTATATATAAATATATATATAAAAAAAATATATTTCCACTGACAGCAAAGGAAGGAGACTGCACTTAAATTCATCTACAACCTCTTTTGACTATCCAAATTGTGAAACTGCCCAATAACGGGACTGTATTAAAAAAAAAAAAAAGCATTTGGACAAATTAAACCACTAAAGTCTTTGGAGGGAAGCATGCATGTGGGGGTTTCCACACAAAAATGTAAGGAAAACCTGTCACTTTTTAAATGAATAGCTACCATCTGCCAGCGTTTTATCTGAGGCAAAGTTGATTAATGCAAAGTGAATGTTTAAGATCACATTGCTGTCTGCCTGAATAAATTTCAGGTAGTTTACTTAGGAAATTATTTGTCTTGTTTCTTAAAAGAGCCAGTTTTTGTTGTTACTCGATTCCTCCTCCCCCCGCCCCCCCCCAAATTTTTACACAACCAGACCTTAAGAGTAAAACCATTTGCTCTTTCGTGGCTGGGCTGTACAAGGACTTTGAGAGCCAGATCGTTGTTTCTGGCCCCTCTGCGCTGCGGCAGCAAAGTAATTAATCTGCCCGACAAAGAAGATCCCACCTCCTTTGCCGGCTTCATAAAAACTTTCAGGGCAGCCTCTCTCCATCATACTGAAAAGTAAATTTTAGAAGTCTAATGTGAGCAGAGAAACCCCAGCAGTGCTGTTGTCCTCAATAGCAAATGCTTTTGCCCTTAGACCTTAACTCATTTTTTTGCTGGATTACTTCGTTTTTTCCTGGATTGATTTTTCCCTTTACTTACAGTATCTTCCCAATTAAAAAAATAAACCATAGAAATTAAATATTTTTCATTTGTTAACTTTACAAAAGCATTGCTTTAGCGTTCTGATAAGAATCATTCTCAAATACATTCGATTATACGCTCTTCTTTAGAAGTTGACTTTGAACGATAACATTTTCAGCAGAAGTTTTCAGAACAGATTTGGGGCGATATTAACCCAAATCACACAAAAGCCAGTCTTACGCGTACGTTCCCACGCTACGTATTTCCAGCATCAGATGGCCTCCAAGTTCACCCTCATCAGAGAGAATTTCACACCCGTTATTCAGGCTGGGACACCCTCTATTATCTGGGGCTACAGAAGCAGAGGGCATCATCTGTGAGAAGTGGTGGAGCTTCATGCCGTTCCATATGGACGTATATTCTCTTTGCTTACACTTTAAGCTGGCTGGACACCAGCCAGCTCTGGTCAGAAGTCACAGAGTTGTTTTAGCTCAGTACATGGTGCCTGTGTCTTGTATCTCAGGAGGGTTTATTGGTTTAGGCTCAACATGGCGCTAGGACAGCCATCTGGCCCCCCGTGTGACGTTAGCTCCCAACCAGCTAGTTCAAAGCGTGGGCAGGACGGACGTGTATGCGTTTGCACAAGCCCGTGTGAACTAACCTTGGTGAACTCAACTATTTGTTTAAAAAAAAAAAAAAGCAGCAAGCAAGTTTCGCACTAATGGAATTAAAGACGTAATGACCCTTTACTCAGCTGGGAAGTACGAAAGAGGAGCGTGGGACTAAGCAGTGTCTCCTGTGCCCTCTTTGCTTCGCCCCTTTAAAGGAATGATTCCTGTTAGACCTAGTTTGGACATCTCTACAGCAAGATAAGAAGTTCTTTATTTCTATCTGTCAGTGAGGCTATGGAAATATCTAAGTTACACCCCCATGATATTTTTAATCAGAAATGAGACCTGTCTTTAGGGTATACTGGCTATTACATTTAATCACCTTATTTCTTTATGCCTTTACATCACCTAATCAAAGGCCAACTCACCAGTCTATTCTCTAGGAACACGTTCCATTGCATCTGACAAAACTACAGTTAAAATACATAAACGCTTCTTGACTTTAAACTGAGCAGCAAAGAAACGGCATGAAACTCAGAGCAGCTCTGGGCAGCAAATTATTCACCAATCCCACGAAGGTGAGCCACGTCCCATCTTCAAATGTAACGAAGTTGAGCAATAAGACCAAAATACACACTCTTAGTAGTCAATACCATAAATAAGATTAATTTTTTTACCTATATAAAAAACAAACACCATAAAATATGCCCAAAAAAAAAAATAGTATCAGGTAAACACTTTTTTATTTGTAGATACACAGTTATCTTTTATTTAACTAATGTACTACTCATACGATTTATTTATTTCTTACCTGAGCGTTATTAGGGCCAAATGCCTCTAATGCAGGGAAAATTATTCCACTTCCTCTGAAGATTATTAAAGATGCACTGTGAGTATTTGACAGAAAGATGTGCAGACAGAAACGTTCCCAGTACAAATGGGCATCTATGTATTCAGCTTTAACGAAATGGCTGAAATTTGCCCTGCCTTGCTTTGATTCCCATCTTCAAACATCTTTCCCTGGGCATATTACTTGCAGGTTGTTTGGGGTTTTTTTTAAAAAAAAAAAGAAATATCTAGAAGATAGTATCTAGCTTACAAATATTCACACGTGCCAGCTGTGTTACGTTTTCAATGAACTACTCACTGGAATAAAAATGTACAGGACAGCTGTTTTTAAGAGGACATTTAAGCGACACCAGTCCATCAGTCAGTAAAGAATTCACTCTTTTAGACATTTTCTCCTTATAGAACAGAATAAAAGCATCAGATCTGAAACAACCTGAAATCCAGTAGTCTTAAAGGGTTATTAAAAACCCCCACACATCTACATAATATACTGTTAGAATATCCTGTATCTTGCTGAACACCACACCCCCAGTTTGTTTGTTTGTTTTTTCCAGAGCTCTATTAATTGGGAAAAAAAATGTTTTCTCTTTTGTAAAATGTAAAAAGCATAGAGTTTGTCTTTAAAATACAGTTGTCAAATATCAAGGGGTATATATATGCTAACACTTACCCTAGGGGTATTTCAGGGCTAGAGTCTGTTACAAATAAAATCTTTATTCATATGAACAGCTACCTGGGGGGCAATACTAAATGTTACATATAATATATATATATATATACACACATTTAAAATAATCTAGCAGTGCTATTAAAACAAACTGGAAGCTACATTGCATTTAGCCTCTCCATTTTGCAGATCGAAGTCTTAGACTACTAACTTTTTGGGTTTGAATTGCGTTCTGTAGAGGACAGGTCTTAAATATAAAATGCTTTCGTCCAGCGTGTTATATCAGCTGCTTCATTACTGGAAATTTAAAAGATTGTTCATGGTAATAAATAATAGAATTACAGAAAAAAGAAAAGCAACTTTTTTCCATTAAATCCTGCAACAGTATTTTCAAATTTGAGAACTTTCCTTGAATTAAGAAGGGGGGGGAAAAAAAAAAGGGAAAAAAAGTTTATTTTTTATTACATGCTTTCTAGAATTACAGAATAGTCACTAACGTGCTATGGAAGACAACTTTAGATCAGATGTTTATCAAAGAGTTTAAGCTGTCTGAAGCAAGTTGGGAGACAAAGCAGACAACGCAGCAGCGCTGCAGGCTGCCAGCAGCCGGAGGAGGTCACGCCTCTCTGCCGCACCTTCCCAATTTACAGAACGAAGATGGTAATATTCCCTCAACCGCTAAAAAAACCTCTGTAATCACTGAAAAAAATTTGTCTAGAGAAAGCAAACAGTAATTCTGCCCTTTTTGAGTACATTTCAAATGCTGCGGTTTGGAAATTGCCCCCACAAGGATGAAACTCCTCGTACCAATGCAACATCCAAATGCCTTCTTGCCAGTTAAGAACCATGTGAGTCTCTGTACAGCAATTAAGCAAGCTCTTAAAATACTCACTTCTGTGGCTGCTGTACCTCAATACATTAGACCATTTCAAGTTTACTAGCCAAGTAAGCCAGCTTTAAAACCTCTCCTTATGGCCTTCCAAGGCGGAGGGACTCACCGCGTGCCTGATCTTCCCCATTCATCAGGGCTTCTGTCCTCCTTTAAGGAGATGAATGAAGATGCGACCTGGTTTAACGACACACTGCATGATGAAGCCATGAATACAGAAAAGCAACATTTTTCTAGAGAAACACGAAACAGCCTTTGGGTCGGGGAAATAATACAAATCTATGCAGAGTTGCAGATAAAATACTATGTGTCCAATACCTTCCATAATAGCTACATGCATTCCCCTTGAAGGGTGAGGGCATCTTCTCCCCATGACAATTCTGTGTAAATCTCATTTTTGCAGGGGAACATCATCTTATTGCACACCAAGACACTGGCTGCATGGTTCACAAAAGTAGCATTAGATGCATTGCTCATCACCAATTCAGCTTTGAGTCTCGCTCAAGGGAGGTACGTGTCTGTTCTCCACTATTTGCAAGTTCATCACAAACTCTCAGGTCACTGCAGAGCATCTGAATTCAAAATCTATGATTCCGCATTGTATACTCTGCATCAAAAGCACTTCTTAAGACTTCCTTAACTCACTGAACACCACTTGAAAGCTAACAAACCTGCTTCCTTCCCATAATCAGCTTATATGTATAGAAGTATAGATCTTTTAAAACATACGTATACTACTGCTGTATAGACGTACTGCAGTATCAGACTTATTAGCATCAGTACTATTTCTCATACATACCAGCATCTTGAAATAAAGAACAGTTCGAAAATAAAAATTTAGTAACGCAGCTCTGTTACCGAAAGTGTTTGCACTCGAAATATTTGTGACCTTTCTGTATTATTAAACACACAAATAGAAACGAAGTATTTATGAAATGTCACGTTTACGAAAATCACTTGTAAAAGAAAAATTTTATTCTACAAATAATGTCAATATTATAAATAATGCAAATTTGGTATTTCCCACGACCTCACAAGAAGGTTGAAATATTTGTGTAATTCAAAACACACACTCTTGCCAGTTAGCAATGAGAATTCTGCCTTAAACTACTACCTAGGAAACAGATCTGAAATGGTTACTAGCAAGCTAGAAATAAAAGAATCAATGTTAATTTTAATCAATGTTTTTTTAATAGGAGAGAGCAGTCAGCCTCATTAGGTTGTAGTCTGATGCACTTACACTTTCAATTTAAGAAAATACTTGAAACATTCAATTACAAAACAAACATTAAAAATATGCAAGTAAAGTAGAAAGTACCTCTAATCAGTTTTCCTCTCACCAGTCACATCAGCCCTTGTTCCTAAAATTTTATCCTGCCTGCGAGGATAAGGTACATATTCTTTTTTAAACATCATGTCTTTGTGAACTTTGACTATTGGATTCTGCCTGACCAAACCCTAACAGCAACAGCAGAGAAAAAGCTTTCCTCTCTTTAAGATGCTCTATTGGTTAGATCAGATTTATTTGCTGTCAGTAAAGGTTATATTTGCACATAAGTCTATAACAGATTGCAAGTTTATTAACTTCAAGTGAGTTTTCAGGCTGCTGGGTTGAGGTTTTTTTGTTGGGTTGTTGGGGGGGTTTTTTTTGCCATCATTCCCTCCCCCTTCCCCCAAGATGCGGGTTACTTGACAAATTGGAGTTAAGTTATCTTAGGTCAATGTAACTGTAACTTAAACTAATGAAATGTATGTCTATGAGTGATGTCTGATTAGTTTAATGCAGTTAGTGCTGGACAGCTTGGGCTGCTGACCTTGAAGGAACACAGATAACATTGCAACGCGTTGGAGGATGTGGTTGCAATACAAGACAAATTTACATAACAGTTTGTCATATACACTCCTCCAAAACAAAACTGTTGCAAAAGGAAGGCAATAGGAAACCAACGCTAAATGCCTCACACAAGACAAACCGGGGAAAATTAATTATAACATTTGGCTTGGGATGGTATCTTATTTTAAATGCAAGCCAGAAGCAGACACAGAAAAGGTGTGCATTTATATAGTGTGCATTCCAAAAAGGATTAGACATTGTGTTGGGTAACGCTGTTCAAATGCAGCCTTCCATAGCACAAGATCTGCTCTTGAAAAAATCATATTCCTTCCCCTACTTGTTCCTGCTGATAACGAATACCAGGCCCAGTTCTGAACTGCAACTAGTTAGCGCATCATTTTGGCACGCGCAGATTCCTGCTGAAGTCCATTCTGTGGCTGAAAAGCAGCTGCTTGCGCTAAAACATCCCCGTACATAAAATAGTCTCTCTCCACAAAGGTGCAAAGTCAACCGAGAACTCATTTACTACCCAGGCCATGATGCTCTGCTGGGAGCCCTGAGCAGAACACGCACCGCGTCACGCGACATGTCACTGCTCAAGACAATCATCTTACCACATCTCAACTCATCAGGTAGGCCAAGCAAAATCGCTGGGTTTAAAGACAGCTTGGTTCTGGAGTGACTGATTCTCACCACCTGATAGTTATCTGTTGACCTAAATAGCCTGCTTTTATCAGGCCAGGTTCTAGCTGATAGAAATTTGCTACTTACATAAATGCATAAATGACATCCACAGTTGCTGGCGCATTACAGAACCAGGACATCATTAAAATAAAACTGCTCCCTTCACCCTCCATGACAGCCTGAGTAGTACGCTCTGGTAAATCAGACTTCCTAATAGATACGTCGGAGGGCAAGTGAGGAAGCTTGCAGTGTTCACATCTGTGCCATCCTTCAACCTCATCTGTGAAGTTTAAACCTTTCAGTATTACTGAATTCACTTGATAATTTTAAAATAAGATGTACATATACATGTATACACAAACAGGTATCCATATACTTGCACTCTTAGAGACTTTCAAGGACTAGCATTGCAAGACAAAGTAGCTTAAGAAGTTCTAGAACATGGTGGTAATTTCCCACATTTATACCCCAAAAAGTCAATGCAAGAAGAAAAACTTGTATTGTCCATTGCAAGTCTCCATTTGCTTGAGCATATATGCTTGCATGCACGAAACTGAAGATTCAGCTCAAGAGACCTGGGTGAAGGCCCCTCTAATTTGAGCTCTGAAATTATTCAATTCCTGGGTTACCTGTAATTAGCACTTGCTGGCACTGTTTGCATGAAATAAAGAGCAGCAGTCCGTGCTTTCCAATGCCACTTCTTGGCAGGGAGCGTACAGAGGACACAGTCTTCTCGTAGCTCGTCCTGGAGAAGATCCATCAGCTGCTTGTGGGAACCACCATAAAAGGCTTCAATGAGAAGAACACTCATTTTCTAAGCACTTCAGATTCCTCTGGATTCTGAAAATGACAATAGAGAAACATTTCACTTTCGAAATACACCTTGGCTTATTTTATTTAAGGAGAGGATATTGGAAAAATCAGAAACATATTGCAAGGCCTTCGACTGTCTTCATTTTTCCCCATGAAATGAATCCTTCATATGATGAGTTTACTTCAGAAAAGGCTACTTAATTACGATGACAAAATTATCACGCCTAGTAGTTTCAACCGTTAAAAGATACCTTTTGTAATTTTTAAACGAATCAAAATGTGCAAGACTTAAAAAAATGGTATTTTGAATGTATTGTTTTGTTTTCAGTCAGGTATTTAAAAGCAGCTTTACTTTGCACACCCTTAAGAACATCATTCTCCCATACATTAGGGGATATGTCCATACAACATACTTTATTCATTTTAACTTCAGTTTCTCCCTTTTCCTGGCAATAGATAAAGCTAAAGAACAATTCAAACACCCTTCAGCCCCAACAATTTCAGCTAATGCTAAACCTGGGTAAATGACTTAAAGCCAGAGAGCAACCTGGGGAGATGCAGCCTGAGCATCCCCCCCCCAGGACGCTCTCCTGCATCACTGGGAGCTGGGATTGCCACCCGAGCAACACGCTCAGCAGATGCAAACCTTGTCATTTTTTATTATTTATTATTAAATGGCTGGAAGAGAACAGTATCGCAGGCTTAAGGAAGCTCTCAGATGAAAAGTCACAGGGCTGCTCACAAACAGGAAGCAAAACGTGCTGCCCAAAGTAAAGGGAAAGATGAAAACCCTGTGACTATTGCTCATCTCTTTCATGAGTCACAGGCTTCGGGTACTGAAAAGCTGCTTTTCAGATGCTTCAAGCAAAAACCATCACACATAGAAGTTGAAAACAAAAAAAAAGTTGAAAGGTATTCACCATCCATGACTGCCTCTCTGATGGTTTCCCTCTCCACACACTCTAACAAGGGAGGACTCCCCGTTGAACTTATTTGCTCAGGCTTCACGTTTGATGCTGCGTATTGCAAGACCATACATCCATTTCCTGACCTGGAATTTCTAGTGGTTTCAGACTGTAATCCTTATCTTCTCAAAGCCTCTGGTGACAAGAAGTGAGAATTCAGAGAACTACATACTCTCCAGAAAATCTCAATTGTCATTTCAACCTTGAAATTTAGTTAAATTCAAGTTCAGGTTAAAAAAAAAATTATGTATTCTGTAACGAGAGGGTAGGAAACAAAACCAAAAACAAACAAAAAAACCCCGAACCCGAAACTTCCAAGTACACTGTAGCTATCAAAAGATCAACTAGCCAGCAACAAAAATCCGAACACTGAAGAAATTTAATTGGAAGAACAAAATATAAAGAAACCTCTAGACAGCTTTGAGTCATTGGCCCATCACGGTGCAAGCTGAAACAGCAATGTAGTTCTCCTGGGTCATTACAGATCAATCAGCAAGAGAAAAAGTATTCCGTGCTCTGACTTCTTGCCACAGTCCAGCCTGGATTCACATTATAATTTGCTCTATTATTCACTCCCCCATGCTGCTTCAAATAAATTATTTTTTTTGGACAAATACGTTTCTTTCAAAAGAAAAATGATAGCCTTCTGGAAGCAGAGACTTCGCTCCATTTTGGAGCTTGCTTCTTTTTTTCAGGTAGCAAAGCAGATTCTTATCTCTTTTCCACTGACCTAATTTAAAAAAAAAAAAAAAAAAAAAAAAATCACACTTTTGAGATCACTGACGTTTTCTGAATTCACAATGATGTAACTGAAATCATACTCCCTACTCCAAAGCCCTTTCGGAGCCTGCAGGGTAATAACTGCTATAAAAACACAAGCTGTGTTTTAGAATATGCACTATTCACCTAAAGAACAATTTGTAATTAATCATGCTACACTTGTCATCAAATGTCGCCGAAAATTTAACTGAAAGGACTAGAGGGAAGCGTTTTGCAAATTCAGCCTCTAAAAAAAAAAAAAAAAAGTACGTGAAAAGTTGGTAAATGCCACTGAGTCAGTCGCTCAAGGAGAAGGAGCTGCAGTTAATTTAGAAATCATTAGCTGTATCAGTAATAAAGTAATTTGTTCATGAAATATCTGATCAAATTGCACTTCATCAGACTAGTTCTGAAACCGGTTTTATCGCTAGGTTTAGCTGAATCAACAATGTGCTCTTGGGTTTTATTTTGCAACAGTTTTCACTGTACGTCCCTTATGGGGACAGAGAATGACTGTACATGCTGACGGTAAGAGGCTTTTTCAGTTCTCAGGTTTCCTTCATGCTTAAAGATCCTGACATTTAAGTTATTCTGCCTTTATCCTACCTTTAGATCTAGTAATAAAAGCACGGTATGCAAACACGACACAAATATTACCATACAATAAACTCCCTTTGGCTATTTACATTGGGAAACTGGGTTGAAATCGCGGATGCATCGCGGAGTGGGTGTTAGATGGTTCTGGCTGCCTAATTCTTCACAGTATCACTCGTAGACCCCACGGCAGCAGCCCACTCGGGTGAAAACCAGCAGTAACACATTTTTCAGAGACAATCCAAAGCTCAAAGGCTGTCTTACAAAACTCCCGCTTCCCCAAAATTTAGGTACTGCTCACTAAAATCCTCACCAGCGCTCATAGGATTCTAGTGTCGTATTATCTTTATACATTAACAGCAATATACATCAAATTCAATCTAGGAAAAAATGGTTTATAAGGAGCAACTAGGGCATGTTTGTAGGTTTTTTTGTTTTGGTTTGGTTTGGTTTTTGTTGGGTTTTTTGGGGGTTTTTTGTGTTTTTTTTTTTAACACAAGATGCTACTTAAATATGAAACTACTAAAGAATAATGGCAGCCCAATATATGTTATGTTGACTTCAGGGATTGACTAAGCTGGAACAATGAAAAAACCAATAAATCTTCTGTTTTAGAAAGATACACTGATAATGCAAAGGAAATTATATTATATATAACTAATAATTTCTTGTATTTAAAAAGGCACAGAGGAGGCAGGACACAGTCATCTACCTCATATTTCACCCACATGACTTCCAGTGCTGTTCACATACAAAAATAACATCTATTATTTTTGCTTTATTTCCCTTGACCTAGCCAAGTTAAGGTAAATATGTACCATATACTCCTCAGAGGTCTCGAAAAGACAGAGCTGATAAATGGCCTGAGAACATTCACCGTATCTGATGGAATGCAATCCTCAATTAAATATAAATCATTCCAGGTATTCTTTTCCCCATTTCAAAGAAAACAACAAATAATAGAAAAACAGAACCGCTTCCCCTTTCTCATTACAGTGCTTCCTCTCTGGAGCCAGCGATCCTGGGTGTTCCTCCAACAGCTCAACCCCATCCGCAGGGCTGCAGCACCCTTTGCTTTGAAAATTTGAACATTACTCTGCCTATACCAAACGTAGCAGCCCATTCTTCAGGATATGCATTAATAACAAACCATTCAACATAAGAAAATCCTCCCAAGTGGTAACAGCATCAAAAAATGACGTGACTAGTACAGAGGTATATTAAAGTCCTGAGAAATTTAGGTAGGTGCTTAGGTGCTGCCTCAAAGCCAGCATCTCCGGGACGTTCATCCAGGGCTGGTGCTGATTGCTTCAGCCCTGCCGCACGGTGAGCGCCTTGTGGAAAAATGGCAAGTGGTGGAGTCCCTAAATGGGCCACTGCTGTTTGACCCAAGAATTTTCCTTTAAAAGAAATTCTGAGTACTATACAGACTATAAAAAAAAAAAAAAAAAATTGTTTACTTTAATGGCACAAAAGAATTAACTGTTCAGCTAGCCACAGAAACCATAGCTTTTTTTAAACTCTAGGTGAACACCACGTAAAGTATTCTTGTTAATCAACCTAAGTAGAGAAAACTCATCATTTTCCATGATTTTCTGAAGAGCACGCATTCGCTCCATCTTCTAAACAGAAGTGTGGTTTCACAAACATCAGCACAGGCCGCATCAGAAAGCCCGATTAGCTCCGTTCATTGACGTATTCAGACAACACAGGTTACGGATCACGTTTAAATATCCGTCCAACAAAATAGCTGAGCAAGAATCCAAACCCAAAGGAATAACCGTTCATATATTCCATAGGTAGAGAGCTGCTATTAGTTACAGGAAATAAGGTATATGGTTTCAGTAATGATTGTTTTAACGGTCGCAGTCCCACACGTATGAGACATTTATTCCACCACCATATCCAGAGCACACGTGGTTCAGTACCTTGTAACTCAGCCGACTACAAAACCCATCAGGTACGCGCCGTGGACCTAAACATACTTACAACCTTTGATGATTTCAGATAAACCCACCGTAACACCCAACACAAGCAAAAACTTTCCGTGTGCCACATTCCGATAAAACGGGATTTTCCAAATTACCGTGACAGGGTCTTTACACCTTTCCTCCTCTGCCCTTTCTCCCTCCCAGCCCCGCGATGTGCACCCATCCGAAGCGTGGATGCGGCGCAGGCACACAGACAAACCTAGATTGAAAGAGCCTGCATTACCCTCCCACTCGCGACAGTGACTCACCGAAACCCCACAGCTATACCTTAGGCACAATCACATCTTCATGTTTGACCAAAATTTAACTCCTATTTCGATCACCCAAAAGTACCGGCTCTAAGGTTTGTCATTACTAAACTGTGTTAAGTACACGAAGCGAGAATGCCACTTAATTTATCTTCTATATAAATCAACTGGAAAAAGCAAGAAATTCTCTACCTCTCTTGAGAATGCAGTAAACCAAAATTGTTCACCTTCATTTGGAAGGCTGCATCAGCACTGATATTCATTTACTGGTGACACCTATAAACCACAGTCTGCCGCATCCACACAACTCAAGAGCTGCAAACACCTCCAGAACGCCAAACCCTAGCATTACCTGCAGGCATCAGGGATGCCGAAATGCTGCCTGCACTGAAATCTGTACGGATTGCACTGCCTGGCTTGGTTTCACTGAACACTAAAATACAACATTTCATGTCATTTTGCTGATTATCCCCATGCACCTTTGTGCAGGCTCTCTTCGTTACACTGGCAATCAACCCCCAGCCAGAAATAAAAATAGAGAGTGAATGGGAGAAAATGGCAGAAATCCCAGTGGTCTCGGGTCAGGATTCCCCAATCCTGAGCTGGTTGAAGATGTTCCTGCTCACTGCAGGGGGGTTGGCTTAGATGCCCTCTAAAGGTCCCTTCCAACCCAAACCATTCTATGATTCTATGACCCCAGCCTCAAAATCCCTTTCAGGGTAAGGCTTATTTATGATACTTATTTGAAGTACTTAAAGGACTGCTAAGTTATTCTTCTATAGACTAAATATTTTAGGATTACTGTAAATACATATATATTGAAAAATCAGCTGGTTGTAATACACTTTAAAATATGCAATTATTAGGGTTTTTTTCTCAGAAATACATTCCTCAGAACACTCACCCAGCAGAGCGCGGGGCAGGCGTGCATCCCATAGAGGCGAGAAGCACAGCGACGCTCGAGAGGATGCAACTGGAATTGCAAACAACAGAATTTTAAAAGAATCGGTTTGATCTTAACTAAAAAAAAAAAGCAAACTGCGAGGAACATTGGGTTCAGTTCTTACATCTGTGCTTTCAGCCCTGAAGTGCAACAACAAAAACTGGAAGCTGCAGTTTAAGGATGTCCCACGGCTGTTAAACCAGAGCCACCCGGACACAAGAGGCTGCAACGGCTCCTTTTGGAGTTCCCATATTGAGGAAGCTACACGCTGTAAAATCTGCACATTACCCTGTGCAAGCTAAGTGAACAATATTGCTATAAATCTTTACGAAGAAAAGTTGTTAATGCATATGCAGAGTATGCATTTTAAAACTCAGTATTTAAACTGGTTTTTTATTTTAGCTATGTAAAGGCACCAATGGCCTTCATCATTTCTTGCTGCAAATTGAATTTGGGGGTTTTTTTCCAGCTATAGAAAAGCAAAAAAATTTCATCCTTAGAATTTTCTTTTCACCTTCTCTCCTAACAGTCTAAGATTATCATAAATAATTTGCATCTATACTTTGAGCCATCCTCAATCAACATCTTTGAAGATCTTAATCTATACTAACCGAATTATTGCCTTTTTTTTTTTTCCAGTGGGAAAAAACATCTGTGTATCACATTCATGGTTAACTCAAAACCACAGCCAGCCAAACTACCTCAGTGGGGAAGCATACATCACCCTTTGGAGCACAAGGCTCAAAAGATACATCCAGGGAAATCTCAGTGACCAATCTCCCAATTCCCAGTGCACTGTGGACCACAACTGCCATACGCAGCTCGGTTTGCACGCCTCTGATTGACCTCCTAAGTGGTATACGTGGGACTAAGGACTACTAAGAACAAGGTATCAGGGAAAATAAATAGCCTGTAACCTGTTTTCCTGAGTTCTGATTAACAAAGTCAAAGTTAAGTATTTTTTACGTTTAATTAGGAGAAAGCTTTCTTCATTTCTGAGCCAAAAGGGAATGGGAAAAGACAAAGAGGAGGTGTGAAGGAGAACCAGGGGCCAATGCTCTGCCAGGGAAATGACTCCAGCCACAACTACCCATCACCAGCAAACTGGTGACTCTTGCACAGTTTGTTCCTCCGCTTCCTTCCTTTAATGGTCCCACTAGATTTACAGGAGTCGACATGAGTATGCTGCAGAGCAGAAGATATTAAACAATCAATTATCCTCACAAAAAGTTCCAACGTTATTTTGGGTAACTCTTCAGCCAGTAACAGGTTTTTCAAAAAACCCCATACGGATCTAATACAAGCGTATAACCTGAAAATGCAAGCTTAGCATTTGTACTTGATAGAAAATTAGTTATTCTGATTTAAGAGTTAATTATAAGCTCCCATTTGCCATGTAATTCAAAAGCCTGGAATAATGATAACTTACTTTAACAGAGACTGCTAATGTTGTTTCATGGTATGTTGGTTTTATCCAACTTATTTGGACTGTGTTTACGGTGCTTGAAGGCTCAAGGCAGTTTGCAAGACTCATCTTTTCCAGTACTGTATCTATTACTATAAATTTGATAATATTGATGATCCTGAAGGCTTACATTAGGTTTAAATAGATGAACGATACTTGATTTAGAATATCTCCGAGTGGATAGGGAACTAATAGGTGTGGTAATGGGAGATGTAGCACTATTTTTAAACTTGACAGGAGACATATTAGTTGCTAGTTCCCTATTACAGAAAAAGAACCAGTCTGGTAATAATGGGCTGGCATTTTGAAATCCCTCCGATTTATTAGGAATATGATGAGAAATGTGTTCCACACAATCTGGGCTTCAGACCAGTTTCTGTACAGAAAGGTAGGCATTACAACCTGCATTCGTAGCCAGTTTAAGAACATATATAGAAATTGAAAATATGACTTGTACATATTTTAACTAATTTTATTATAGTTCGTATTAGCTAATTGATTAAAAGACAAAACACTTGTTAGAAGCCATCATTAATCGCTCCATGAGATAGTATAATCGCCCTACATCAGAAGGTTGGTTTGTTTTCTACAGCAAATCTGAAGTAGTAAAAACTGAAATGATAAATAGCGAATCATTCTCATATCATGGAAATTTGGGATTTAGCACTGAAACGCTCCTCTTGCACAAAAGCTGGAATTGCAAGAGTTAAGCTAATTAAAAACATTAATTTAAACATTAGACTTGGTAGCCTGAAATGTTTGGCAGCAACTTTTGAGTGGGCACAAGCCAGATTTATTTTACAGTCAGAAAGTATTCATTTGAATATGTGATGAAAGGATCTGCATCTCCAGTCACACCTTGAGTCAACAAAAAGGATGGGATGAGATCTACTGTCAAGTAGAGTTCAGCTGTGAAATCCAGGAGGAGTCCTACACGGAGGAGTATTACTGAGGGACAGACAGGTGAACTACACAGCACATGCCACTAAGGTTACTTCAAAATGGAATTCAATCGTGATGTAAAATGGACTTCAAAAGGGGTGCCAAACGTATCTGAAATGTTATTCACCTAAAGACCCACATGCAACGCAAGCAATTTAAAATTATATTCATGAGGATTTTGCCAAGCTATGAAACCCTTCACCAAGTGAAGAGAATAAATCATCAGGTTTTCATTTGTTTATAAGAAGCAACATTTAAGTATTAGACCCCTACAGCAGTTTGGAATGAGAGTCTTGTGATTCATAAAGTAACTTCATGGTTGCAAAGTTACCTGCATAAAAAAGTCCTTAATTTTAACTATAAAGTACTAGAATTGAACAGATGAAATAATTTTTGGTCTTCCACTTGCCCAACTCTCATTTCTCAGGAGAGAGCTGAACCAATGCTTCATATTATGAATCCACGAGAACAGAAACACATCTCGTTAACTTCTGTCCACTCAGCATCATGTTACCCCATTCAGGAACTGCTCAAAAGCTCTCAGATTCAGTAGTAAACATCACACAACGTTGGATGAGGACTTTATACAGCATTAAACATCTTTTTCCATTTTAATAATATTTACATCCCATTTCCAACTCAACATACAGAAGATATGTTATCCACATCAATTCATAAATCTAGCAGGAGGAGAGTTGCCAGTTTGATTTAGTGGTGCAGCAGCATGTTTCCTGTAAATAATTTCCATAAAGTTTTGACTGAGCCCTCTGAGAGGGCTATAGCAATATCAAAGGCTCCAGAGTTCGGCCAAAGCACTGTCTGACATCGCGCTGCAAATGTTTCCCAACATCTCTGCTGACCCAAGAATAGCAAATCCAATGACTTGAGCCACTTGTTTCCATTCTGTTGTCTGCAGAGCCTGCAAAACACTTCAAGGATTTGCTTAAAGCAATGAAGAAAAGCATATTCACACATTTTATTTTACTTTGCAAGTACGAGAAAGTTAAGGGGTCTACCTCCTCCACTGGGAAGTATCTATGGATACACGCGTTGCAGAAAGCTAAAACACACTGACGTGAGTTAAAGATAGATGTCTGTTATCAACTGTCAATTGAAATGGTGAGCATTTCAGAATTTTTTTTTTTTTTTCCCCATGAATAAAAGCGATATACAAGCATCTCAAAACAATCTGGTTTAGAAGGTTATTTTGGTTATTTTGTAAACAAGTTTAGGTTCTGAGCTGATGTTTTAAAAACAGATATTGCAAAAACAATAAATATTAATGTCTGGGGGAGACCATAACAGACATGAGAGGAGCGTGGCCCTTTTTAGCACTGCTACAGCTAACAGCAAGACAAGGAGGACATAAAGATGTAATTTTTTTCCTTGAAGATTATCAGATGGCTGATATTAGAAAAGCACCATTGAAATCGCCACCATCAGAAAGCCCGTGCCTTAAAAACTTTGCTTTTATTGCACAACACAAAATCTGGCTAAAGCACACAATCTGCATTGTAGTCTCTAATGAAAAAAAGTTTAAAAGTTTTTTTTTTTATTTTACTTCATTATAAATCATGAAGATATTAATAAAACTCACTTTCAGCTTTAGTGTACTTGAGAATCACTTCTCCCCCTATCACAAGAAGAGTCTGAAAAGCATTTACCCTGACTGAGTCAACTGGCCATGCTCATAAAACCTTCCTCCTAAAATCTGAAAACCCTGATCAAAATCAAACATCCTGTTGAACAAAACCGAAATGATGCTGTCACTCATCAGCTACTTCAACTTGAACCACCAGAGAACCTGCAGAACCCAGCACGCTCCTCCTGCAAACTGATACAAGGTACATTAAGTATGGTTCATAATGGCCATGACTACTGGGGTGCAGAGAAAACCATCATCACTGCTCAGAGCTCATGAAAATATTTTAAGGTCATTACTGGAAAATCCCAACTATTTAAAGTTTAGCTGGCTATTAGTAGGTGCTCTTACTGACATCACTGATACAATGAAATGCCAGAAATACCATTACGAGCCAACACGAGAAACCGCTTACACCTCATGCACGCGAGGTCTGTGCTTAATATTCCCACTTCTTCATTTCAAAGTCACAAAGATCACAAGTTTCACCAGCAAGTTAAAGATCTATTCTGACTCGTACAAAAGACTTAAGGGTTGTGCAGCTATTCTGGCCATTGGGAGATTTTTGGCAATACCAACAGTTAAGCATTCACAGCAGCCATAAGCAGCTCTTGGAGACCTGAAGAAGAACAGCATATGGACAGCTTGGAAATATCCCTAAAATAAAAGCAGTGGTTATTTCAGAGCGCCTTCCACATGCAATCTGACTCAAAGCAATGCTACAACTAAAACCTTTGATGCTATTTTTCATTATGGTTTCTTTCATAGACAAAGAATAGTCAATTGTGGAGCTTAAGACCCTGAGAAAACACAGCAGGTACTCATCAGGTCCAAAGCAGTCTTAGCAAGTGCTCAGCAGAAGTAACGCTGACCTGCCAGTACTCCCACGACATCTGCAGCATTCGCTGCTGCTCTAGATGAAAGCCATGAACCCTTTTGCTGTGAAGGCTTCCAACCCAGACATACCAAATATTAGGACTAGGAAAACTTCTTGCCTATTAACAAAGCCACACAACAAATTTAAAAATGGAAAATCTAAAAAGGCAATTTTTAAACTGTTTCTGAGTCTTTGCTGGAATTCCAGTGGAATTCAGATAGTGTTGAGGAAGTTTCTTAGTGTTGCTTTCCAGCTGACAGAAGAAAAAAGGAAATTGTGAACCATTTTCACCTTCAAACTTCTGCCCTTACCAGCTGCATCTTCTGCCAGTCAATCTAATAAATCCACTCAGCTGAGCAAGGAAGTCTGAGAAGTCTGCAAAAATTCAAGCAGAGAAAACTCAGCAAACAGAAGTTTGCTTTATCTCAGTGAATTTTCTTGGTGGTATATTAGAAGTTACTCTATGATCCAGGGAAATTAGAAATTAGCATCCATACTCATCAGTCACAGCAGAAAATAAAGACGCTGCATTTTTGCTGTGCTGTGGCAGTGGCTCTGGACACCACTGGACTTGACTATTTTTAGAAAAACAAGGCAAACAAGTGCTTTGCTAATGGATGTAACTTTAAATCTATTTTCAGTTATCTATTTACATCAAGATTTTCAAAAATCACTTTCATAAAATGGATCTGAATCTAAGAGAGGTATTGCATACGTCTTATCTTACTACAGAGAAAGCGATTTAGATCTTTATGAATCTTTTCAGACCTGATCTTCCCATCGCTGTTTAAGCAGAGGTCGGTTGCCCAAGGATCCCTTAGATGCAGATACTGGAAGGTGCTACCTGAAATGGGTTTAGTCCCACATTTAAAGCAGAAATACCTCTAGAAGACACTTCACTCTCCCAGTACGAATATGGCAAATATAATTAAAATAGAATTAAGGGAGGGGAAGGGGGGGGGGGGGGGGGGGGAAGTTGTGTGTTTGTATGTTCAGCATGACAACAGCTTGTCGCCTTGCTTGCACAGATTAAGTTGCCTCCAGCAAATATATATAGAGTGGAAAAACAATGCAGACAGGGTACCCCAAATTAAGCACTGCCAAGCAAATACTTTGAGAAAAGGAGTTATTTCCACCTATCTACACTGATCACGTGTTAGTTTCCACTGAAGAGAACTTAATCCAAACTCCGTTCATTTCAAAGTGGTTATGAACCATTTGTGAGGTGCATTCAAAAGGCGCCAAGATGAACAAAATCTGTTTTGCATGCCAATATCCTTGGAGAGGGCAATATTCATGCGAGCTGATTCAAGCTACTCTTCAGAGCTGCAGCGCTCTGCCTTCCCACTGAAGCTCTGAATGAGTATGGACGAGAGAGATCCATAAATGATTTTTCATAAAGTCTAGAGACAGCTGGTTTCTTAACACTCATGGAAGCGTTTTCTTGGGCATTAATAGAATGACTTAGGAAAAAAAAAAAGTCCGCTTTTTTCTTTAAAGCTCTTCTTTTCAAGCTGTGTAACACCACTTGATTATTTAGTGTACATTCAACTCACACGAGCTACTCAACCAAGCACTAGGCTTCGACATACTGGCTGACTAACAGACATAGACCATTTCACATGTTTGTGCTTATTTACAAATACCACTTACTCACTGCTGACATTTATCGTGACACCTGTGATGTTGCTGACACCACTGCACTTGTAAAGTTTGCATCTACAGGCACGGGCAATTCCAAGAAGCTTGCTGGTGAAGATACACGGTGTTTTCTTTGACTGTAACTAGAAAGGTTATTTTGAGCATGTCCTATTTGAATAAGAAAAAAGCTTCAGAAACAAGGTTTAGTAAGGCTAATCCCCCCCACCGATTTTCTTCTCGCTGAACACTAGTGCAACTCAATTACTTTCGTCAACAATTTTCTCAAAAATTTTCTCCTGACCACATTACCGTGTTGCTTAAATTATACTGTAGACACATATTCATACATAGACAGAATTTCATAGATTTGTTACTATTATTGTTGCTTGCTGACTTGTTATTCCAAAGTCTACGACCTCTAAATACAGCACTTCGGCCCTTCCAGAAACTTCAACACAAAATTTGAAGACTGAGAAATACTTGGTTTGGTTTTGTATATGTAAGTAGACTATAAAGAATTCATCTCACAATGGAGGCAAAAAGGGAATGCAGATGAATCATTCAACTTTTCAAAGTCAAAGGAGTTCTAAACTATCTTAAGTTGAAGCAAAACATGAGATCGATGTACATGTTGAAATTACAAGCCAATTGTAAGAAAATGCTTGGATTCGATAAGTAAACCTAACAATTATGTAACTTCTAACCAAACGTTTTCAATTGTTTTGTTTAAATATGCTTTAAACAACAAAATTTAACTGTTCTATCTCCTCCCTCCAACCCCAAAACTGTACTACATCTTCTGCCTGGCGATTTCCCATTATTAACAAGAGGTTTCATGTATCTGCTTTCATCCAAAAATGCTGAAGAGCTTAACAAACACCAATTAAACCTCACAACACTTCTGTGAGCTAGGTAAGCATTGTTATCTCTACTTTACAGATGAGAAAACTTGAATTAAAAATCGTGATTTGCACAATTTTCCAACAGTAGTCTTATAGTAAAGCCAAGAGGAATCGCTGCTCCTTTTTTCTGCTATGTCCCTACTTCCAGTCACCACAATACACGCTGTTCCCTTTTAAATCTGCAGGAATTTACCTGCCATATCCCCACACATGAAAAAGTGTTCTGAACAACAGCATTAATTTTTCATTAGCATAAGCCTTTGCAAGAAACTACAGACAAATACATATTTTATCCAGATTGTACTTTCATTACTTTTTTTTTTTAAAACTGAAGATGAGACAAAGTTTTGTGTCCTCTATCAGTATCATTCTTCATCTGGTTAGCTGATAAATTCCACCTTCAAAAGGAAAATCCACACTTCTTGAAACCATATGAATTGTTTCTCATATGACTGAATCCCCGATTTCCTCTTTTCATTTACATTTCTTAACATATTATATTTTGTTTTCTATTCTTTTACCTTCTTTTCTAATTACTTTCTGTTGTGCTTACCGTAGTCCTGCATCATCTTAGTCCTACATCATCTTTTCTTCTTCAAACTTTTTTCAGTGACGCAATAAAAATCTACAAAGGATAGACTTACAGCATATCAACTACTACCTTGATGAGACACATCTCAAGCTTTCCTGTCTCCAGCGACCCTCACTTCCAACTTTTTCCTGTGTACAGACATGTGCACTGCATCTCCTGTCTGCTGGGTCTACAACTTCCAACGTTCCTCTCTTTCACCATCATGCTTCATTCCTCATTAGGAAATCTCCAGTTTCAATACAGTCCTTTCTTTGCCGTTCCAGGAGCAAAGCTTCATGGGTCTCTTGCCTTATTTTCCTTGCCTAATCTCTGGTCTCACTTCCCTGCCTGTCAATTCTCCACTGAAATTCTCAAACACCTTTACAATCTCTTTCTTCCTCCTCCATCTTACCATGTCAAATACAAAGTTTTCCTTTTCAACCTTTCCTTTTCCTCTGATTTCCCCCCCCCCCCCCCCCGGTGGACTTAAGGCTCATTTAATCCCATTTTTCTCATTTTCATTGGACTGACTTGGTCCGTATCAACTTCCTATCAAAGAAAAGGAACAGCTTTTAGTATGTTGCTAAAGTAATCCATTTTTTGACCAACTCTACTCTGTATGCTCTTTCCAAAACCTCCCCAATCTTCTATTCTTTTTCCCTCCTTCCCAGCCCCTGCTCATGAATACTTTAAGTCTACTAACACTCTTCTACACCTAATCTGTACACGCTCCTCTAAGCCTAACTGTCTCAACCTTTGCTCTTTTACATTCCTACCTTCTGTCCATGTCCTCTTCTGTAAGCACTACAAGTTGAGGCACCAAACACACATCTTCTGCATCTCTAGGAAGCTCTCTGTACCACTACGATCCAGAGTCTCCCATCCAAGTAAAGCTACTTCAATGATGCTTTCAATTAGTCCAAGAAGCATGAGAGTCCAGCTTCATTTTTAAAAATGCTAAGCTTTTCCTTTGTGAAGAGGCTTGCTGAAAAAGCTGCAATCCTCAAAATCAGCCAAAGGATTTTGTATATTTTCACAAATCTAACAAATGTGTAGTTCATAAAAGTGGCAGTCTCTGACTCCGCTGTTTTACAAACTAAGCTGACATTGTTAGTAACTGTTTCTGAATGGACATGCACACCACTCAAGTTAAGAGAAACAGCTATTAAAATGCAAGTAGATTAAATAAAGATTTTTTGGACTAAAAGATTGTTACATTTCCGTTGAAGATATATGATTTTCTATGACTTTTTAACTTCTCTTATTTTGGAATCAGCATGAAAAGTTAAATTAGGTCTTTTTTTTTTTTAAAACCATACAAGTTAGCACATCTTGTTTGTACTGTCTGCTCTAATGAAGTAAGCCTACATTTGCCAGTGTACAGTAAAAATAGGTAGATGTGTTATTCATATATTCTCTGTAAGTGGCAACTCGCAGTCTTTGAGAACTGCTCTCATCATATGGAATCTGCAAGAAATGTTCAGTCACTGTTTTCTCTTTCAGCTCTCAAAATTACAGCTGGATTCTTCAAGCATTATGTGTGGGTTCTTGCCTTTCAAAGCTTCTGAACTACTTGGATTGCAAGAAGCAGAAGTTCTGCCCACAGATACTTTCTTGCTCCCACTGATTTCATGCTACAGCCAAGAAAGTATGGAATGGAAGGGAGATGCTGCTCGTTTCACCATATACACTGGCCAACGTCTATAGCATCCCCCTGATCGTGATTCAGCTGCACAGGATCCATACCTGCTTCTGTAGCACACAATCCCAGTCTATTCCTTTTTCACATTTCCACAAAGGTGAAGGTTCAGAAGAACCTACTAAGCAAAATATTTTACCACATATGTTCAGGGGTATGAAAAGCCAACATAAGAAAAATCATGGTTCTCCAGCAGTTACTATTAGTTTCCATTTTGAGAAGACTCTTGCTGAAGCTCTCTCCATTTCTGCATGCTTAACAAAGGTCAAGAGTTATTTAACATCTGCAGGCAAAAAAGTTGGGTTTGCTTTTTTTTTTCCTTTCTAATATCCCCTAAGGTTACCCATTCCTTTGCATTCAGCCAGTGATAGAAGAAATACCTGAAATCCTTTGAAAACTTCAGATACGCAGTACAGATCAATGTTTCATTACGAGAGACCTCTCACCGCATGTTATTCTCACTCTCCCCTACTGTCATTTAATTCTTGCTTGATTTTCAAAGTTTTGGCTTTTTTTTTTGTGTTTTATTTTAGTGAATTTTTATCTCAAAACCCACGAATAATGTGGGCCTTGCCTACCACTAATGAGCAAAGTCTCCAGTGCTGAAAACCAGGTTGGGACCAACAGAAGAACAGTTTCAGTGAGAGACTCCTACTCTTATTTCTTTCCCCTTTAAATGTATCAGCCCTATCTTCAGTGAAAACAGTCACTTTTCCCAAATAGCTTCTTATATGGTGAGACAACAGAAAATAAAATTGCTTCTGAAACTCTCTAACAGTTAATTTCTAGCTCTTTATTACACACACAAAACTGTTTGCCTCCGTAATAAATGCTTTGCTTTGAGAGGACCATACCAAAGTACCTTCTCTGTGGCATATGAAAATCCAGAGCGAGACTTGGTTCTGCTCTTCTAAAGCCCAGCAACGGGTAACATCAGACCAAAGCGTGAGCACAAGCTTCTCAGGCATCAGAGAAACACCGGGAACATCAGACGCTGAACCGTGTGTAGGTGTATTAGCAGTCCTACCATCCATCTGTCAGAAATCTTCGATGTTCCTGCACATCACCCACTGGCAGAGCTGTCTGCCAAGCAAAAATATTATGAAATGTTCATTATACACTCAAATCTTCCCCCCTTCCCGACAAGGAAATGGAAAAACCTGTCCCTCCACACGCACATATTCACACTCGTTACCAAGAAACAGTGAAAGACTTTCAAATTCACCCAGAAAGAAAATCCACCAAGAGACCAGGACTGTGAATTTAGATATATTTTCGCAAACTTTACTTACCAGAGGATATGCTGACTTTTAGTTCACATATATCTCATTTTTTAAGGTACGTTAAAGACCGAGTTTACAATTAACTGAACAGACAGCATACAAAAGGCTTTTAGAACTACACCATATGGTCGAGGGAAAGGAACAATCTGGACTATCCACATTTCAATCTGCAGGCTTGTCCACCTCTATAACACATTGTATTGCTGTAATAAAATATTAAGATAGAAATGTAAAAGTGAAAATAATCTCTCTTTTGCACTACCAGGGAACAAGGCATCCTACCGTCTAGTGCTTTTAATAAATATTTTTATGATTTTGGCATGCCGAATCAGTTATAGTCAATAAAATTCCCCAATTCATTTAAAGCAGTATTTCCAGAAGGATATGGGTGGGTATTCATCTTACGCTTCACGGAAATAAAAAAATACCAGTTTACACAGGGTATACTGGCAGCAGTTTATGTAACAGATGACACATTCTTGGAAATCAAATAAAAGCAGAAAGAAAATACCCATTGTCGCTTAGTGAAGGACTAATCACATGGTCACAGCTGGAACCAGTGTAAATCATTCATTAATAAAATTCTGTTGTAGTAGTCACTTTTCTTCTGCTTTTCAAATGCCAACAGGAAAAAAAAAAAAACACAAACCCTCTTTCAATTCTTTGCAGAAAGGATATACTTGTAAGTTTTCCATAGTAACAAACTTACTAAATCTTTGCAGAAAAAAAAATGGCTAAAATGAAGGCACTGTTGGCACTATGGAAAAATATAAGTACTTATGTATTTGATATATAATCCCAGAACATAGTTCAAGAAGATACTTGCTACAGTTGGAGGTACCGGCCTGATTGCATGGAATCCAAATCATGAGGTGAGAAAAAAAAAAAAAAAAAAAAAAAAATCAGCTGAGGTCTTTTGTAGAGTACATTTTAGAACGTAAAGGAATATAAATGACAGCCTTGTGAGTCATGTCCCTCAATATAAACTAGAAAGTTGCACTAGATTAAATGCAGACACTACAGAAAAAGATCATGTAATCCTCAAGTATTCCATAATTACATGCTCTGTTGGATATAGGTATCATAGGCTCATGGCCAGCCCTGCCTTGAGCAGGAGGCTGGACTAGAGGGCCTCCAAGAGATCCTTTCCAACCCAAACTATCCTATGATCCCATGTTTTTTCACACTATAGAGCTCTCCCTTCTTAAGCTACAACTCTTATTTTCTCTTTCACTTTAAAAAAAAAAAAACCCAAGTATAACAACAATTTCAAGTTTTGTGTCTCATTGCCTCCAATAGCAGGAAAAAAAAACCCTCAAACAGATCTGTGACTTTGCAGATAGCAAATTATTAAATCACAAAACTCAGATCATCCTCTGCAATTATTCTGAAAGCAACCTCCTGCTGTATCAATGCTGATATGTTTGTTGTTCTACTCGCAATGCTACAGGGTAAGAGGTCTGTTTTTCTTATCATTTCGGAGAAACTACTGAGAACAGTAAATATAAACTATATCATTTGATGCTTTAAACTGCAACAATATAATGTAAATGGGATAGGCTTTTCTCCAGTGCGAAAGTAAAAAAAAAACCACCAACACACCATTCCTCATCATTCAGTGCAAACACTACATGAACAGCGCATTTAAAATTGTCAAGAATTCCTTTCATTTAAAGGTTTTTTTTTAAAAAAAAGAAATTCCCCCAAGGCCTAAAAACTTAAAGCACCCTGGCTTGATAAGATCTCTCGGTTTTATTGTCGAGCCTGGTAAGGACTTCTCAAATCTCTATCAAGCCACGGACCCTTCAAATAGGGCTGCGTAAGCCCTATGCAGCCACTGGGAATGCTCAAGTGTCAAGTTCAACACATGCTTACATATATCCACGTGATCAAAGGCTCAATTGCTCTGTTCTTCAGTTTACTGTAGTTATTCCTACCTCACAGTGACATCCTCAGTAAAGAGATATACTTTACATGAAACCGGTTAATATAAAGAAGAAAACCCCAGTTTTCCAGTAATTAACGTCAAGTGGTGTGAAGTGACAGTTCAAAGCGCCGTCGCTGCTAATAGCGTTACTTCCATACAGGAGGAAATCACTACCTAGGAAAACTAGAATATACAAGTGAAGTGTAACAATTTTGTCAAATGCAGAAACAAAAAAGACCCACAAAATTCCTGCTAACTTCTGTTTTGCCAGTTATCTCTGTACTTGTTGTCAGAACAGGTAAAATCTGAAGGCAGGCACGTAAATTGAGTATGTTAAGTGCTCAAAAAAAAAACCCCAACCCTGTAACTACAGAAAAGCAATGGCAGAAAGCATCAGCTCTCACACATGTATCGTCCACGATGCAGACAGGCAGCTTTTATGTAAGACACCATTTCCTGTTCTTCCTCTCTTATAAATAATAAAAATACTGGGTTTTTTGGTAACAGAAAGATGCAGTAAAGCAGATTATGACTGGCCAGGATACACAGGTAAACTTACTTCAAGTTGTTTGGTGAGCCCCTTCCATTTCAGTAAAGTGATATTTTATTTTATTTTACTTTTTTTTTAAATAAAAGCTGTTGAGGAATATATCCGACCAGCTTATGACTTTAAAAAGAACATTTGTAGAAGAATTTGATAATATAATTCTCCATCTGATCAAAAGAGGCTGCCATTACGCCCAGGAAGAACAGCCAGGCACCTCGCTCTTCCCCATCCCGGAGCCTGCCAGACATCCTGCTTTTCAGAAGTCTGGTCCAAAGGGCTTTAAAACATAATGAAAACAGGCCTAGGAGGACTCCTCCATATGCTTCCCACAAAATATTTGATTTTCTTCTTCATTTGCCTGCTTCTAGATGAAACGTGAAGAAAAAATAGTTATAAATTTGTGGGGGAAAAAAGGACCTCAAATCAAATTCAGGCACATCTCCCTCCATCACGCTTCACGTACTCGCATACTACATTCTCCTTGAAGCTACACCCGATGGGTACCTTATTTTTTTTCATCTGCCGCTAACACCTTACGAAGTGCATTGTTTCTTCTGACAGTGGTATCATCAAAAGAACCGCAGCTAAATGGGTTTAATGGCTTTCATGCCTAGCTTGCCGTTACCTGGCAGCTCCCCGGCCGCCGCGCGAGGCCATCGTTGCGGCTATCCGAGAAGCGATGGCTTTGGTTGCGGCCGTACCTCCACCAAGCAACACCGCCAGCACCGGGGACGGGTCCCCACACGCACCCCCCGCACGGTTTGGATGGATGTGCAGCCACAAGCAGGAAAGCCAAAGAGCGTTAAAAAAAAAAAAAAATAAAAAAAAAAAATCAAACTTTTGAAAATAAACATCTATTAATGATTTTCCCTGTTCCAAGTTCGAGGTAGACTAGTTCTTTCCAAGTGTGGCAGGGATAAAAAAAGTGCTGTGTTTAGTTTAGCTGTGAGATGAATATGACAGATATAAGCTAATGTTAATGCTATGAAAGCTAAGATTTACCTTTACTAATCCCTCTCTATGAAAATAATAGGACAGAATTAAAAATGACAAATTTAAGATGTTTTGGGGAGGTATGAAGAGGAGAGCCAAGGCGGCACACGAGGGGCTGCTGCTCCCTCACCTAGAGAGCCGTGATTTATTTCCATCAGCTCTATTTAAATCAGTAGAACAACTTTCTCATGTAGACAAGCATCAGGATTATTAATTTCAGTGGATATTACCTGAGTGTGCACAAAAAAACCCACAAGTTCTGTCACTTAAACTTCTGGGCTGATTTACACCTTAAAGTCAGAAGTCGCAGTCGTCTAAAGTGTCTCTACTGAAAGGTAACGAGCAAGTTAATTTATTTAGTTTCGATCATTAAGGCATAGAAGTCCTCACCACAGCTACATAAACGAAGATAAAGTTATTCATAGAAAAAGAATAAATGTTTCCAATACAGGTCGTTCCTCTGCAGCAGAAAAGAAACCATGGCAGAAAGAACGATGCTGCTGGATGAGAGAAAGGGTCATAAAACTGCACCAAGAGCAAATTGCGTACTGAAGTGAGGAGTTGATTAATATTTTTGACAGTAATAGAATAAAAAGGGGCTGGGCTTAACCTAATAGCTATTTTACAACCTAAATTTTATTAAACTGGTATTATATTTTGTAATTGTGTATTAAAATGTGTCCCACATTAGGCAGCAAATAGCTTTTAAGTAAGCGTTTTGTTTTCTTTACCAAGAAAAAAAAAAAAAAAAAAATCTTCGATACCAACTGCAAGTACCAAAGCAGCCTTTCACTCAAATGCTTTCAGAGGGGTTTGGTTTTTTCCCCCCCCTCCTGTTTCATTCAAAATATGCAAACATGAATGCCTACGACTTGCATATAAACCTGAATTATGGCGTTTCAATCCATTCATTAAAAGCGAAGCACTCAAATGGCCTGAAGACAGAGGTTAAAGCAAAAGCAACAACTCAACCAGGACCGGCGAGCATTTACTCTGAGGGTCACACCCCAGAGGTTGGGACTGGGAGTGTCAAATATAAGCCTTAATTCTTGCATTTTTAAAAGGTGACACATTGCTGTTGTCCTCTTCCCCACCCTGGCCTGCAGCTCTGTGATTTTCCAGGAGGTTGGTGAGGTTTCTTTGAAAAACCAAAACCAAGTGGCAAGCGCGTGTGCCGGGTGCAGGAGGGTGCTCTCAAAACGCTCACAGCATCACTTTTCATCTTCTAAGACATAAATTCATGTGATCTTTTAACAACTATTTATTTCACACCAAACCAGATATCTCCCTAAAGCCTACCAATACAGCCTGCAGGCATATTTCTTAAATAAAAGTACTGAATCCTTGTATACTTAAAATTTGCATAGCAAAGGGATGAATCAGCTATCGCAGAAGTAGTAACACTGTGCAGCAACTGCTCACCTCTTGCAGAAGGAAAAAAAAAAAAAAGATCCCTGCTTGCTGGGTTTGGGTGGGACTCTAACACCAAGTGCATTTCTTCACATTTCACAATTGTGAAATGCCATTTTCTTGCAGAACTACGACGAGCACGACCGCTGTTCACACTGTTCAATGCATCAGGTATGTTTGCGCGATTTGTATTTTGCATACGTAAACCACAGCATTTGCAGACTTCCTTTATTTCTGCTGAAAGGTTAATGAGATTACACCACCACCAATTTAACTAAATTAAATAATATTAGTAAGGATATTTTGTTGGAATATTTCAGATAATTGCCTGTATTATCTTTGCTGTAAACAGAAGTATTTCTGCCTACAGAAATGCTTCAGTTTTAACAAAACCACCAGACTATGGTATTTCCAGCAGCACCTACATTAAATGATGTGTCAATAAATCCTTCTCTCTCTCAAGAAATATAGGGTGTTACATCAGGCCTGGACTTGACAGAATTAAATCAGTCTGTCGCCCTGGCTGTGTTTAAGTGTTCAGAAAACAAGTAGTTACATTTGAAAACAGGGAATGAGGCCCCCCAAAAATTAAGATGTGAATTCTGCACATCTGTTTAGAGCACAAGGGTAACTTTATTTTACCTAAAGAGCCAGACACTATGAACAGGTAAGCAGCAGAGGGGCAAGTAGCAGAGGAAAGTCCAGCAGAAAAGCTCCTGCTCTCATGCTCCTTTGAGAAATACTTAAGGTGAAATTAACTTTTTTTTGCACTAATGGATCACAATTAAAGCTTTTCAAAAACTACTGCAGGAGGGATTCTACTGAAAAACTGTGATGGAGGCTATCAAAGCGCGATACGGATCTTCTGTGATCCAAAAAAAAAAAAAAAAAAAAATCTTATCTGCTACACAGCAGAACATAAGTTAGTGGGGGGAGATCAACAACCCATTTCTGTAGGAAGACATCCTTCCCGTGAGCTCTCTCAGGACTGGGCCTAAGTGGAATATCGTGTATTCTTATTATCTTGACTACAGTCACAGAAAACCAGGTATAAACACATGAATTTCCATGTTCAAAACATGACGCAGCTTTATGTTTCCCACCTATACGAAGCCGCCAGTGCTGTCCCAAGCAAGCGACGGTGTGATGTAATCTCCTAAATAGCACCATGACAACTAATGTAATTATACCGGAATAGTATTAGCTATATTTATATTGGGGATAGTCTTACCACAGTTCTTAAAGACCCGTTCTGCTGCTCAGGAATTAACCTTATCTCCTCGGCCCTGTAACAACGTAATTAGTCATTTTGACATTTTGCCTTTCGCGGTGACTAACAAACTCCTCCCACTCTTATAATTCGGTGGAGATAGCTCAGATTTAAATTATATGGTTCAGGTAATATATACTCACATGATCTCATTTCTTCCCCAATATCGTCTTTTAATTCCCTGAAAAGAACTACAGGAATTGTGTTAAGTGTTTTCTTCTACCCTCAAGTAAAAATTTGGGGTTTTTTTTGCTAAGCACAAATCAAACCTGACAACTGAAGGTGCTCCCATAGTAAGATTTTGTGTTAACATCTTCCAGTTAAGAAGTTTTACTCCCTTCTCCCCAAATTCAGCTAATCCCAGGATCCCAGCATGGCAGGGGTTGGCAGGGCCCTCGGGAGCTCCCCCAGTGCCACCCCCCTGCCCAAGCAGGCTCACCCAGAGCAGGGGGCACAGGACAGCGGCCAGGCGGGGGTTGAAGATCTCCAGAGGAGACTCCACAGCCCCCCTGGGCAGCCTGGGCCAGGGCTCTACAAGGCCACCCTCCAGCTCACCACATCCCCACCAGTCAGCGAGCCTTTGGCACAGAAGGGATCTGCACAGACTTTTTTTTTTTAAGCCATATGTTTTTTGTCTTTTTTTTTTTTACCGGTTTTGCCGTGAGTACAGGCACACGCAATGGAACACCGAGACTTCTGCGATAACAAAATGGTTAAACTGTCAGGAGTCTACACAAACGTGCTGTAAAACATATACAGTACAAATTAACCAAAAGTACATCTATTGTGTATAAACTTGCAATATCATTTAAATTACTAAATTATCTTATTTAACTTGTTATTTAAATCACATAGTTCTTAGCACTGCGGTTTTACGAAACACAGCACCGGCACCTACTGTACCGGACTGCGGAAAAAGTCGATTT
This sequence comes from Gorsachius magnificus, assembly GCA_034008185.1. Lineage (NCBI taxonomy): Eukaryota > Metazoa > Chordata > Aves > Pelecaniformes > Ardeidae > Gorsachius > Gorsachius magnificus. The sequence goes on along the minus strand of CM067085.1, from coordinate 4,705,590 downwards.
TAGTCAAATATTTTTCTTTTGACTGAAGTGCAAAAATGCATGATCTGAATGGGTATGAACTAATTAGCCAAGCAGGTATCCACAAGCTGTGAGTAACTTCTCACTCTGCAGGCTACCCATCAGCAGATACTTCATGACTTTTAATGACCATCATCCCACAAGCACAACAGAAACAACTGAATCACATTCGGCCAACAAAATACGAAGATATTTTCAGAGATGTTCTTACCATTTATTAACAGTGAAGTGGAAATACTTAAAATACTTTGAAGAACTACCCTTACTTTTGTGTTTAAATCACTGGAGGTATGATTATGGCATGCAAATCCCTTTGGACTAAAATGCCCTCATCAAAACATCTTATAGCTACATTAAAAATTAAATGGCCATAAACAACTCCAGCAGCTTGGAGCTTGAGTTGGTATCACAGTGATCTTTGCAATTCATAAACATCAACACTTGGGATAGTTTGCATGGGAATACAAGCAACTAATTATTATCTTTTGCTTAAGGGCACGTACGGTGTGCTCTACAGGTATCGCCACTGCTTTTTGCCTAATGTATTGCCTCTTGAAATCTTTCAGTATAACAACTTGCTGATACACTCTAAAGCATTTCTAATGTTACCAAACTGCTTTATATTCACAGAGAACGCATTGCAACTTCTGAAAAAGATGTGGCTAGGAAAGAAGCAGCAGTTAAAAACCTGTATGTGACCAGCAAATATTAATTTCATATTTTTCATTGAAAGACAAATTCACTTGTTACTTAGAGACAGTTTTTTGACAAAAATATTGATGCTTTATAAAACAAAGAAATGTGCAAGTCCATAACTTTTTACGGAAACAACTTGGGTTTGCAATATTATCAGAACTTCTACCTTAACAACAGATTTAAAACCAAAATTAACTTACAGTTTATCAGCTATGTCTTTTTCCATTGATGCCATTAAAAAAGCAGATCTGTTGGGGCAGGGTGGGGGAATGCTGGAGGACACAGAGCTGCCTGATATTTTCCCCAAAAAGATTCCTAGTACTAAAGTGCACAGACTACACTGTAGTCAAAAATACAGTAGTAAATATTTCTATTGGGTCTTTGATGATAAATAGTATTTCTCTGCTGTATGACTAAAACCATGAAACTAAGTACAGTATCCGGATTACTTCTGCCAACAGCCCAACCTGCATGGAAATGGAAGAAAGTACTACATGATAATTTAAGGGAGCCAATGGCTTCACTAAATTATGCTCCCCAAGAACCGATCCTGTGGCTGAAGTATAAGATACCTCGATTGCATCTCCTTGTGCCAACTTGTTCTCACTGCTGCTATACAGCATCGTGTTATTCTTCTATAGCTGAAAAATCCCTAGATGCCCGAAGTCAATTTAAAGTGAACTTTATATTGATGGAACAGCCCAAAGATGACCTAGCCTAGGCTGAGGGTCTAAGTCAACAATAATTTAAGGCTCTCCTTCAGCCCTAAACATTGAATACCAGAAGGCTGCAAAACCTTTAGAAAAATAACAACTAAAACCTGCAAAAACATGCTGTCGTGGCTACTGCCAGCAAAAGATTCTACCAGAAATAAAGGTTAATGATAACCTCTTATTCAGAGTGTAGAAGAAATTTTAAAGTAGGGGAAGTATAATTACTCAAACTAGAAGACACTTAACCAACTATGATAGAGGGGAAAAAAAAAAAAGTTTAGTGACTACCAGAAGTCACCCAACCTTGAAAAGAGCAAAAATTGCCCCTATGACATGGCTGGGGAGAGATCACCATCCACCAGCACAACCAGCACAGCTCCCAGAGCAGCTCTGCATACTCGCTTCCAAATTCTTTCATCCCTATTTTTAACTAGCAGACATCAAGTTTTGAGGGGCATTAGCCATCAACTTTGGAGAATCCCACTCCTTCCTTTGGTTCACAAAATGCTGACAGTGCATCTTTGCACTAAATTTAGTCATTCCAAAACCAGATTAAGAATCCTGCTTGCAACCCTGTTAAAATGATCACTCCGTGCAATACTTCAGGTTCTTACCACTTTACTTCAAAGCAGAATTTGGCCCACTAAGGCTACCTCAGTATTTTCCACCCAGAACTGTAAACATTACTTTCATTTCTTCATGTAAGTGATTGGTATGATTGGTAAGGAGTAGTTTCAATATTACAAATAATGAGGCAGCACAAATTCTAGAAAATGAAAACTTCCTGAGCAAAACTAACAGCCTCCTCAAACACTATTCAAAGTTTTGTTATTAACTATTTCCTCACTAAATGACTTTTTTTTTTTCATTTAGATTCAGAGATATGCAAGGCTGCTAAATAAAACAGCAATTCAAAGGCTGAAGACATTTTACACATGGTTTACAGCTAATGAATTTTGAAAGTTGAAAGAAAACATTGAAAAGAAGTTAGTTAAAAACAGTAGTGAGATTCTGTAAATAGATTCAACTCTTCAGAAGAAAAATCAGTCACTGTATAGAGCTTTAAAGCCAGTCTTTCAAGTTAGGACTAAACTAAAGCTTTATTTAGCAAAATGACACTAAATAAAAAAAAAATATTACTAAAAGATGCAAGTGGAAAAACAATACTAATCATCCCAAAATACCCCTTTTTTTGGGACAAGAAGCTGTACAGGTTCCAAGAGCACTGGATGCAAAAGTGGGTTAGGAGCCCCACTCTTTTTTCTCCAAGACTTCACTGTATGTGCTTCTAGGAAGATAAATAGGATGGCTCAGTCTTCGTGATAGGGAAATCTTTGTGAGTGACAGCAATATTAGGCAGATGAGTGGCTCTGATTTAGCTTGTTGTCAGTCACATCTCTGAAGTTATGCACAAGACTACACCAAAACACTGTTTCTCGGTCTGTGGCGCAATAAGGCTTTTGCACACAGTCATCGATGAAATTTTTCTGTTTGTTCCATGATATAACATGAAGTCTAGGAAAAAAGTTACCTTCTTAATTCACAGATTGATAATCATTACTACACTACTTACATGGAGATGCATAGCTGTTTGCAACCACTGCAGAAACCCAACTGTTAGGATCTTTCCCCATTCCTAAAATGTCTAGGGCTTCAGATTTCTTCCAAGGTATCAAAGACCTAATGATGTAGGCTCTTACAAAAAATACAAAACGGATGTCTCCATTTAAAGTGAAGCAGAGTTGAATATAAATCAAGAAGAGTAGCATGTATCATTAAAACTTGCAGGCAGCCACCACATAGGGTCCTTTCAAACACCACAAGAAAACTGTTAAGTGTAGTGAGTAGCAGCACGCGAGCTAGCTTAATCTACCTAGCAGAGATAACACCAAAGTCGAAGGAAGCTTTAGCAACAGAGATAAACATTTTCTAAGAACGCACAGTATGTAATTACATTGCTGCCACATGCAAATCCTGTGTTGCTGCATCTGCGCTGCTGCTGGTACCCAGAATACCTAGACCGACTCGGTACAGGTATGTTTAGCATATCTTTAAAACAACACACCTTCCGTTTCGTGTCTGAAGACCTATCCTTTGATCTGCTGGAACGTGAACATTAAAAAAAAAAGCAGAAATCCTTACAAAGAAATGATAATAGCTAGCTGCTTTGATACCTATGGCAACACAACTTAAAACAAGCAATTTCAAAGAAACAACTAATTCAGTTTAAAGTTAGAAGTTATGAGCTTTTTTTGTGGTCTTTAACTTATCTGCAAGGCTCTTTCATCCAATTTTGTAAAGAAGCGTAAGTAGCCATTCTGAATTGATTATTACAACTTTAGGACAAGTGACACTTGACTGAAAAAGTAAAAGGATGTCAGTCTCCTTTGTTTTCATTTTCAAAGAAGGAACACTACAATACTCTTCTCCCTCCATGCTCTTCTATTCAAAAAAGAAAATTAAAGATTGTGGTTTGGGCCCATGGTCTTGGGCTCCACTCTCCCCCCCAACGACTAAGTACATAGAAATATTTAATCTGGACATTTAGGTAAAATTCTCCAGCAGCCTGGACAACACAAGCTGAACATAAAGTCCTATTTTCCTAAAATCAGGTCATATTCCTGCAAGACTACGTCCAAGTCACCTATAGTCTATATTCTTCCAATGCATTAGAAGTTACCAAAATACAATATAGCTCTTCTTTCCTACAGCAGTTCAAAAAATTCAAGGATACAGGCATTCATTCAATTTTTTGTTTTTCTTTTTCTTTCTAAAATTTATGTCTGGATCCCAGCAATTCATCTTGTGCCATAAAACATTTATGGTTTCAACTTGTATGAAGAATCCAGCAGCCTTCAGAGATCGAAGGGCCATTCTTACTGTCGAAACTGTAAGCTTCACAATGATAACTTAATTTTCATTACAGTTTCACAAAACATATAGAAATATATAACTCTTTTAGCTGCCAATAGCCTTACAGAATAAAAACATGCCACGCCAACCAGTAAGTTTTTGCTGACCACAGAACACATAATTAGCTTTTGTCAAATGCTTTTAGAACTCTACAGTCACTTATGAATTTTTAAGACTATAATTAAATTGCCAAAAAAAATTACAACATGACACAAAATGCAGCTTTGCTGCATAAGAAGTTTGAAAAAACCTTTATCTTCTTTCAGTACAGAAGATAAAAGCATATTTTAAGTCATTACTTCCTCTTTAGGCTCCTCTCCTAGGTGCAGGGTGGGGCTCTAGTTTCCATTCTAAGCTGAGATGAACCAGTGGCCTAGCAAGCTTGTTCAAGGCTTCAAAGCTATCACACTGCAAATCCAGGTTTTATTTCAAAACTTTTATGCCCCAGGTTAGTCAGGATCAAGAGTTCTGCACAGGCCCTATATATCCACCCTCAAGAATGACACTACTTAAGTTTTTCACTCTCATCACTTAAATAAATGATACTGAGGCATTATTCAGTGATTCAGGTAAGTACACGGTACCTGGAAAGCTGCTTAGTGAATCCTTTGACCTCATTAAAATCTGGATATTTCCTGTAAGAAAGGAAGCCACTTTGTAAGTTGTAGGCTTTCATTTTCAGCTGCTGCTTCATGAGCAAAAGAGCAAAACAAGCCTCACCCTGATCTCAGCAAGAATATTGCTTGCTACAGATTTGCACCCCTATCTGTTACAGGGTCTCTAAGCCAGTAAAAGTTAAATATCCCTCAAGTGAAGGGGGGGGTGTATATATAAAAATATAAGAAAATATACATATAAAGTCCATATTTGGAATAATTAGAGCCCATCCTACATGAGATTTTTTTAATTGTTTGTAACTGTGTCCTATACACATCTAAGACACACTTAGAATCGCCCTGCCACATGAACATATTATCCACAACAAATTAGAACAAAACAAAATACAACCAACCAACCACAAAAAAAAAAAAGCACAAAACAAGACAGAAAACTGGTATTTTAAGATTTACTTCTGAAAAAGCTATGCTGGCTACAGCAGGGTCCTACCAAGCACGTTGGCTCAGATGAACCGGCAGCACACTCGCAGGTTCTGGCCAGCACTGATGCAGGGGCTGTTTCCTAGCAAACACCTAAGTAACTACCTATGGTTTGTCTCATTAAAAAGAAAAAAAAAGAAGATACTGTTACAAAGTATGCTGAAACAGTGAGTTAATGAGAGTACATACTGGAAATCACCTAAAAATAATTATTAACTGTTTACCAGAATCCTGTGAAATTTCCAGTAGATAGTATTCAAATTCAAGTTGTCAAAAAAAAAAAAAAAAAAAAAAAACAGAAAAAGAACATATCGGCCTATGTATAAACATAGGTACATACAATGCACCAATTTGAGTTCTACACTTGCCTTTTCTTCTGCATGGGAAAAGCCCATGCTACACCTCTCTGAAAAAATACAGCAATCTTCCCCCACACCTCAGCCACTTCCAGACCAAAGTGCAGCATGACATTTGATAACGCACGCTTTCGGTCCGCGCTTTGCAACAGTGTGGTAAAGTCCTTTCTAAAGATGATGTGAATTACAGGTATGAAGATGGAAGTGCTAGAAGGGGTTCTAGTTTCAGTCTCTGAAGTACCTTCACGGCAGCAACCACAGGATTCAGAACTGTCTGTACTCACGGCTGCAACCATTTGAACACAGGATATTGTTTTGCTTCGCACTAAGACATATTCCTCAGATTTTTAAGCACTATGTTTTCATAATTCAGAAAAAAAAATTAAGCGTCTAGCTTTGAAATTTTTCCTGGGTTTAAACTCAGCTTTATCATTTGTAAGCCTCCAATAATTTCAAAAAAAATTCTTACTCCATCAGCTAGGCTTCCATTAGGCTTTTCCTTGTGAAAGGTGGCCTTGTTAAAAATGACACGCGCTCAGTTTAAAACATAGTTGCATGTCCTTTGTGAAAAGGACAAAGGACCACACAAGAAAAATGCATGAACTTAGAAGGAATTGCCTTCAAAGAATTTTTTTTTTTTTTTTTAAAAAAAAAAGCATCAGATACAGTGCACAGACACACCCCACAGTCCAGCTGGCCAGCAGCACTCCAGTTTCACCCCACCAGTTTTTCAGAGGGGACAGGGGACAAGCTGAACTCTCAGCGAGTGCACTGGGAAGGGCTTGCCCCTGTGCCAGCAAACCACCTAGGAAAGAGGTAGGCGAGAAAAATCCACAGGAGAGGACAGTCCTTGGAGGCACCCGTCCTTCTAGACCTGCATAGCCAAGGACACAACTGTCACCTTTCTAATTCTGTGACCTGCATGCCGTCTTGCATTTTTACTAGCACCACAGTACAGCAAAGGAGCCAACACCTGAGACTCACCCTAAATTTTCTTTTACACTTAACAACACTTGCATACCAAAGCCTACACGTGGAAACCACTAACATTCACAGAGCCACTTAACCACACACTGATGCTTGAAACAAGTTAGAAATGGACTTTGGGGATGTGCTTACCTACCCAGTATACATCTGATACGAATAAATGAGAAACTGGAAGTTGGTCACCCATGAGTGGCACTGGTGGGCTCCATCTAATCTCTGCTCACACCAGCTCGCACCCACCTACCCCTGGACTCACTATTGCTTGGCACGTGCAAGTCGTGTTTCAGTGCACGTCCCTCCCCTATGCTCCACACCACATGAAGTCGAGTGTGATGAAAGTATTTTAGAAAACATACTTGGAGCCACGTTTTCAAAAGGAGAAGCTGAAAATACCGATAAGTTACAATGAGACTTGGGTACCCAAGTGTCCAAATTGGTTCTGAAAATGGCCGTTCAGCAAAGGCTCTTAAAAGCTTTTGAAAATCTTTTCCTGGATAACATCAGTCACAGTTCTGCCTTCCTGAGATACGTGATTTTTGCAGTTTATGGTAAAAAAACCACAAAAGGTGTAATGCTTGTGTGAACTAGCATTTCTTTCCCTCCCTCCCATCACATCAAGTTCACTCACTTGGGGATTGCATCGGAAGCAAGAGAGATGCTGTTCTTCCTACAGGAGGCTGTTTCTCCCCAGCTCTGGACAGGGGCTGTGCTACCTGTCCTCTCCCACCTGTTCATTCGTACCAGAAGACAACATGACTTTAAGTTTATGGGACTTTCATCTCTGCCCAACCCATGAGGCCCTGCTCAGCTGTGCAAGAAGCAGCCTCAGAGGCATCACAGGTCTTTAGTGTCTGGCAAAACCCCCACTGAGAAAGCATCGTGGTGGTTGCAAGCGATTTGTGGAAGAAGGGAAGGGCCTGAAGTTTGTTGTTTACTCTTCTATCTCAAATTTAATTAATTTTGAAACATGGCAGAATGTAGGACACAATTAAAACATTAATCATAAATGAATTCATAACTTGTATGTAGTCCTTGGCATTTGATTTCATGTGAATAACCAAAAGTCTTATTTCTTGCAGTAAATTATTATTTATGTCTTCAACCCCTTTCCTTGATCTCATGTATATCATCTGCCTAGAAGAGATGCACCCACATGACCAACCTATGAGCATAAAACCTTCTCCAACCACTGTGGACAGTAATACCACCTACAAATTGCAGATACTGTAGCACGTGAAAGCTTTTCTTTAGCATTTCCACTCTGTGGTAGTACTTAAAGGAAAACACACTGCTCAAGAATTAGGCTTCCCAGAACTCTACAAGGTTAAAAACTTTCTTATTTGGCTTTGCTGTCTCACTGCTGCCACTGACAACCACCACACTAGGCAAGCCTTTCCTACCTTACACTGAGAATGACGTACTGTTAACCGACTGCACGCCACAGAATTTTAAAATACAAAAAAAAGTTGTTCTTATATAACTTAGTTACTCCGTAAAGACTCTTGACTACTCAACTGATAGTTCTATAATATTCCTTTTTTTATTATTAAAGAGATTGAATGAAGAATGACAGGGCAAAGCCCATACCTTTACAATAAAAAGCAGCTGAAAAAAGCTTCTTAACAAGACACTTTCGAGAATTCAAAAATAAAAATTCCCTGAAAAACCTAGATGCTAAGAACAAAAATAACTGTTGTAAGGAAACAGCAAGATGAGGGAGGAAGAGAGTGCCACAAGCGCCAAACAAGCCAATAAACACTTCATAAGAATAAACCAGACTAAAAAAGTTTGAACAATGTCCATGCTATGGAGACCTCCAGATAATGCTACTACGACATACAAGTACAGAGTTACCACAGTTCTGATACCTCAAATATACAAACCAGTTGCGACTCTAGAAGAAATTTGCGACTCTAGAAGAAATATGTGTCAATAAGCAACACAAACCAAGAAATACTTGAATACTCTGCAGTCTCCTAAGAGCTTACACCGCAGCCCTTCCCCCCCTTGCAGCCGTAATATTGTCTTTTCATTACTTGACCAGATATTTTAATTTAACACAGAGGAGCTTAAAACCTTTAAGCTTGTCACTCTGCTGTCAAAATTAGTACAAGTTGCCTGATGAGTTCTGAAGTTATTGGAAAAGAAAGAGGAAAGAAGAAGGAACAGCACTGACCTGCACTGTGCCACACTTGCTTGTTTCCTTGAACAGACCAGGCTTAGGACAGCGTTATGTGCAGAGCAGCACAAAGCCTTCCCTAAAGAAAGGCAAGCCCAGCTGGTTTAAAAGTGTTAAAGAGACATTGGGGAGCAGGGACCCCCCCTTAAAATACTGACCGATATGTCCACTACATTCAAAATTCACAAAAAAGTGATCAGATTTTCATTTTGTTTATAATGCATAAATGTCTTTTACACTTGAAGAATCAAACAAATTTATTAATCCTCAGTGTGAAGAAAACTAATTTTCCCCACCAAAAGTATAAGTACGGTCTCAACTCACTGTTGACTACCATTAGTTTGAAGAGCAAAACTATCTGAACAGTGGAATTCCACGTATTTTGATTGTTTGGGGGAAGCCTTTAGTGGTAAATAGGGAATACATATCTGAATGGCCAAACATGTTTGGTCATCTCTTACTATTTTGCTGTAAGGTCCACCCATCTCTCAAGTCTACTCGTGTACGGCCACATGAAACCAGTCTACGTGAATCACAAGGACAGCACATTGTTAACAGACATACCTCGTTCGCAATCTCTACATTTCCCACCTCTGTTGCAACCATGTGAATCCAGGTTTTGATTAAAAAGCAGAAAAAGAGAAGTCAGCAAGCATGTTGCTAATCTTGCCTTGAAGGAAAAATTCCTTTGATTACCCAAACCTGTAACCTTGTCAGGCTTACCATACACTGGAAGTTTGGTGTGAACTCTATCATCGTTATAGGGGCAAACACAGTAAGAATCATTATAGACATCTACCAAGCACCAAGAACTCTGTACCCATAAAGCTGGGCACAAAAGGCAAGTCCTCTTTCCTTTATGGGGCCAGTTAGTGCCACCACGCAACCAAGACAGATGAAGAAAGACTACACACACTGAAGTCCTTATTGTAGACCCCACTGCCTGCTCAAACAAGCATCACACAGAGAGCTAAGTAGTTTAACTTGATCCATCAATGATCTTCTGAAAGGTAGCACCTTGACAAACAATTGAGAGTATCATCCTGCAAAGTATAGGATGAAGCCAAACTAATGAATTTGCTCTGGAATTGAGGAGACACACACACAGTGACCCACAAAGAGAGTCAACATCCCGCAAGAGCAGGGAGCCCAGGACCCCAACTCTACATTGAATTATTGGCCATCAGCCACTTAACTCCTGTGTCTTGTGCTTGCTGCCTGCCAAGTAGGGAACAGCACACTTTGCCTTTTTAATCTAAGAAACACATCATATTTATCAGAATTGTTATTACCTGAATCCAAAACTGTGAGGGAGCAGTAAAACACCAGGCTGTGCTGCTTTAGATGTCTTCAACAAAGCAGTCTGGGAATCTTGTCTATGGATCTCAGTGGTGAGCAGTACTTTTTTCTCATCCATTCTATCTGCTTCGGTCCAACAGACAGATGATAAAGCGCAATTCTCCCAATTGTAATAGCATTATGAAATCTGAATAGAGTTGAGGGGAGGAAAAGAAAAAAGGATATGAGCTCATCTGGTCTAACTTCAACTGTTCCAGGCTAAGAAGCTTCATCAAAATACTACCCAATAAAACATCACATATTTATCCCAAATACTTTCCTTAGTCTAGTAATGTCTGCAAAAAAAGGCTACACTTGAGCTGAAGGCAGAAGACAGGAGAGTCCACAACCACCTATGCCCATTGATCATCAAGAGTAGATTGGTTCATTTACTACACACTTGATCAAATCCTATAGTGGAGGAGCCAGGTGAGCCTTGCCTCCTCTCCCCCAAGACCCTGTCAACCTGACCTGCCATTAAAGGTCCTCTCTACAGCAGATGGACACCATTCTCATTCTAAGCGCATCAGGAAAACATCCCACCCCACCAGAATTCAAGGCCATATACTAACAGCAGTCTTGCAGTGCTGTGTCAGTTAATGTCAATATTTATATGTTTCTCTACTTCATGGTCTCTTTTGTATATGCAAAGACTGCACTAGCCCTTTTGCCATGGCATTATGGTCACGGCAGACAATCACACCTCCAAGCTCTCCCCCAAGTCATAGAATCAGGGGATGGATGAGGATGGAGGGGATCTCCAAAGACTGACTAGTCCCAAACCCCCTGCGCAAACCAGGGTCAACCGCAGCAGGTTCCCTAGGACCACTCCATTGATGGCGACTCCACAGCCTCTCTGGGCAGCTTTGTTTCAAAGTTTGACCACTCACAGTGAAAAACTTCTTCCTGCATTTAAATGGAATGTCCTGTATTTCAGTTTGTGCCCCTGAGCCTACTCAGCTGGAGGCTGAACTGTTCCAGCTCTCCATGCCTCTCTATGTATCATGCCCGTATTCTCAAAATGGGGTTTCCCAACTTAGGTTTTCTGTACCAACTATGGTTCTACTATATTTTGATGATTGAACTACATGACTAACTGTGGATATATTTCTCAGGCATTCTTTGCATCATCTGAAAAATAAAGCAGCAAAAACTGAATCACCAAACAAGACTGCTGATTAAGTGTAACTGGGCCACGAACACACTGGAGGCCCACTACGTGTAGGTCTTCCTCAACCCATTAAGAGTTACACTTTAAGGAACAGAACATTTTTAAATCTTTTCTGTGTCTCAGCTACATATAATCCAAGTTTTTGTATCAAAATATTGTGTTGCAACGTTTTAATGCGTTAAAAGAAATTAGTTTAATATAGCAATATAGGCCAGACAGACAATCCTATTAAAAAAAAAACCCAGACACATCAGCTTTGTCTCAAAGCCTTCTGTCACAAAACTATACTGACCAACATTAATTTTTTTGTTTGTTTGTTTGTTTTAGCTTTTAAGCCTTCACTGACGGAAGTGCAAGTTAACCTTTATTTTGTCCTGGGCTAAATCCACTGAGACATCCTTTTTGCCCTTTTAAGCACAGAAACTTTTTGGAAGTCTTCCAGTACTTTCAAATAAACACATTTACAAGATATGCAATAATTAACATGAGTGGTTCTAGAGGCTCCCGAGACAGTTCTCAATCCCTATGATGTGATGTCCAGATCTGTTTATATAATTTTTTCATTTAATAGTTAATTTCAGAAATCACTCCTTTACCATCTTTAGCAAAGTGGGTGTGAACCTTCTATTCCAAACAAAAAATGATCTGGGAAAGGAGAAAACACTGTAATAAAGTGTGTAAAAAGCAAAACTACATTAAAAAGGCAAAAAATACGTTAAGCCAGTAAAAGTTTATTCTTCATAATGTCTAAGAGAAAGAGAGGACTTTGAGACACACTGAAAATTACCATTTCACGCTGAAGATGGTTGCCTTACAGCCAGAGGACTAGCTGCATTAGATACAAAGATCAGAAGATTATGACATTTATGCACCTTAAAGTTGGTATCTGCCCATTTCTCAACTGCAAGTTAGATTACATGTTTCTACTTATTTCTCAAAATGACAAGGTTTAATACTTTTTTACTGTAGTCTTCACAGAAGAACCTAAGATTCTCAACAGCAATGAATTCATCAGAGCTCCCAATCCAAGTGTTTGAAGAGACAGGGTAGAAACAGGCCGAGAGGCTGTTTTTCAAAACATGAATTCAAATTGGTGAAGTCTGAGGTCATTTACTATTGAATACTAAGGGAACTATAGCTGAGGGAACTATAGCTGAATCACAATCATCTTTGAAAGCTCATGGAAGTCGGAAAAGCTCCCAAAGAAATGAAGTGCTAGCACAAACAAAACTTACTCCAAAAGAGAAGAAAACAGAGAAACAAGAACTACAGACCAGTAATCCTTACTTCCATACCAACAGGTTACCCAAACAAGCGATTTGTACCCACCTAGAGGACTGGCCAGTCAAGATTTGTCAGAGGAAGAAGAAAAAAAGTCACATCAAACTAATCTTAATTTTCCCCTTTGACAAGAAATGGTCTTGACATCTGGTTTTTTCCACACATTTTAGAAAATGAGAAAATAGGATCTAGGTTATACCGCTAAGATGCAGGAACATCACAGGATGCAAAATTGCACCATGGGAGTAAGTACCAGTAGTTTGCTATAAGAATGGCAGAACACTGGGAACAGGCAGGAATCTGTCCTCAGTCCAGTATTTTCACTGATGGCTTGCAGAGTGTACACTTGAAAATCTTAGCAGGTAACACTGAGCTCTGGGAGGTGTTGCAAGCGAATACTAGAATTTTAATATATCTTCAACTGAAGTGCCACTTTTGATTGAGAGCTTGGACCCCAAGAAAGAAGTTGAGCAATTAAACTCTGAATTACATTCCCTACAGGGTTCACAGAATCTTACTTGGGGTTTTTTTATCTATATTTAAAGTCAGGAATGGTTCAGACAGGTTTCATCCAAGCTGAAAACAAGAGAAGAACAATTCCTAGGATTCCTTCCAGGTCAAATTTCTACAAGCATAGTATAGATCTGCACTGTAACAGTGGAAATGGAGAAAAAGGGATAAGATGCTTCCAACGCGTGAAGCAGCAGAGAGGTCCCAGCACTGCAGAGGCACATCTGCCCAGATGACCCATCCTCGCAGATCTCCTGTTCATCTTCACCAGTTCTGTCCCTCAGACTCTAGTTGTTCCCGTGCTGAACCTCCTCAATTCAAAAAGAATTCAGGAGTAATTTTTAATAAAGTCTATGTAACAGTCCTAATCCCTACGCAGGCTGTTCTGCAAAGAGACACTGCTCAGCCCGGTGTTTTTAAGAACACAAGCATTTACAAAGTTATCAGGGAAGGAGTCAGAGTACTTCTCTGATAGCTATGTACACACTATGGCTCTTCAGTAGCCAATTAGCAGAAACATTAAACCACCAAATTTTTACGATGCAAAAATTATTTTTCATAGCTATATCATGATTTTAAGAAGTACATCTAAACGGAGCACTACTGTAATCTTCTAGTTACAATTTTGCTAACTTTCAATGTCAAAACATTTAAATGGTGAACTCTATTTGAAGATGACTAATTATAACGTGTTCCATTTGGGTAACGAGTTCAATATCCTCATATCAATTAAGCAAAATGCACTCTCCTAGCTTGAGATTAAAAACTAAAGCGCAGCCAGAAGAACTTTTTTCCTCCTATCTGCCAGATCACAAAAGCATCCAATACAACAGGATAAAGTTGCCAGAAAACCCCAAGACTTTCCAAAAGATATTATTTCATGTATGTGGCTTAGCTCTGAAGCTGAACCAGAAATGACATCCCAGCTTAGGATAGTAAGCCTTTTTGCCAATGAATTTCTTGTAAAGTCAACAATTATAATTTATTCTGATCCTTTGTGTCACCATATTAGTAGTTATTTTTCAGCAATCCCAGAGCAGCAACAAATAATGCCATAGAAGAGGACTGATATAATTACAGGCTGAAAAAGATAGGCCAGCACCCTTACACTCAAAACTACCCTCTGTGGCTCCTTCATACCCCATATGTTGCTAATAAAACTGTTTGAATCATACCTATGAGACAGTTTTACTGATATTGTATCAGGTCCCTAGGTTCTTTGTATGAGATACGATGTGCCTAGCACTATAACTATGCAAATTTTGTGATACAGGATCCCACCGGACACAATATTACATACGTAATTCGCAGTATGAAACTGTGCATTAACAATAATTCTAGTGTTATATAAATGAAACCACTATGTTTATTGAAAAGCTCGCCACACTACAATGAAATCAAATTTAAAAAGCAATAAAGAGCATCTGACATGCTCCTAGTAAAGCCGGCAACATTGGTATTTTTCCCCAAACAATGTAAATTTTGCTTTGTGTTCACTTGACAGTGCTTTACAGAAACTTTTAGCACCAGCACTAAACAAATGCAACTCCCTCCCGCCCCAATATTAATTCATGACTTAAAATAGGAACCTTCTGAGCCCAGTTTTTTAGAAACAACCATGTGATTTTCAGCAAGTAACTGAACTTTATTCACATGCAAGCGTGAGTCTCGGTTTCTACTACTAATAAAAGAATAAATGATAAGTGATTATGATAAAGACCAAGAACTGCAGCAGTAAAAAACCAGCAGCGTGGGGATATCAGCACACATCACGCTGAAGTACCTCAGAAGTATCATCTTCTGGTCAGAAAATACCTGCGCTCTAATTCCGCATCTGACTTCAGATATCTGTATGACCTCAGGCAAATGATGCCTCTTCCCAGCTCGCATCGCGTGCAGCAACATTTCTTATCACTTCCTGCATAAGAATGTGGTCAGTGTTTTTTTTATATATATATATATATATATATATATATATATACACACACATACACACACACACACACCCCCCTCTGCAAAAAGGCATGGCTGAAAGATCTTAAAAATCAGCGTTGCAAGAAGAGACGGCAGAGGTGCAATCAGAAATCCGACAGTACAAGCAGCTTGATACCCATTCCTCTTTGCTGCGTTCCCAGCGATTTCTTCCCTCATCTATTAATTTATTGGTTAGCTGCAGGTGGGGGATACTGGGGCTTGTAAAAAGAAGTCTATTCTTGAAATAAGTCTGAAAAATGTAGCAGGCTAGCATGAGAAAAGTGAGCCTGGTAAAGAGCTAGACTTAGGAGACAGAAGTACACTATTTCACCAAGGTGCCCTGAGAAATAATAAAAAGATAATTTTGTAAAGTAAATTGTACAGTAAATGTGTAAATTGTCTAATACGTAGAGGCAAAAAAAACCCCACAGGATTCCCTTGAAATACTTATAATGCCTTCAACTATTTTAAACTATTTTCAACTCACACCGAGAAGCACTGACTTTAACTAAATGATGCAAGCTTTTACTCGATGGAAGAAAAACGGAGTTGTAACCAGACACTCTGTAAGAAAGATGATGAACTGACTGTGTCCTAGGAGTACAACTCGCCTACTTCCACTACGGGGGTAGCTTCAGCACCAACTTTTTGTGAAGTTTTTCTTGACACCACCCTCTGCGCAATATAAAAACCATCAAGAGTTTTATTCTCTATATAAAAATAAAGAGCAGCTTAGGTGACATCTTACAAGGCAGAAAGTTCCCGCTCCATCCCATGAACATTGTGCCCTCTGGTATTGCTGCTATGTTTCATCATCGTACAATTCAAAGAGAATTCTATACCTTTTTTCAAAGTTTGAAAATAATAAGCCCCTCCTCCCTAAATATGGCCCAAAGCTGTTATGAAGCAACTTATTTTTAGAAAAAGCACTTATGCAGATACTTAATTTTAATTAATAGTCTCACTGACTTCAACATTTGCGCAGCAAGACAACTCCACGCTTCAATTAAAGCACGCACATAAACGCTTTGCTGATTCATGGCCAAAAGCATGACAGGAACATCATTATATAAAATGCTCATAAGATTTCAAGAAAAAAAAAAAAATAACAGCAGCCTCACCGTCAAACAGAGCATCAGAAAGCCTGTAAAACTCACAGCTTGAGCACAGCTTACAGGTTGCTGCCGCACTGAATGTATCTGAATGCTAGCATTCATATAATTATTTCAGAGCGGGCAAAAGAATTTGGGGGAAATATCTCAAAGTTGAGACTACACATCCCCCAGCTCTCCATCCTTGGCATCTCCTATCTGCCAAGATCAGCTTTTCAGGAGTTGAGGATTCTCTACCAGAAGAATAGAGGCAGCCACACCTTTGCTTCTCATGCCTTGCTCTCTTTTTCCATTTTTTGCATGAGAGATGAGCAGATTTCTTTCAATAAACAATTAATCACATCCAGCTCAGTTGCACCACAGGTCATACTGAACACCTTCAGCAGAAGTTTGGTTCCAGGAACAGTCATTCCAAGTTGCAACACTGCCTATCATAAGATACCTCTAACAAATCCGATTTTGAGATAAGCTGACACAAGAAACAATAGTTAAGTCTTCTTCGTATCACAAACTGTAAGCTCTAACTTTTAGACAGAATCCTTAAAGGTAACCAGTAACAATTTTTTGTTGAAATACTCTGGTCCTATTTATAAGTAAAATTGTGGCACTTGATGGCCTGCGGCTCACTACTACAGACAAATTTTAGAAGTTTAAGCATTAAAAGCCTTTATTCCAGGACAGCCAAGCAATAATTAATAAAGGTATGGAGGGGATTACTTTAAGGCATCAAGAAAACTACAGCCGAGAGCAAAACTCGGCTGAATGTCTAAACTGGACAGTAGCAGCCACCAAGAGTTTAATTGTTTGAAGAAACGCTAAAGATGAGAAGTGGCATCCCAAGTATTCTGCTTCCTTTCTCCTTCACCCCAATGAACAACTAGGTGCTGGGCAACAAATGTGGGTGCTGCGCGATGGGGTGAGCAGAAGCCGTAGGCGTTTGCTGCTAGCTGGGGTGCTCACCTCCTCCATGCTCCTTGGGGCGCGAGTCTCCATGCAAGCCTCCCACCAGCCCCAGAACAATTACCACCCCCTCACAAATTACAGCACTGAGCTAAAGACTCTTCCATTTGCAAAACCCACGACAGCAAGATTCATCAAAAGAGGCTTAGCATCGCAAAGCTGTGCTTAGCATCGCAAGGCTGGCAGCAGCGAGAAGAGACCAAGTCTTCACCACCTCGAGCAGCAGGAACAGGATAGCCCCGATGACAGCCAACTCAGAATGGATACAAAATACAGGTAGAAAACAAACATCTGAACCATTTTCTACAGGACCAATTTAGACCCAGGACAGCCGATTAGCCTCACCAGGCTGCCCCACATTCACAAGGGGCAAGTGCACAAGCTAAAATAAAGCCAGGCCAAACCTGACTTGGCTCTGCCATCCACTTATGCCATTCTCCAGCCACTTCACACCTAATTTACAGCGTACATTATCCGTCCACGTATCGCTGAGATCTAACCTGAGAAGCGACTAGAATCAAAATCAGTTGATTGATTAATGCTGAAGTGAAACACAGAAAGCAAACAAAACACAGAGGAAGACTTTCCAAAACCGCATTATTTTTATTCCCATTCTATTAAGCAGTCCAGTACTTTTGAAGGATTAAGGAAAAAGCAATCAAGAAGTAATACAGAAGAGGAAGACTCATTCTTGGTGAACATACCAACACATGAAATGCAGAGACTTTTTGGTCGAAATTAGTCAAGCTAGGACATTCAAAGAACTTCAGGGGCACGTGAACTTGCCCGCTTGATCCAGAAATGTTTATGAAACAGCATTTTGATAACTCCTCCCTGAATCACGCTCACTCTGACACTCCTCAATTAACAACACAGTCATTATTCTCACAACATTGAGAAGACATTTTTCACACCAAGGTTTTATAAAGAATAGAAAAGCCTGCCTCAACACCCAGAACAGAAAACACTTACCTTAGAATTAATACCAATTCACTTAAAAGAGAATCGGTCACCAAGCGTATGTATACACGTAAGGATTATTTCCACAAACTTCACTTGCTAAGCAGCACACAATGTTTCATTTACAACTGTTATTTTTTAATCAGGAACCGAAGACAAGTCCAGGAAGAGCAGGAGTAAACAAGTTTCTAAACAAACAATTTATATAAATGCTTTTTAAACAGGACCGGACAAAACATTCCTTAAAGTTGCATTTCCAAGCCAAAGCTGACCTCGGGCATCACGTTCCCTATGTATAAGATAACCTATGCGGATACTGACCTTAATACTACTACAGGGGCAAATTTTGCACAAGGAAGACACGCTCTTGAGCAAATGTTTTCCAATGTATTAGGCATACGGAAGCTTTTTTCTGCATCAGGAACCACATGTCACATTCCTTAAACTGTTTTTCTTGACCAAACACACTGTGGACAACCTACAGAGGATGCCCTCTGTGTTCCTCCAAGGTTCTCATTTACAGTTTCCACTAACGATGAAAATATGTGGATTTTTTTCCCCCCTCAAGAATCACAGTCACATTTAGGATCAGCTTTCCTAAGCTCATGTGCCAAAAAAATACCGTAAGTGATTAGAGACTTTCAACACTAACAGAAGCTCCGATAGAGATTTTTATTGACTTTAAATCAAATGCAGATCCAGAGCCCCCAGTAATGCAAAAGCAGGGAGAGCAGAGGACGACAAGCAGCAGGAATGGCTGTATGAGATGCATTAGAATCTGATAACAAAACTAGTGACTGGTCTAATTTAAAACACAAATGGAACAAAACCAGTAATTCCATCTTTAGCAGGCCTTCCTAGATCTACTTACGCATAAAAGACTGGGAAAATGAAGTGAGATCTATTTGACTGGGTGTCCCAACACCAGTGTTTCAGGTGGGGTACTTCCCTTGCGACCCCCACAGACCTTCTCACCAGGACAGGTAACATTAATGTCATAACACCAGGAAGGATCGCCATCCCACCAGACAGCAACCTCACATACGAACGTACGCTCGTATCGTACCACAGCCCATACGTTCTCTGCACATACACGTGCTCTCAGATCTTTTCA
Source organism: Gorsachius magnificus (assembly GCA_034008185.1). Lineage (NCBI taxonomy): Eukaryota > Metazoa > Chordata > Aves > Pelecaniformes > Ardeidae > Gorsachius > Gorsachius magnificus. The sequence goes on along the minus strand of CM067085.1, from coordinate 4,686,211 downwards.
CCCATTCAGGGGCTACAACAGGCAAAGGAAGGAGAGTTGGTCCACAAAAATACACAGTGTCTTCAACCTCTTCCCAATGATTTCACATTTTCTGCAGCAGCTCTACCCAATCTTTGATCATACCTCAAATCGCCAGGTTTCTCTAGATCTTTCTGTTCTGAAGAGCGACCGCTGCCCAACTGAACAAACATATCCCTTCAATGGATCTTAAAGTTATTTTAAATGCTTAAAGACAATGCCTCAGTCTCTTATTTGGATGCTCTATAATGTTCTTGAGGCTTTCTTTGGGAAAGTCTTGTTAACAGAGACAACAGGCTTTAACAGCATTCAACCAAACAACTCGAGCAAACTGAAAAACATTCAAGCAAACAACTGTGAACAGGACAAAGTCTCAGCCCCGCATCCCAAGACCCAAACTGTAAACCATCTCCCTGATCATAATGAGATTAACCAAATGTTTAAGACTGGACACATTAATTCTTTGTACTCCCCAGACTGCAGAACAATTAAGAGGTTGGAAACAGAAAATAGGCTTAAGCTGGAGTTACACAATTGGGTAGGCAGAATGCTTTAGTCCACAAGAAAGCATTTAAATATCTATCATATTTTAAATAGATTTATATTGGATTAAAAATAGAATTATAAATAGACTCTTATTGCCATAAAAAGCATGCTTTATGTATGGGTAAATAGATCCCCAGATGTAAAAAAACCCCCACACCCCCTAGATCCCCCATGCAGAACATGCACATTCTTGATGATCTGCCTCAAACCCCTCAAGTTGTAGAGCTTTAGACCACCACAACGAATTAAATAAAATTCAGAATATAATGTTATAATACTGTCTTTATAGCTAAATACAATACTGGCAAATGCTTACCAGGTTACACATGCTAAGCCCCATTATTTGATTTATAAAAAACCTCATACCAAATTTTAAGGGGGAAATCCCATTTTTCCTACCTGAATGTGTGTTTGGTCTAAACTTAGGCTTATTTTTGGGGTTGGTTTCTGGGGGGTTCTTGGGGGGGGGGGTTGGGTTTTGATGGGTTTTTTGTTTGTTTGTTTTGGGCGTGGGGGGGGTGTTGCATTAAACAGAATCAGTCTTTGCACATAGTTAGATGCCTGGGGTCACACAGTCCTTTGCAATCTCAGCAACTGGCCCTATCATTCCCTGTGATAGTCTTGCTGAAAAAAATACCAACCAAAACTCCCCCTGCCCTTCCAGCTGTGGGAGAAACAGATCAGCCTATTCCTTACTTCAGAAGAGGCCCTGCAAAGGTCAACCTTTCCATGAAATACAGATCATTAACACTGAATACAGAACTACTTCAATTCTTGCTTTTTGTTTGTAAAACTGGGATTTCATTGTACCTATTTCAGGATGCTCTATTTTTTTTTATATATTTTTATAAATACACACCCACCCCAATAACTTGCTTCTGAAACTAATTTATAATGGAAGACTTGCTTACTGAATGAGGCACCCAATGCTCAGCAGTTGTTCTTATTCTCAAAGTATCATGCTCATGAGATAAACTACAATTCATCAAACAAGCTTTGCTGTAGTCTGCCCTGAATGCCAAAAAAAAAAAAAAACAAAAAACACACCTCACACCCAAAAAACCCACACCACACTAAACCACACAGTATGGATGGGAACACATAGGTGTGGAGTGCCAGCTGCCTAACTGGTGTTACTTACTTTTACCACAAGCCACAGTCATGCTAGCTGTCCCATTGAGAGAGAGAATCTTCTCAAGACGTAACTCTCTTAGAATATAAAATTCAGACCAAAAATATCATACTGCAGCAACTAAGCCTATGCCATTTCCATATAATGCTCTAAAAAGTGTTTACTCCAGGGTTTGGTCTACAGCAACCTAGGCAACAGCCTACCACATCACTGTTACTTCAATCATACCTTACATACAGAAAAGGACTGATTAGTTATATCAGTCCTTATTACAAAATGGCAATACTGACAGAGAAAAAAAGATACATTCTTTGTGGGAGGGAGGTGCAGGCTGCAATCGTCTTGAATCAGACCAGTCAAGTCACATTATGTTACCTAACGCTACACCACCAGGCACTGTAAAAGCAAGCCTAGCTTAGGCTTGTAAATCCCGTAGTCTATAGAAGCCTCTGCAAATTGAAAAAAGATATAAAAAGATACTAAAGAAGTTAACAGGCTTTAAAAGTTTACACAGAGATTCCAAAAGTTACTAAAGCACAGTATTTTTACTCAAATTCCTGAACGATCCGAAGATAGTAAAACTTTCTCCCTCTCAATGAAAACCAATTTAAGTAAAATTCATGGCAAACTGTTCAATGGTTTGTTTTTACACTTTGAGACTGCGTTAAGAATAAAATTACTTCCTTGGAATAGGACATAACACCTGCCAATTCAAAATAAAGGAGAACATGAGGAGTTTCTAGAGGAAGAGATTTGGGAGACAGAGGACAGAACCATCACAGTATTATTAAAGAGTACAGACAAAAAAAATTCACCAAGCAAATACAGGAAAATTCTAGAGTTTGGAAAAGACATTAAGGTGGAAATAAGCACCCTCATATTTTGCTAATAAAAAGTTAAAGTTATCCCTGAATTAAAGCTTGACTTCTCTGGCTGAAGAAAGTTAACTGATGAAAGCAGAGGTTATGAAAAACTGTAATCAAGTTTCATAAAAGTATATGTTGGAAAGTGGGTTTTAGGGTATTAAAAGCTTGAGGGGTGGAGGTTGGGATTGAAGGCTCAGACTAGCAAACTGAAAACATAAGTTTTGCCCCCCTGACCTTAACGTGCAATGCAACACTTGGAAAAGAGACACACAGCTACAGCCAGGAGGGCAAAACCCAAAACCATGTTATCAGCAGGCAGCTGTAGAGGATGATTGCTACTACTCTAAATTCTACCTTAGTCTTGTAAATTGTGAAGGGTGTTTTCTCCCCACTTCTCTTGAATAACTGGGATTTAAGGACCCAGCTACTTTTCTGATCTAAGGAGCTTACCAGCTAAGGCCTAAAACACCATAAAACATTTTTGTTGGACAGGCTACTAAGGAGGTACAACGGAAGGATCTCATCAGAAGTGGGGTCCTCCTCCTCGATAACACAGTACACTACCGAGTGTCAAAACCACACCATTAATATTTGAGATTCGACCTCTCCCACGTCCATGACTCCCCATAACCTGCTCATCAGAATGACCTGCTTGGAAGGGCACATTTCACCAGACCTTCCTACGAGTCAGGGCCAGAGAGATATACACACACAAAATGGAGACTTAAAAATATCTAGCAATTAAAGATCCCATAACACTTCCATGTACTACTCCTTGGCCAGAAATAAAGCTCAGTAATGTAAAGAATTTATGATTTTCATTGACGACACAAAATAGCTTTGTGTACTAGAGACAGACTGAACAGAACCATATCCACTTGTTTTCATGCAAACCGTCATGCAGTACGAGTTACATGCGAACACAACACCTAACAGAAAGGCTACATGTACAGAAGACGTCTGACTTCTCATAAATGTGTCCGAGTCCTAATTAGAATAAAATCATTTAGTTCCTGAGGCTCTGGAAGGACACCGCCATGTTAAACGATGAGAGCCCCAAAGCCAAGCTACCACCCCGAGAAATGTTTTAGCCTTACTGGTTTGCACCCACTTCTTCCATTTTCGAAGAGATTAACTGCAGAAATAGCATCCAAACAATTACAATTTGTGACCTTTGAATATAAATGGTAATTTCTTAAACTAGTTCTTTTATATTCCATCCCATGTTCTTCCAAATAAAAGCTGCCCAGAAATACTTTGCATGAAAAAACTAAACGTTCCCAGTGACAACTCCGATCACATCATTCTTTGCACATGAACATTAAAAGATGCAACAGCAGCAAAACCCACTGGTTATTCTTATAACTTCAAGACTAAATCCTAAATATAGTAAGTTTTCAAATTGTCTTTCCTAAAATTTAAATAATATGTTCATCGCTTTAACCAAAAGCTAGCAAAGTACAACTCGTATTGTGCTGCAGGCCATGAAGTGAACGTTCTTTAGTTGATCATGGATGGATGAAGATGAAAAGTAGTTTTCGAAAATTTGCAACAGTTCTGACACTACTGTGTGTTCCTCGTTACAAGGTATCCCCATCTCTTTATTAGACTCACTCCAGACCTTTTACTGCTTTCAAAAAGATAATTTTTATCAGTTCTTCGTATCTTTGTACCTAACCATAGGAAGTTACATAGAATATGGGTAGAGGCCCCAGCTGAAAAAAAGAGAGCAAGGAGCAAGAGAAGGACCACAGTAGCTGTTGCAGTCAGGCTGGAGAGGCTGTGGTTTAAAAGTAGCATTGGGTAATGAATTTTGTCTTTAGCACAGCACTTAGGTGATGTTTTCTTATTATTTGCCTATCCAAAGTAACCATTCTGCTACATAAAAAAAAGTGCCCAAGGGGAAATTATCAGAAGCCTTCCCTCCTCCATCTTAGACCGATACATTTCCACCAGCATCGCTTCCAGTATTTCACAGCAGAGTGCTGTATTTTGCTTGTGAATCCTATGGAATTCTTCATTTCTCAACCCTGAAGGGGCAAGGAGAGCCTAGAGCTCAGGAACTTCCCACATGATCCTAGGACACTAAGGCAGAAGTGAAAAGGTTGACAGTCTGTCGCCACACACAACAAAGTCTTGCAGGAGGGGGAGCAGCCAGAGCCCCGACCTTTCTGCAAGCTGCCGTGGCTCAAACATACAGGTAAGGCAACAGCAGACATCAGTGACTGCTGCCGTTTTCAAAGACCTGACACTTGATGCTTTAAAGGCTAAAGTCCCTGCTGCTAGCAAAGCCCTTTGCTAAGATTTTCTTTCTCTCCTTCTTTCTTCAGACGCTGTTTGCCGCGGTGTAACAGAAGAAGCTTCCAACTTAGGTGATTCTTCAAAGAACTCCAGGAAACACCTGGAGAGCTTGCAAGATGCTGGACGCTAATATGAGGGTATGAAACACCTACACTGCAACAAAGATGATCTTAAACAAGATGTCCAAGCTTGGACGTGCAATTAAGTGTCCCAGAACTAGAAACCCCAACTAGAAACCCAGAGCCATTTCGCTTGAAGTCACACAGGAATTACTTGCGAGTTCACTTGCGAGATGCAATCCTCACAGAAAAGCAACGAGTTAGATGACAAAGCGAGCATGGACTTCGCTGGCAACTCTCTGGACTCCCTAAATACTCCCTCATGCAGTAACACCATGTACAGTCTAAAACTCTATCAACAAAACCTTTATGTAACAGCATCCCACTGATTTTTCCACTTCATTTCTTGCATATATCTGCATATACGAAGACTTTACATACGTATATGAAAACTCTGTAAAATAAAGCTAAGACAACATGAGCTGCAACACAGCTTTAACTACAGGGAAGAATCAAACCAATATATCCATAATTTGGTTTCCCACTATTCAAAATGGTTTCTATTCACCTTCTTTGTGAAATAAGCCAAGCAACGGTTAACTCATCACAACATTTTTCAAACATCACTACACACTGCTGCTAAAGAAGTTTTCATGGTTATAGGATGAAAACTTTTCCTCTCAAAGCAAGATACAAGCAGAGGCTTAGTCACTATTCACAGAACAGAACTACAGAAGTTTTCAGAGCAGTTTACCAAGAATTGAGGAAAAAAAAAAAATATTATTTCTCAAAGTAATACATTGCATTTGGAAGATGTTTGCTCTCAGTACTGAATAACACTTGTTATATACCTGAAGGGGTTTCTTAAACAAGCCAGATCTCCCCAGCAACTCTGGGCTGTAACTACACTGATCAAATCAACTTCGCGTGTGTTAAAAAAAAAAAATGGAAAGCAAGTAATGAAGGTAGAGTCTTAATGTATCAACAGCTTCTTCTGATTTCATAAACCACATTAAAAGAATAAACACTGAAAATCCTGGCCATACATTAAGGCAATTCTTACACCCAAACAATTTGATAATGTAACATCGTGTATTAAGCCAGTTTTTTCATAAATTATGATCTAAACAGAATACTAGTCCATTCACCAAAAGATATCAAAGATATCCCTTTATTACAAATGATCCAAGTAACCCCCTTGAGGCTATGGCTATCAGAAAGCATTTAGTTAGCTCCCAAGCCAATACTTTTCGTATCTGTTTTATTATGAAACTATAACACATTTTCAATAACTTTTAGCTTTGCTATACAGAGCAACAAATAATTTCCCAGAACCCTTTGGAAAATCTGACATGCGAAATGATTCTCTAGTCAACTTGTGTATTATTAAGCTGAAAAAACGTACATCAGATCATTCGATCATTGGAGGGAATGGAAAAGTATTGGAAGCTTCAGGACAGATGGACGAACTTCAGGTCATATAAAACACTACCAAGGCTGTATTTGAAGAAAAATGTGAAAGTTTGTGCAAGTGCCCTGGGTGAAAATACTTTGCGTTGCTAAGAAACATCCTCCCTGATGATGGATGAATTAAATTGTCTCAGTTAGTAGAGCCAACTCCAGACATCCCTCATTTATTAGTAGAATGTTTTCTTGTGCTGGTAATTTGTTTCAACAGTCCCACACAAATAAAAAGCCCTACTTTTAAATGAAACTGAGAATTTCAAACTTGCATACTTAATGCTAGAAAACAGAATGGGGTTCACATCTTGAACAGGATTTAATAGCTACGTTTTCAAAGTTTACTTTTTTAAACATAATATTAATACATCCAAAGGATTAAGACCCTGCATTAGGATAGTCTACAATGAAATATACCATTCAACTTCTAAAATTACTCTATCTACAATCCAGTGAAGAATAAAACTCCTCAAATATTTCTAAATACTGAACAACATAAATATTCAGGTAATCAAATTTTAAACATCACTTGAGAGAAAAGCATATTCATTTGTCACGTATTGTTATGATGACACCAACATAAAAACTAAGCATGAAGGAAATAATGCAAACCACACCTGCTTTTCTCATTTGGAGGTTGTCTTCATGTTTCATCGAGTTCCTCTTTCAGTATTATTACTTACAGGCTGTTTCTTCTGCAGAACATAGTCGTGACCTTACAGCAGCATATCTTTCCATTTCTGAAGTACACGTTTTCTGCTGAACTCCCACAGAGCGTACCTGTTTTGCCTGCCGTACACTGTATTAAGTGAAGTCCTTTTGAAAAGTTTATAGCTGGAGCAGAGGAAGGCCACCGGCTTTGCCTCTTCCCATAGGCTGCAAGACAAGCCAGAAGAGCTCTCCTGAAAGGGGAAAGAAAAGCAAGGACATTTCACCTGGCGCAGCCTTCAAGAGCAGGACACAACAGCAGAGACGAAGCAGAGCAAGCAGAGAGCCCCAACATAAGCGGGAGAGCCCCGAGATCAGAAAGTAGACGCACAACTGCTGCTCAGAGATGATGGAAAAGGGCAGTTTTCTTATTAACCCAGAGAGTAATATGCAGAATTTTATGTCACCCAGACACCAACGTGGTTGCTGCACTGAGAATAAACCAAGGACAAAGACCCATTTTGCAAGAACACAGTTGGCAAAGGGGAGAATCATTAAAGAAAATGAATTTTAATTAGCCTGATGGCAAGGCCTTAAGGTTTTTCTTCCTATTATTCTAGACTGTGTTCCAAGTTACAAGTCCCAAGTTTTAGTCCTGGAGAGTTCAATTCAAGGAAAAAAAGATGAAACACCCTTTATAAACTGTTCTTTGGATCCCATCACAGCTTCCGAGTCAGAAATTACCACGCACAGTTATGTGGTGAGGCCACATACCCAGCTAGTCAATACAGAGAGGCAACCATAGGGGCTCTTCCTCCCAAACACCACCACCACAGAGAAGACTTAACCACCAGAGAGTGCAAGAAGAAGCATTTAACAATGATACCAATTTGGCTGCTCTATAGGAAACGTGTTTCCTGTGGGCATAATAACAAAGAGCTTTACCATCTAAGCAGAAGCATTTCAAAACCTCAAAGGACATGTCTTATCTGCACCACTTCTGCTTCTGGAATCCCAGAAATCCTGAAGACAGAAGGCAGATTGGACTGCAGCTTTCCTAGGCACAGATGTTGCAATCACATCTGCCTTAACTGTAAGCCATGGTCCTTCCTACTTTCCAACTCTCTAGCAGCATCGCTTAGTTGCTTCGGTTTTGGAAACGTCAATGCAGAGGGTAAGTGGTTCTGATCACATCACGTATACTAAAACACTAACATAAAAGAAAAATGCCTGCAGATTATGTTCCAAGCAAACAGCATGAAAGAAAAGGGTTTGAAGTCGAGATACCCTTTCTTCCCCTCCTCCCTTGTCCACACAATTCACAAAATAACACTTACTTCAAATAACAAGATCTGCTTGAGCAAAGATTTTTATTTTTTTTTTGAAGTGCTGATCTAGCAGCCATGAAGAATGACCATTTCCTTATGGATACATCTGAGGTTACTCAGACACAGAAGCATGCACGTGTATATTTATCCAATTAATTACAGATGATTTTTACACACCACTCCGAGGAAAAGCACCACCACTGATCCAGGTGTGCAGCTCCATGTAAACGTTCTCCCAGGTTTTTTTGGTTTTATCTCACTAAAGATTCCCTCCCTAACCACCTATAGCTACAAGACATCTGACTTAATTTGTCCAGTTCTAGGCTCCCCAGTACAAGGTGGACACAGACATACCCAAGAAAAACCAGCAAACAGCCGTGAAGTCGAAGGGGTCAGAGCGCAACCCAGCCGTTCTGCGACTCCATCTCCAAAGGTTGGGTCTGCATCGAGGTACAGGTTTGCAGGACTCCGACTATAATAAGCTTCTTCCTCTTAGCCCTCACGCAACGCAGACAGCATTTCCAGTGCAGAATTATTTAATGTTTTCATTTATTACTTGGATGGTGAACAATATACTTGCAAAATTTTGTAGCTACCTGGGAAGGGCCACAAGCATTCTGGGAAGCGGAGTTAGAATTGAGAAAAGTAGGACTAAGTGATTAACAACAGAGCTGAAACTGGGGGTTTAATGCTGAATTGAACACAAAAATTGAAAAATTAATTTGAATTTGTATTAACAGGAGCATCATACACAAAACGATGGTAAGTTTTATTCTATTCATCACTGGAACTGACTGACTAAGGTTGTACATTGTGTTGGGGTCTGGATACACAGGTGTAGGAAACCTAGAAAAGCTCAGAAGAAAACCTAAGCAGTCAGGGAAAGTTAAAGGGAAAGGGGCTTGCTGAGTACAGGAAAAAAAGATGAGGAAAGAGGCCACAGGCTTCAGAATAGGTTAACAGCAGTTACAGAAGTGATGCTCGTGTCCCACTACCGCAATATCCACTGCAGAAATAAAAAAAAAAAAAGCAAGCAGCTTAACGGGTTAGGAAAAAAATTAAGAATAGTATTAGAGGAAATATGCTACCTCTAGGGATAGTTAAACAAGGGATTAGGTTATGGAGGGGTTACACAAATCTTCAGTGATTGTTTTTAAGACCTGGTAAGATGAACATGTCAGAACCCGTCTATACATCTCTCTGGCTTTATGATGAACACTATATGCTCATGCATACAGTACAGGGCCTCAGCGTAAAGCGGATGACCTCGGGAGAGCTGCATTTGCTTTTCTAAACCTAAAGGCTGTATGAGTTTAGGCTCCTGCCAGGGAAATCAGCAGGTGACTCAACTGCTCCTTAGAGCTCCAAGCAGGCTTTTGATATCTCTTTTTACTAAATAGCCAAGGCAGTCTGTGATTGACAATTTTCTATCACATCAAGCATGCTACCTTAAATATGAAGTACTCTGAACAATCCACCGGGGAAATAAAGTCAAAGTACAGAGAAGGCAATGGCAACCGATCCCAGGAATCCAGTCCTGAGAAGGAAATCAAAATTGGCAAATTGGGTAAGGATGCACAACCCATTAGTATCTAGAAATACAGGTAGTTATTTTTGTTTCTAGCACCTACAATAAATAAGCCTTAATAAAAAGAAGCATTTAATAGAGTACTTGGAGAAATAAGGAGGGAAGGTTTGAATTTTCTAAGCTTATTTTCACAGCGGTATGAAAGGAAATGAGGTAGAGTCAGAGCTAATTCTCCTTATATAATTTCACATGGAATGATTAGTTCTGCCCCAACAGTAACAGCTTTCCAGAGGGTCCTACTTGTCGCCAAGATCGCGCACAGACGCTGCAAGTGTAGCTTCCCTATTCTCCACTGACAACCAACTTAAAAGGCCAACATAATATTCATTTTACTCTGGAATGAAATTCACAGCATGAATAGTAAAATAATGTCACAGCTACCATGAAACTGCAGTCGCATGTTGGGGGTTGCGACTTTTACAAGTTTAATCATGAAACAGATTCATAAAGAAGAACATGCAAAGTAGCTTTCTGCTTTAAAAATGTCCTGTGGTCGTTAAGGATGTCTAAGAGCGGCACAAGCTGTGGTCCGACAACAAGAGGGCAAAGGCATGGAGGAGCATTTGTGTCACATGCCCCCGCTGACTTTTTTTTTTTTTAAGAAAGCAGGTTTTTAATCATTACCATGCTGCGTGCCCCCCTCTCTTAAGCCTGATTAGGAAAGACATTCCACATGCATGGGGCTGCTGAAGGTGGTGGAATTCCCTAAGTCACCTGGGTCACTTCTGGGTGAAATACCAATTATCGGCAATTCCTCGCAACAAGGCCATCAAAAAGCCCACAAGAGACATCACTCATTTCAACAGGGAACACATCACCCAGATAATCCTAAAACTCCTTGCAAAAACTTCTCATAGGTATTAGTACATTTATAAAGCACTGTAGTGCTTTTGTATTTAATCCTTGAATAGACGTTAGTAAAAAAAGCCATATTCAATTCAAAAATTGCTACTGCAAGTTCCAAGCTCAGCTGCTACCGTTCCTTCAAAAGATATAGTTTTTTAAACTATACATATATATATATATATATATAAAAATATACATTCTTCCAGGGAGAGATAGCCTACCTTCGTAAACTTAACAACCAACAAAAAACCTAAACGACTTCCTGGAACAGCATGCCAAATAATAACTTTAAATGTGTGTATTTTGCACATATTAGCACAATCATTTGTTTTACAAAAGACCTACAGATTAAATACAAAGTATGCTATTAGTTTTAGGCACAAGAACAACCCATTTTTTATGCCTTGCCGGAAATAATGACTAATTAGGCCAGCACCACCCTACAGTCACTTCCATAAATCCTGCCTTTACATCTAAATCACAACCAAAAAGAAAACTGACTTAATGCTAACAAAAGCATATATTTCTCATTAAAGTTTCCTTAAAGCAAGATCAGGACAATAAGTTCTTGTTATTGTTTATTTGGGGAACTGGAATTTATCTCAAATCACACACAAAGTTATACCCAGAAGTTCAATACAGTAAACTGGAATCCAGCAGACGGACGAGGTGAATGGCAAAACTTTCAACTGGGAAATCACAAAACACCGAATTTCACAGAAGAGTGTTGGATTATTTATTCTGCAAAGTCCTCCTCCAGCATAGTTCCTGTGTAAGCCTTGAAAACAATCGGGAGTATAAAAGATGCAATATGTCCAACTACTTGCTGAATTTTTGCTGTCCAGAATATTTGTATGTAAAGTAGGAAATACAACACTAAGCATCAGATGAGGATCTGTACTTCAATTAAAATACTTTAATTTTTAAATGATGAAAATTATGGTGCTTCTGCAAAAGCACTTGTTTAATTATATGCACCAGGCAAGATTTTTATAAAAAAAATCCACCTTATTTTCACAATGCAACATGGACTTTATTCCTATTTTATTTACAAAGGTGTCACTCGGTAAATAAACCACTACAAAACCAGAATCAAGATCTACATTGTCAAATAATTCAAAATAATATCATTTACACACAACTCTGGGGCTTTTTTTTTTTCCACCAAACCAGTCTAGCTGGAAAGAACAAGAAGATATTTTTATAAGAACTAGTCCTAGAAATTAAGCTATCCTCACCATTCTTCCTCCCAAACATTCTGCCACTACAGCCACCTACCATCACTGCTTTATCTAATTGCTCCATTCTGACTTTTCAGAGTTCACATACATTTACTCTTGCACATATGCACAAAGCTTTGTGATATTCTGGAAGTTCTTCCATAAAATGGCTTTGTAACAATTCTGTTCCTATTAGGCCTTAAGAGGACAAACCAAAAACCTCAGTTCTCTGAAGGAGAAGCTTCTCTTTGTCTTTTCAGATTGACAAAAAATACCCAACGGCAAGAGCAAGGTCTTCATCCTTCATTCCAACACGCTTGACCACTGAATTCTGCCAGGGTGAGTAATGCCCATCGCGGAACAACAGTTCAGTAAATCTTCCATCCCAGAGAAGGAATAAAAGACTGCATCATATTAAATCTGAATCCAACTACTTAGGCATGAACTTAAGGGGTGTGGGTTTGTTCTTCCTCAATGACAGCTTCTAATGACTACTACGAAACAAATCTTGCACGCTGGATGGTATTTTATTCATCAAGACCACAGTACCGAGTTGCCAGAGGCATGGCTAAAGTAACCTTTTTAAGGACCATTGTACCTCTAAGAGGAAAACATCCCCACCACATTTACAGCAATATCGTACTTGTACCACTGAGCATCAGCAGAGCCTGTTGCACAAACATGGCATCTGGCTGCCCAGAAATAATCTTGGAACCAAACTGGGAAACAGCCTGCGAAGCCACGCTGGTCGCACTGTTGTATAGACACAATACGTAAAGATGTTTTCAGATGCAAATATGGTTAAGCTTTTTTTTTTTTTTGGTCAACATAACAATTTTTTATAACAATTCAGCAAGACTACAACAAATCAGCAATATTAAGGTATGAATCATAGAATCGCTTTGGCTGGAAAGACCTTTAAGATCATCAAGTCCAACCTTTAAAGATGAAGATGATATTAAATCCAGTGACATCTGAAGCACCAACAGAAAGCTTCCACTTATCACATATGTATTAAATTCCACATATATGTTTGATTATATGTAAACCTACACACACACAAAGAGCTAAAAGTTGCTCATGCAGCACTAACTTACTTTGGGATTTATGCATCTCAACTGTTTGTGTTCTTTCTGCATCTTCACCCTAACAATTATTCAGGGGGGCGAAAAAAAAAAAAACCAACCACACTTAGTTCCTGGCCTTGCCCGCTTTCCTCCAAGTTCTGCATTTCATCGTCAATTTTACATATTTTATTGTTAATTTTAGACGTTCCTCCAGTTCTCATTTGGACATCAAAGAGCTATTCATACCCAAAATACCAGCAATCTGAAGGACTGGCCTCCCAACTTATTGTCATTTATAACTTGAAAAGATCTTTGATTTCTTGCCTACAGGAAATACTGTGGATCAAAAATAAAACCTACATCTATATGGGAGCATATATACACACATATATGGGGTCCAGGATTCAGGATAATAGACTGTTTGGAGACATGGTTTTCAGATTCACGTTTCATGCTCTCTCTCTGGTGCTTCACACATTTATTTTTACTTTCACATCTGACATGCAGCAATATGGCTAGCTAAGGTGTACGCTTCGGACATACTTTGATGCAGATCTGTTCAGAAGTTAAATTCACACTGGGGTACGTGTCCTTACAGCACTACGGCACTGCTTCACCGCTGCTAACTGCACCACTTACTGATGGCTGGGGGCAGGCAGGCTCTCTGGAGCCCCTCGTTAACAATTCTGCCACCAAAGATTAAGATGATTTTCCTGCTTTACAAACTTGGTAGAGAACGTTTCTCACATACAAATGGAAAAAAAAAAAAAAACCAAGGTAGCCAAGTATTTCTAAAATGCCTACTGCATGGGTTCCTAACAGCCTTGCATATGTATTTAGAGTTTGTTCTCCAATTTTATATATACATATTTTTTTTAAACTAGCAATATTAGTAGGTTATACAGCTAGTCCCAGACAATGAGATACTCACTCTGTTCAAGTCAGCAAATCATTTGCCTTGGTTTTGTTACTACTCCCACTCCGCAGCAGCTTAGGTCTCAAGTAGTAGTACACAGAGGCACTCCAACAGAGCAGTCAACGCTCAGGGCCCGTTATTTATACCAATAGCACCAAAAATCTAACCTTAAAATAGATTCTCAGTGTATTTCCTTACAACAGAATACCATTCCGTTCACACAGGGAAAACCGTTCACAGGTTTTTCTTCTGAACACATAGTTTTGGATGCAACTTCACAGAAACAGCAGTTCTTTGAATTATTTAACCAGGCGAGACCTCAGGCCTTTAGACAAGGCTTCTTCTTCGCAACTGCAAGAGCTAATACAAGAGAATATTCTACAGTAAATATCTGCTCATCAAGAGCTGCAGGAGAAATGTCTTATCTCAATGGCTCTCCCAATCTGAACTATATAGGACTGTATTGTATAAACGTACTCTGATCTTGTGAAGCCAAACAATGCAGTATATAAATCTCTGTTTTGGTAAAAATGTCTGCTTAGAACTTTCACCAGTGCAAGATATTGGTCAGGTCCATAAACCTTCCCTGCTCCGACCAAAACAGGAAACAGGAGTCCAGAGCTGAGATCGGGCCAGAGGCCCAAAATGCTCGAGGCACGCGGCTCTTCTCTGAGCTATGTGCAACGTCAGACGCTGCAGTCATAGGGTGCAGAAAACATTTATAAAAAGCTAAACCAGGAACTTTTTGTTTGCATATTCTCAAATTTTATTGCGCAGAAATGTTTGAGGATAGTTTATTACTTTTACCGGCCGCTCTAAAACAGGCCTCCAGCCAAACAGGTCTTTAAAATATGTCTACATTTTAGTTTTAAAACAACGTTAAGGAAGTTGTATAACTTGTACATTAGAGTCTAAGTGACTTAGCAGCAAAGGTGACACGTTTCAGCTGTTACGCAGGCACTTCGCAAGCTACCAGCACGGCTTTTGCGACAGTACCAGTCCCCATCGGTCCTGATCCTAACGCAACAGAGAGATCCAAAAGGGTTAATTAGCAGGTGTTTTAACTCGCAGCAAATCCCAAAAGTCCGAAATTCAGGAAATGTTTTCTGGTATCCTATTAGTGACTTGTGTGCCAAACGCCTTCCCTTATTCAGGCTAAACTCCGTGAGACAAGACCAACGCACCACGTGCTGTTCTTGCCCTCGCAGGGCTTTACTGCACTACTCCAAGTGCAATAACTGACAGTAGCTCCAACAATATTACCAAGTGAGAATTCAAACTGTGCATTTGTCAGCAGAGGGAGGAATTTTGTACCGTATTTACAAAACACCAACACCTTGAGCTGGACAGCGGGTTTGCTTCCTGGGTTTTATCACTGCTGTTGGCCGGCCAGCTAATAATTCGACTGGGAAACTGTTCAGAAAGTTTGTCAAGACTGAGGTATTGTGCTACTGAGAATGAACCTCACCTTTTTATAAGCAGTAGGTATATAAATAAAAAAAAAAGTATTAAAAAACCCCGTGTTTAATTGATTTATGTGATCTGGATTCATAGCATTTAAACTTACGTCAGAAAGTATTCTTCCAATCTATTTTACTACGCCTGGACTTCCAAGAAGGAAGGAAAAAAAAAAAGTTGAAGCAATAAGAATACAGTCTACATTAGGTCTTGAAAGCTCCAATTAAAATTCAATACTGTACTTTGTATGGAGGCTCTTTACATGAAAACCCTGTCATGGGTAAGATTTAAGGTTAACCAGGTTAATGGAGTCCAATAGAATAGCTCTATTTAATTATGCCAAACCATTGTTATAAGCCATGTTAAAAATCCACGATTCATCATTACCTGACTGTTGGGCTAAACTCTGAATCATGATAATGCGCACCCACCCACTTCTCATCAACCAGAAAATCCTACCATAAAGCAAGCTTCGAACTCTTTCCCCCACTTCTGGAAAAAAGTGCATGCATTTGCACCTCAAATGGTTCCTTTCCCCCAGTCTGCTACTCCAATCATCACGCAGTCATATGTTAAAAGATCTGTGCAGACCTGCCAAGTCTCATTCATCCGAGACACACTTTCCTAAAGTTGGGATTCGTTCGCAAAGTATATTTAAGCAGCTCCTCCGCTATGAAGTGTTCTGTCACGTGGCACTTTTAGCTTAAAATACTAACAACAAAACCCTAAAATCTACGCATCGTGCAAAACTGAAGTTTAAGGGTTTGTTTTCCTTCTTCAATAAAGCACGACGCTATGCCACCACAAAGGCTACAATTTTTTCCTGACAGTTTTTACCAGCAGAAATACTTATGCCCATTAACGTTTTCATTGCGCTATGTAGCGACGCTTGGAGCGGAGCTGGGTTCAAATTTTGCAGCTCACTTCGCAACATCTGACGAAAAGCAGTCCTCGCCCCATGCAGCTGGCATTTAAATAAATAAATTAATTAAAATAAGAGTGTGTTTTTACAGAAGGACCCACAGACACACACGCATTTTAAGTGCTCGGGGGGAAGGCGGCGGGGCCGGGGGCTGCCCCAGGCCTGGTGCGCAGGCCGCGTCCCGAAGGCAGGTTGCCCGCAGCCACCTGCCGCCAGCCGGGCCCAGCAGAGCCGGGCTCAGCCGAGCCGGGCCTAGGGGAGCCAGGCCCGGCCAGGCCGCGCTCCCCTCCCCGCCTGCCCCGGGCCCCGCAGCCCCGCGTCCCCCGGGGCCTGCCCAGGCCGAGGCCGGGGGAAGGGGCCGGAGGGTGCCGGCAGGCCTCGCCCGCCCCGCCCGGCCCCGGCAGCGGTTCCCCGGGGCCGAGGCGCGGGCAGCCATGTTAAGGCCGCCGGGGAGGCGGCACCCCGAGCCGGCAGCGTCTGCTCCGCCGCCGTCCCCGGGGCACGGCACCTTCCCGCGGGGGGGCCGGGCGGCTCTGCCCCCGCCGCGGCCGCCCAGGGCCGGCCCCGACCGCCCGGTGCCGGGCAGCCTCCTCGGGGGGGGGCGCAGCCCCGCGCCCAGAGGCAGCGGGCCGGCGGCTGCCCTCGCCTCCCCGCCCCCGCCGAGCCGGGCCCCCCCCCCCCCCGACTCCTCCCGCGAAGCGGCGGCCACCGCCGGCCCTCGGCCCCGTCCTCCTCGCCCAGCCCCGGGCCGAGCGCCCGCCCCGCCGCTCCGCGCTGACCCCTCCCCCCCCCGCCTGGCTCGGGCGGCCCCCTCCTTACCCCACCCAGAGGGAGCTCACCTCCTCCTCCTCCTCCTCACTCCCGCCTGGAGACCGTCGGCACCGACGCGCCGGCGTCCCGGCCCCTCCCTCCCCTCGGCGCGCGCAGAGCCAGCCTCCCCCCCCGCCGCCGGGCCCCCCCCCCGCGCCCCGGCCCACCCCCCCGGGGCGGGGGCCCGGGGCCGCCCGTCGGCGCTTGGGAGCAGCTCCCCGGCACCCAGCGAGCCCAGAGGCCGCCCCGGCGGGGGGGGGGGGGGGGGGCGGGCTGCCGGACGGGGGAGTAAAAAATAAACAAAAAAAAAAAAAAAAAAAAAAAAACCAAAAAAAAGTCGAAAACGGAGAGGAGCAAAGCGACGGAAGGGGAAACAAACCCTTTGCAGCGGCGGCCGCAAAGCAAGCGGCAGGGCCCTTCGGAAGGGTGCGGGGAGGGGTGGGAGGAATAAATAACAAGGAGCTGCACACCAGGTGGGCTAAGGGGGAAAAAAAAAAAACCCCCAAAGATGTTTTTCCGAGAGAAGCAGGTGAAAGCAGAGAAATCAGGACTGCTATCGGTGGTATATGAGTAGGAGGCGTGAGGTTTTTCCCTGATAAATGAAGTTTTTTCAGGTGGCGCAGCCCCCGGGAGAGGCCGGGCAGGTGCTGCTGTCGCGGCCGGGCTTCCCAGCCCCATCCCCCGCCACCGCGAGTGACACATCCCCCCAGCAAAACTTTTCGGAGGAGCAGTGTTTGCCACGCCGACTCAGTTTAGCGCGGTGTTCTCTTTGCTGTGTAGATGTTAAACGGGGTTTGGGGGTTGGTGGGTTGTTGTTTTGGTTTTTTTTCCAATAGAAAGTCAAAATGAGTAATACCTAATGGAGCGGTAAAGCGAAATTTCCAAAGAGTACAGCTGTGAGAAGCATCAAGACCAGTAACTTGAGGAATTATGTATTTTTTTCCTACTCCGGCTAATCAGTTATTATGAAAGACTGACGAGAAGGCTGATTTGCATGAGAAATACCCTTAGGATAATGCAGCATTTTGTTTCACAATTTTCTAGGTTCAAAAAGCTTAGGAAAGTTGTTTTCTAATAGTTTTCCACCCTCCTGCACCTCTGAATTCCTGATACTATCAAGCTATGGGAATGCCGAAATGTCACAAGGGAGGCAGGCCTCCCTGTTATTTTTTTTACCTAGGCAGAAGTGGTGAGACCTGAAAAGCTTCTAATTTTTATCACTCGCATTATAGATAATTTTATAAATACAAGATTTTGCCTTTCAGATGTTGTCAGACGGGGTAAGCGATGAGGAGACCTTCAGTCCAGCTGAATAATTCGCCCCTGGCGTGTGCTGGAACGCAGACAAACAGGATGTTTTATCCCCAATTTATGGATAGAAAAATTGAGGCAAGGAAGTGCAGGCATTCATTTTTCAAGCGTAGAAGTGCTCATTTGTAGGCAAGGCAATTTAGGCTTGAACTTTTTTTTCCCTTTTTTTGAGGAAAAGCACCGTGTATATACAGTTCCCATTGAAATTACACTTGAGGCACCCAAGCAGAAAGACTTTGGCCATACTCTTTTCGGGTCCCGCAGCCCTAATCCCATGTTCTAATTGGCCAGTAATCTACGGACAGATATTGTAACAGTTCCTTTAGAATATTTTTCTACTTCTCACTCATTTGCATACTAATGGCATAAAAATAGGCACTTCCTGCCAGTAATTAGTTGGAGCCCAGAATTTAAAGAAAGAAAAAGACCACAGCATTATGGTAGACGGATGGTACTGAGGAAGCTGCAAAAAAGAGTCACTTCTCTGGAGCTCAGAGAGTGCCTTTAATTTAGAGTTCAAGGCTGGCAACTCTGTTACCTCTGTGTGACAGGGATTAACTGTTTGCTTGGCCTAATAACTTTGCCTCTAATGAGCCCCTCTAACTTTTTTCATGGCAAATCACTCTATCTGTCCTGCACCCAGTCTTGCTGCTGTAAAGGTTTTTCTTTGTTTTTTTTTTTTTGCCCTTTTCCCAGAAAGAAGAATGCTAGCGGTGAAGCCTGCACCGTGAGCGGAGTTCCTTGTGGAGCACCGTGACTCAGACCGGAGCAGTCTGCTCAAGGGTTCTTCACCTAATGAGGCTCTGCGCAGCTCATAACCGTGTCAAGGCATGTGAAGCTCTCAGTTAAAATAGCCTGTTAAGAGCTGGAGAGCTTCGGGTGTCTGTATGGGGTTAGTTGACTTCCCACATGTAGGTCATAGACTTGAACGCAAAGCAAGCTGGTGCTAGCTAAAATTTTCCCCGTATGGCAGCAACATAGGTAGCTTTTGTTTAACGTATCAGCTTTTTCAGTCAAATAGCGAAGGAGTTTCCTACGTTGTAGAGATGTCTCCGTTGCTACTCTACTGGTGGTATCTATGGCAAGGTGAAATGTGGAAGCCTGGAGTTGCCCACCCAACCCTGAAGAACAGCAGTAATGTCAATGAGACAGGGAAAGTGTATTTTGCTACTTCCATTCCCCTAACTTCTCTGGAGATAAATACTACAGATTACATTCCCCAGGGCTATCGAACTGACACCTTCAGCAAAGAACTAAATGCAGAAACGCTTCCCACGGTATAACTTACAAGAAATTTTGGCAATTACTGTTTGCCGTCTACGATCGGACAACACTGATCTCCAGCGATGCAATTTAAAAGCTCATGAGATGAAACTACAGTTAATTTTATATGTTTAACTTATTTACCTAGTCCAATAGCAAAGTAATTATTAATGTATTAATCTCTCTAATACATTGACTGTAACTATTAGCTTCTTTAGAGCCGCTGCTCTCAAAGAACCGTGGGATGCATGCAATCAATGAGGTCTGTACTCCTTCAAGCTAAGACCTGCACTGCAGCAGTAAATGTTCGGTGCCCTTAGTGGGATCCAGACCTCCTGGGGAATGCCTGGAGAGAGTTGATGCTCTTTGCAGACATGAAATACCTACTGCAAATTAAGTCGACACAATCTTTGCATCAACACAACTTTGTCCGCCCAAGCAGCCTTGAGGGAGCAGCAACACCAAACAGAGTGACTCTTTAAATGACCTGTGAGACTGCAGTTGCGAGGAAAGGCTAGAGTACGGAGAGGATGCTCCTCCACCCCTTCGACATTCACCGTGTAAAATCCTTTTCCAAGGGCAGCCTTTTGTAGCGGCTCCTTCCCTGAGTACGCAAGGCTACAGCCTGCATTGCAGCCTAATGAGTCGAGCGCTGTCCGAGGAAGTGGGAGATTTCGGTTGAACATCTTTCACCACTTGGTGGGAATGAAAAAATAGTGTCTCCCCTGCCTCGTGACGGGCTTTTCTGCCCTGGGTCAAGAGGTGGAAAGAGGAATGAAACTTCTGTGGGGGCTGACGCTGGGCTGGTGAAAGTAAGCCTGAGCCTACGCCACTGTGATCCGGGCGCTCAGTGGGGAGCATCTTCTTGGTTTCAAACTCTGCTAGAAAAGCTTTTTCCACCTTTCTTACACCTTTTCATTTCCCTTTCCCTCAATCCGTCCCACTTTGTTCATAAACTTAATGTCAAGCATGTATGAAACTCTGCGTTACGTTGCGTTGAACTTAGAAGTGAAATTGTGTCACTTTTTTTTATCTTTAAAAGCAAACCTTGAGAAGCTTGCATCCAGCAGAACTATATTACCAGAAAGTATTCTCCTGAAAACTTTGAGAATCTAGCTTATTACAGCACAGCTCCTTAAGATGATTGGGTCTATTCCATTAGTAGATTTATAAAGTGTGCAGACTGGGTAAACAACAGTGACAGCTTGGGGAAGTGTATGCACCTGTTTATTAAAAAGACGTTAACAAGGGCAAATCTAAAATAAGAACATGTACCACAACCCAATTTTCAGCAAATTTTTATGCATGCCTACACTTAAGGTTACCAATGTTATTGGCAATTTCTCTCTCTCTTCTCTCTCTCAGAAGTACACGGCAACTGATGAGCATGGAGCATCTGTGGCAAAGGAAAAAAACACCGTCTTCAAATTTTGAGGAGCAAACATGACCCTTTCTGTTTCTACTGTTTCCCACCCACATTCAGTTAGTGTGAGAGAAGAAGAAAAACGAAAAGAAAAAAAAGCAGAAATATTTTCTTTGCATGGAAGGACCGAAGAATGTATTGTTTCCTCAGTGACAAGCAAACACTTTCATCACCGTTTTTGCTCCACATAGTAAGTGACAGCGAGTTTGCTGTATCTTCCTGGTATAACTTCCAAGAGGTCACATTTCTAAAAGTCCTTCTGCAGAAGTGAGTCTTCGGTTTGGATGTATGCAAATTCTACAGCGCTTATGCAACTTGTAATTTGCAGATAGGTATAAGCATATGCAAAATGGAGATTAAATGTCTATATGCAAGTTTGCAGAATTAATCAACCAAGAATGTACAAAAACTACAAATGCTTTGTCGAAATTTGGCTCCAAAAAGATTTCTGAATTAGCCTTCTATAGCAGCGTTCACTCAAGGATGCTAAATACATCCTGGTTTTATTAATAATTAATAATTTATGAGATTTACATGATAATATTATCCCCCCAGAATAGCCATTTAAAAAAATATATCCCAATCTTGCAAGGACCTGTCAGTACTTCTGCCTATTCGCAATTGCTGTAGTGGTGCTTTTTATGAGTATAAAAAGTTGCCAGCCTGGAGCCCCTCCAGGATTACATCTTAATCCCCAAAGATATGTAAGTGGTACCATCTCCTTTTTACGAATTGACAACTGGAAACTGCATGGGTAAATGCATGCGCGTTTACACACAAGGTTAATAACAGAGTAAACAATCAAAATTTAGGCTCCAAACTTGTGAAGTGTATTATAAGGAGAGTTACTGTCCCTTCTCGGAGTCCCCTTCACGTCAGTAGTTGATGTGAATGTCACTGAAGACAAATCAAAGCCCCGGACCTGACTGCGAGCCTGGTGAGCCATAGTTTGTGTCCCTCAAACACATTTGATTACTTCTGTTATCATGAACGAAGGGCCTCTGAATGGTTCTCACAATACAAGAGGCAAAAAAAGAAGTGTTTCA
The DNA here is from genome assembly GCA_034008185.1 of Gorsachius magnificus. NCBI lineage: Eukaryota > Metazoa > Chordata > Aves > Pelecaniformes > Ardeidae > Gorsachius > Gorsachius magnificus. The sequence continues at coordinate 4,663,982 of CM067085.1, read as the reverse complement.
CTTCAATATACCTTTTACTAGAACTGGGTACAATAGGATGTGATTATTTTAGGAACATTAAAAATATCTGCTATCTTCCTCCCATGCTAGGTAGAATAGTCTGAAGTATTTTTGCTTTGTAATTTTCTAAAACGAAGAATTCTGATTTAACCATACCTCTTCAGAAGGAAGCTGGCTGATATTATCTTACTTCCCTCTTTTCTTTTTGTGGAATTGTTGAGAGAATGCCAGTTGTTGCTACTTGTCATCACAACTTTCTAGTCCATAATATTGCTCGTTAAAGGCAATAAATATTCACCAGAAGGCTACTTAAAAACTGTCCAGTATGCAGAATTCGAGTGCCTAGGTAATAACGCAATGACAATATAAATCTAGGTTTGCTTTCAGTACTTAATTGCACACGCACACGTGCGCACACACGCAAATCCTACCTTCTGAAAGACAATTCTCCTTTATTTGTCTTCACGATATTTATTCAGCAAAGTTTGTAAAGATTTTTTTATTTGTCAGATATTAAACTGTACAAGCGAATGAACATCCCTGCTTCTCTTTCAGGGTATTGCAGCAAGAGTCATTGACGCAAGGCATTGCCAAAAGTGGGAGAACTGGGGATTGCAGTATGAAATGTAATGGCAAGGTTGGCGATCGCTAAGATACCTTAGACTCCAAAGCGAAGGCCTGTTTCGTCCCGTGTGCGTGGTATGACAAATGTGTCAGGTACTGTGTTTGCCTCTGAGCTGGGTGGATGGATCCCGAGGCCAGTCCTCCCAGCAGCGGCACGTATTAAGGGATCCGCACAGGTTTCGCAGCTGCGTGGCACTCAGCAGTTCTGCTGGGCGTGAGCTAATGTAGGGCTGAGTTCTCTCTGGGGGACACTTTGATTCTGGGTTTCAGAAGGGACCCTTTCAGTATTCCTAATGATGGTTTTGGCTACAAAGCCTAGCAGCGTTATACAGCCATTGTGGACTCTGACACCAAAGAAATGCAGCCTAAAGAGCTGTACCAAAAGAATTTGTACCACTGCTGCCCACTACTCAAACAGGCAAAGGTATAAGTACACCCCCAAAAAAATAAATTCAAGCTCTGTGAGCAGATTAACAAAGCTGTTTGCTATTATGGACAAAAGCTGCAGGGAAAAAAATGAAGAGGAAATGGGCTGTATTACTGTGAGTTGGCACAGAAATGAAATACCAGGCTGCAATTTATGTATAGTAATTGTTCACGAAGCATTCTTTGGGTTTTGATAGTGACTCATTGTGTTCTTTGTGACCTTTGATGTACAGGATGGGCTGCTCGAAGACAGAGGAAGCCACAGTAAGAATATAAAACTTTATTAACTTAAGATTTTGTTGGCTTGTTTGTTTTTTTTTTTATTGCTCACCGATAGGTAGTATCTCTGGAAAAGACTACCAGAGACATTTACTTTGAGTTCTCATGGGTTTTGCCATCTCTCCCAGGCTTTTGCAGTTGAAAAAACCGGTTTGGTTTAGCTGAAAAATAGCTTTGGTTTTAAAAAGGAAATTTGTTAAACAATTGGTTGCTGACATTGATTACTGCGTTCTGAAAAATACGATAACTGATTGAAATACTACTGTGCAAGTAGCCCAGGTAATGAGCAGTGATAGGCCTTGCACTATACTAGACAGACGGAAAAGTTGTCAAGAAGATATTCTTCTGAGTGAATATTTTATGTTTTAAAGAAAATTATGGAAAAACCCTTCCATAGAGTCATCAGAGTTGACACAACAGACTCTTCAGCACCGTTAAGTTCCATTATGTAAATCCACAGTGATGTAAGCCAGACACTGTCAAGCTTGATACGCCCCAAATTTGACCTAATTAGCCACTTGGTTGTTACTTTTTTCAAAGCTTGTGCAACTCGGCTCGGTTCAGGATATAGATGCTAATTGAACGCGTAACCTACAGGTGCTAAAGAATTCTTACAAAAGAAGGTCTATCCTATTAGGAATGCAAGTCAAGGCTCGGGGTCATCGGCTCGAATAGTGGCGATGGGCATAGAAATCCCATCTACAGCCCTCTTCACATCACCGTTTTATTTCCAGGAGCGAAATTCAAATCCAGAATAAATCAATGCAATCTAGTTGCCAAGTGGAGCTGCTCCGGCTTCAGTCGGTTGAACGGGGAAAGAATATTTCCTTAAGCTTTTAAAAAGCTGAGACTATATAATGCAAAGCCTGAAGTGGTTTACTCTACACCCCCCCCAGTAACAACTCCTGTACAAGTCACAGTTGAAATTTTCTCTTTTTTGTTGACCCGACGTCCAACGTCCAGCCTGCTAATTTGTAGGTGACTGCCACTGCGTAACTTCTTCCAGGTTTTCCCTTCACATTTCCCATCCCTGTCCATGTATCCTCAGCCTAAGATCACCTCCTTTATGCTCAGGTCCTCTTCCCACCCGTTTGACAAGCAGGACTACAATAACCTTTTGTCGTGGCTACACCTTGGACCAGATGCCTTAATGTAAACACTCTATCTCTTCTGCTGTTTCCCTGCAACCCCCTAACCAAAATGAAACGAGATAAAAAGAGCTGCACAGCCTCTGAGTTTCCTGGCTTTTATCTTTTTATACCAAAGCCTTTGTGTTAATTTTGCATAGCTATTTTTACATGAGGAATAATATCCTGAATTACTGCTATCACGTGCACTTAAGAATCCCACCTCACCATCCTCAAGTCATCTGGCAACCTGATAGTGTTTCCTGCTCCTTCCCTCACATCGGCACTGCAGAGAGCCTTGCTAAAAGTTTCACATCTGAAAAAGCAGATGATTTGGCAACACCTTCCTATAGATTTTTTTTTTTTTTTTAAGAAATGTGCCTGTCTTTGAGTAAACTTTTCTTTCCAACTGTTCTTTTTTGTCAGCTTGCCAGCTCGACTTCTAGTATTGTTCTGCAGAGATTGCTGTAAAGAAAAATGAAAGAGAAGAGAAAGGTAGAGAAGTGGGGGAAAGGGAAAAGGGGTTCAGAGGGCATTTAAAGCCTGGGGAGCCTAGCATGGGAAGGAGATAGGAAACAGGGAATAAAATGGTGGAATGAGAGATAAAACAAGAACATCAAGGATAAGGGATTAGAGAGATAAGGAGTTCAAGAGATGAAATGTGAATAAAGGAAAACAAGAAAAATAAGGATGAAAGGAAAGAAGTGACAGGAGTAAGACATGTAAACAATTAACTAAGAAAATATTCGTTTATTTTAGTGAAAGAAAATCACAGTATCTTTATTATTCTCTGGTTTACTAGTTCAGAGGAATTTTTCAAACTAAGAGCTGACATTTGGGTAGTATTACTGAACAATGATAAATACAAGCCTTCCAGTTGTTGAATTAACCAGTTCTGAATTTGGTTAATTAATATGTCATTCAGGCAACTAAAATTTGGATAAGAAAACAAAGCAATAAAAAAAAAAAATACATTAACAGCTGCAATACAAAGTGCAGATCTGGAAGAACTCTTCACAGTATTTGCAGTTACATCCATCAGCTCAGCGATAATCACTCCAGCACAGAGGGACCAGCTCGATGATGCTCTGCTGCAGATTAATATCAGAGCTGAGAAGTGCAAAAATACTTCAGATCAGTGGGTTCAAGTTTCAGCATTGCCCACTGACTGGCAGAAAAATTGCGCAAGATCATGATTTGTCTGTAAAACTATTTCATGGTATTTTATTTTTTTTTTTTTACCCATCTGTGTATTTATAAAGCGTTACCAGGTCTCAGTTTCTGCCTGATTTGCCTGAGCTGTTCATGTAGGTCATGTAATGTGGTGGAACCTAGATAATATTGCTTGTTTTCCCTGATTGACTGTACATACATCATCAGGAAGCTGAAATTTAATCAAACCCACACTCAATTTTTTATTTTTTTTTCCCCAGAAAGGTTACATATACCTACAAGTCTAATGGGCTGCATCAGCAAACCCAAACATCTTTTCATTAGTTTCTGTGCTTGACTCTGATCGCAAGTCACCAAATATCTTAATAACTAGTTTAGCCATCATCCCTCCCTTTCCAATACCTTTAAACCTGAATACAATAGTTCAGGTCTATAGGGAGAATATTTCTTAAGTTCAGTTACCTGGCATATGAAACCTAAAGTCTGCATATTCAGGAAAGGAAATTATAAAGTCCTGTAATTTGCTAGTTAACAGAAATCTCAGTATTTTATATTTTTTATATATTTTGGCAAGCAGTCATTATGCCACTGCTTTTCAGGTCTTCCTTTCCTTAATATCCGAGGCCTTTCCTGACTTGACTGGCTTGTGTGTGTCCCAGTATCCTTCCCCAAGGTGCAACAGAAATGTAGGGCTACAGAGGGTAACCCTGGAAGCGCCATATAGCGTTCTAGAGGTGGGATACGCCTTTTGCACGAATAGCGTGAGCAAACATACATTTACCTCTCAGGAAGTCGGGAGGTTTAACTTCCCACGTAGGGACCCCTCTTTGTGCTTGTATTACAGCCCCCCTTCCCTTTCTCTTACACAGAAAGACATTTTGGAAGCTCATACACCTTCTGAAGGTGCCCTGAGAAATTGAGCCAGAATAAACGGGGTCTTCTTCTGCTCCACAAACAGCAGGGCATCAGCAGTCAGTGGAGAAATCTTTTTTTTTCTGTCCATCCTCTTTCTGACGGGCTGAGATGCAGGTGGAGCTGCAGCGAGTTTCCATCGGAGAACAGGGTGTCCTTTGCCTACTGTGGACACATGCAGCTCCACAGGCTTCTTAGCAGGTCTCAGGCTGTTGTGAAGGTTTTTGAAGATACGGTCAAGGTATTACGTAGCCCTTCTCCTCGTATTTGATGGGACAATCCCCCAACAGGATTCTTTCTCCAGAGCATCCACAAAGAAGAGAAAATGAAGTCTCTAATGAGTGCTGGTCCCAATTCTGGTGCCATCTAATTACATTAATTCTGTCAAAGGGAGAGAAGTCTTCAGATTTAAATGTTTTTATTCATGCCAAAGCATAAGTTAGGCAATGGAAAACTGGATTTGCTTAAAAGCAGAAAAAAAACACATTAAAACAACCCTAAAACACCCCTTGCACCCAACCCTGTGAACCCAAACTGAGCAGCCTAAAGCCCCTAAGATCTGTAGTGAGTAGTTGTGTATTTACAGAAGGACCCAAGCCCTAGGTCCTCTGCCGAAATATTCGAGGTGTTACAATGAGAAACCACCAGTAACAAACAGCAACCTAAACATCCTAAATTACATCCTGTAAAGTCTCAGCTTGCCAAATGCCTGAATGAGAAAGGATGTGAAAGATGGTCTCTCCTTCATTCTAATTCAACCCAGATTCTGGGATTATCTGTTAAAAATAGGACATTTTCTATTCTCTAATAATAATAATTTTCCATAGACAGCTGTTGATGTGCCCATAGGTTCACAATAGCTCTTTTTGCAGTGGATTGTAATAACAATTTCTTCAACTATGTCTTTGAATTCAGAGCTGGACGAGCTATTCACAGTGAACACTTCAATCAGTGAATTTCAGCTTTTATTCTGCCTGTAAATCGTTACAAACGTTACACGCAGACGTTTGATATAAATAAACTTTGCCCCGTTGTTTTGTTCACAACATGGTTTTGCTGTCGTGTTTCAATATTCCTTAGTACCATTGCACAACTCATCACCTTGGCTGACTGGTGTTGGTTGTTCTGGGAAAGCAGCAGTAACCGGGAGGAAATCCACGCCGTGGAGCCGCTACGCTCCGATGGCTAAGGTGTACGCAGTCAAGTTAAGAGGAGCGAGATCACAAGACTAAAGAGGTTTTTAGGACTATTTTAATATTTCCTTTCTAGTTCCCTTGACTCAGACCTCGCTTGTAACATCGCTAGGAGAACAAAGAGGCCACTCAAACATTATAGGCTGAGGTCAAATTGAAAATTAATGATCTCTTATCACGTTCAGACAAAGCTCCAGCTGCAAAGGGTGGGGTTGGGTGCTTTTCTGGTTTATTTAATTGCCACTGAATCAGGGCTTGCCTAGCCGGAGCCGTAAAAGATGAGCTCATATGCCATTTTCCGAGTCCCTTAGCCAGCCCCATGCCAGAGCCTGGCCTGGCAATCCTTTACATGGTTGGTATCTTTGGTGAGAGCAAACAGACTGCAAGTTTAATATCTTAATGAAACAAATGTCAGGCATTTTTTTTACATGAATAAAATATCTTCGGCACAAACCTTGGTGAAAAACAAATTCCAAAAAGGTCGTAAATCAGGATTCAGCTTTCAGTGCGGTAAAATGCATGTGTGAAAAATTATGCTGAAGAGCCAGCTTTATCTAAACGAAATCGTTTGGCAATGTCCTGTCAGTGCAGGAGAAAATAGTCGTAATGTGCACATACACGGGAGGAGTGACTCAGAATGATGGACAAGTGTTACTGTATCTATTCCAAAAGAAATACCTGGAAGTCAGGAAATAAGGCTCCGCCGTTCAGCAGATTTGTCTGAGGAAAGATGTTCTGGTTTTGAAACTCTGGTTTTTCCCCAGAGTGCTATAAAGATGTCTCATGCAAACAAATACAGTCTGGGTCCGCTGATATCTCTGGGACTATTGCACAAACTATAGTTTTATTTGGTGGTTATGGCAGAAGAATTTCAGGAAAAAAACATGACTACTAGCAGCTTAAGGACTGAATAGTAGATTTGTATCTGTAGCTCCTGGAGCAAGACCTAACACACACTCATTAATCTATACATAAATCCAGGCATTTCCTTAAGTAGTCACAACAATTCAATTGCCTATGAATATTCATATAAATGAGTTTTGTTTGTAAGAAGGGCAGCAATCTCGAATACTTCTACCAATCTGTATCCAAGCAGAGAAATCAGAAGTCTCCAGTTTCCTGTTTATAAGAGTTTGGGCTGCCCAGACAAAACACAGCAGCAGGAACAATAGCACAGGGCTTGGATGACTCTTATGGCACCTCCGAAGCCGGGCTGTCTCAGCTAAAGGTAACATGACTCCAACTTACTCTCATAGGGTTGGAGCTGGAGACTTCAGAATGGTCTGGTATGTATTTGTATAGTCGGTGCTCAAATGCACCATTAAATGGCACGATAGAATCATAGAATCATGGAATGGTTTGAGTTGGAAGGGACCCCTAGAGGTGATCTAGTCCAACCCCCCTGCCATGAGCAGGGACATCTTCAACCAGATCAGGTTGCTCACAGCCCCGTCCAACCTGACCTTGAAGTTTCCAGGGATGGGGCCTCCACTACCTCTCTGGGCAACCTGTGCCAGTGTTTCACTACCCTCATCATAAAAAATTTCTTCCTTATATCCAGCCTAAACCTATCTTGTTTTAGTTTAAAACCATCCCCCCTTGTCCTGTCACAGCTGGCCCTACTAAAAAGCTTGTCCCCACCTTTCCTATGGGCCCCCTTGAAGCCCTGAATGGCCGCACTCAGCTCTGCCCGCAGCCTTCTCTTCTCCAGGCTGAACACCCCCAACTCTCCCAGCCTGGCCTCATGGGAGAGGGGCTCCAGCCCTCAGATCATTTTAGTAGCCCTCCCCTGGCCCCGCTCCAACAGGTCCATGTCCTTCTTGTCCTGAGGGCTCCAGAGCTGGACGCAGGGCTCCAGGGGAGGTCTCACCAGAGCAGAGTAGAGGGGCAGAATCCCCTCCCTCAACGCTGGCCACGCTTCTCTTGATGCAGCCCAGGGTAGGGTTGGCCTTCTGGGCTGCCAGCACACATTGCCATCTCATGTCCAGATTTTCATCCATCAGTGCCCCCAAGTCCCTCTCGGCAGGGCTGCTCTCAATCCCTTCATCCCCCAGCCTGCATTGATACTGGTGGTTGCCCTGACCCAGGTGCAGGGCCTTGCACTTGGCCTTGTTGAACCCCATGAGGTTCACATGGGCCCACATCTCCAACTTGGCCAGGTCCTTTGGATAACATCCCGTCCTTCTGGCACATCAACTGCACCACTCAGCTTGGTGTCATCTGCAAACTTGCTGAGGGTGCACTTGATCTTACTATCTATCTATTTCATTGATGAAAATATTAAACAGTACTGGTCCCAGTACGGACTCTTGAGGGACACCACTTGTCACCGGTCTCCATCTGGACTGCCATGGCTTTTCAAATATTCTGGAGAGTCTGTCCCCATCTTTCTTATAAACCCCTTTTAAGTACTGAAAGGCTGCACCTTTACCCATCCCATTGGCGTCCTCTATTTTACTGTTAATATACACAAATTGAAAACACAACCTTGGGTCAGCTACTGTTAGGCTATCTGTCCTTGAGGGGGTTTGCTGGGGTAGCCCGACCTTTAGAAACCTTCCAGAAGGGAAGACTATATTCTCCCCAAGATGGCATCAGGTTCTTGTGTTCATTTGCTGGAAAGAAGTCCAGTTCTGTCTGGTATAGTGATTGAGGTTTCTTGGAAATCACTGATGAGGAGGCTTGCGATGAGAAGACAGGAAAATGATGGAGGCCCTTGCCAGAATAGCAGATCAGATATAGCTCTCTTGGTCACCATGGTGAAGTGGGAATCCAGCTCAAATAGAGCAACAGACTGTCTCCCGCTAACTAGACCGTGATGCTCCAGTTCATCCTACTGAAGGGCATCTGTGAGACAGCGCTGAGCACCACTCATGAACTATTACGTAGTAGATCGCAGTGTTGACAAATGTTTTCAATTTCTTTCTAAAGTGCCACTCAGTTCTGAATTTCCCATGTTCTTCCCCGCTGCTACCCCAATGTAAACAGTGTGGGGTCGTACAGGAACCACTCTCCCTCTCTCCAAAATGGTATTGCTGGGGATCTGAGGATGACTAATCTCTCCTGTTTACAGTCTGCTAGCTGTTTGAATCCTAACATAATTTAGATGACAGGGTTCAGGAGACTGGAGAATTACATGTTGCCAAGCTACTAAGGAAAATTAAAAAAAAAAAAAAAGACTTTTCATGAACTGTTTGGTAATTTCCTTCACTGCCTGTAGCATCCCAGCCTGTAGTTCTGCTACCCTGCTCTTCCCTCTATGCTTACAAGAAACACCTAATGTTTTCACCTTACCCATCCGAGACCCAAGAACAATTTCCAAGATGCCCATGGGAAGACAAAGAAAAGGAAGGAAGCAGAGTTAGTAATTTAATCACTCCCTGGACTGAATAGCCTTTAAACAACTGTGTTGGTATGGGAGATTTCCTACGGAAATTCCCGCTTTGGCATACAGTCCCTACTCCATACCTGTAGCATACATATATAAAAATATGTAAGCTTCATATATATATATATACATGTATACACACAAACCTTCCAACTGTTTGTTTGCTAAGTGGCTTCATAACTGTCCAGTAAGCACTCAAATTACCTTTTGAAAAATCCTTTTGCAGTTATATACTGCTTATTTCAGTCTGCATTTGAGCCCATTAAATAAATCAGAGAAGATACACAATTCTAGAAGTCCTTTTAATCGCAAGATAGATATAGGCATAAAATGGTCGTCTGTCTATAAACTGAAGCTGAAAAAGTTACATCAGAAATGAGGTGTAAATTTTTAACATTGCACATAATTTAGCTGTTAGAACAATTTAACATTTGGGTACTACACATGGGATGTGGGATAATTTTTGTCACTTGAAGTCTTTGAAATTGGAAAACTTCCTAGAAGATATGTTCTAGCTCAGCCACAAGTGACTGAGCTTCACATTGAATAACTCAAAATTGAGGTAGACTGGTAAATGTCTGCGATCTGCCTCACATGGGGTGGTAGGCTGGAGAGCCATGACGGCCTCGAAATCTATGAAAATGCTATTTATTTTCTGCCCGGTATCTCAAAAGGAGCTGCCATAGCGCAGTCAATTAAGATAAGATGAAAAAGGTGCAGCAAATAAAACTGCAGTCAATGAAAGATTGCAAGTGGAAGATGCACATACCCTACAGAAGATGAGGTGAATTGTAGCCATTAAACAGAACGGTCCTGATAAATTAAATAACGAATCACATTCCAAATTTGATAAAAATTCATATTTTAGATAAAACACATGAAGAAAAAGAAGAATTCAAATAGCTGTGGGAGAACATAAATACCCATTCTGAAAATATATTCAGTCAAACAGCTGTCGTTAGTGGCCTTGCAAATAAAAGTGTTTCAGAGGATCTTTACGGGAGAATACAACATTAAGTGGTATAGTTCTTCAGAAACCTGGCACTATTACTCATCTTAAACTGGAAAAATTTGAGAAGAATGGGAAAATTCAGCTGTGCCAGCCTAGCAGGTGTGAGGGAAAGAAGGGTTTCAAAGCAAAGCCCATGGTGGTTGTGCCCTTTTGGAGCTCCTTGCTATGAGTTTTTACCTAATGGCAGTTATTTGGTACCAGCCAGTGGATTAGCAGGTGATCTTTTGAGTCACTTCTGGAAAAAATTACACGTGGCTGTTTGCAGAGTTGTTAGTGGAACAAGATCTTTGCTAGATTATGCTTGTCTTTTGATATATTTTTTGCATGATAAACTAGAGAGTGTTTTGTAAATGATTGCATTATTAGCATGGAATATATTACCGCGTAATGTGGAAGCACGGGCACATCAATTTGCAGAATATGTAGAGGGGATACAGTCAATTTAAGCTGAAAAGCAACTTTAGCTACACTGTCATGTTTAAAAGCTAAACCGGGCCTCCTCTTGTCTCCATCTGTGCATGGGAATGAAAAAGCAAAAAAAATCTGCCTCTCTCTAGCTAACTAGTCCAACTTCTGGCTAGGGGTATTGTTTTAGCAAATGGAAAACTCGTTGCCGTAGGAATCAGCAAGATGCTGACTGCGATGGTTTGGGCTAATTTCACATAACCGTTCCGACAGGTACTGTTGGGAGCAGGGGTGGGTGGATTCTGATAGCAAGAGATGCTTCTGAAACTAATAAACATCGCTTCGTTGCGATGCTCAAAGCTGAGAAAAGCCAAGCATTTTCCCTCAGCACCCTTCTGTGGCAATAAGGAAATTTTGCAAAACGGGAGTTTACATCTAAAACAAGGAAAACTATTAAGGGGAAATGAAAATAATGTTTATTATAGAAAATACTATGGTAAGGCATTTAAATGCATAGGAAAGAAATACCCACATGCACGGTATCGTGACCCAGTTACGTCCAGCGCAGGAGTATCCCCTCTGCGTGCTGGTCCCACTCCCCCCAGCCCTTTTTGACCTGTGCCATATTGCTTGTTGTCAAAATTACTGAAGTTTCAGGAACATATTCATGCAGGTCCATCTTCTGTTGCTAAGAGAAAATCTTGCAAAGTTCATTAAAATGACTGGCAATTACTTCCATACCATTTTTTTTCCCCATCATCTCTGGTCTTAATACTGATATTGCGTCTTTACTTTTAACTGCAATATGAAATCTAGGCCTTTAGCTGATTAAAAGGCTAGAGATTCTCTAGTACCTGGCTTTTCATCCTATACTACTTGGGTTTGTTCTTACCAGAGTTCATTTTGCCTTATTTTATGCTATGGCATAAAGATTTTATATGCCATAGGAAATTCCTGAGCAATGGCTTTTACTCTGGCGTAAGGTACAGTTCCTTTTTCTCTTTACACTCTGCCAGGAGAGGCAAACGTTGATGATTGCAACTTCTCCCAGTGAATTTTCACCACAGTTTTAGTACACTTTGGTCAGTTGATAAAAATATCCACATTTCACTGCTTCTGTAACCTGAACTGCAGAAAATCTTAGTGTTAACCAACATCACGCTGGGATAACGCGCAATTAGTTTTCAAGTATGGCCTGACTCATTCCCTCTCTTATGATCTCCATTAATTGATGGCAGAGAAATCCTCCCCAGATCTTCAGTGCTGTTACTGGCTTATTTAAGTCTTCTCTTCCTTGTGCGTAAAATGCTGTCTATTCTAGTATGTGCGAGTTAAGATTTGTCATTTTAAAAGGATTTCTTGCTTTAACCTTACTTTTTTCTTGAAGCCTGGCCTCATGTTTCGTTCATGATTGGCTGTAAAATAGCGGCCAGGTTGGAAGGAAATTAATATAGAAGTTAGAAGTAATTAAAACTCAGAGTTGGCTGGACACTTGTGGAAAGTGCAGATGACTACCTGTGTCCACATATGCAGGGCATTTGTCTAAGTTACTGGTGTGTGAAAAGCAAGGAATGGAACAAAAGCTACTCTTGCTGCCATAACTACAGCAGATGCTGCTTGATGCCTGCTATAATACAGAAATGTGCTCTCATGCTTTTACAGCAGCCTTGACAGCCCATTTTGTCCTGCCTCTTGTGCCCTTGATTTCAGACCTCTGACCTTGCATTTCCTCCGGCATCCTATAACAAATAAGTAAATAGATGAGTAGGTGATCGCTTGAGACTCCAAGTTATTTACCAGAGAAGAAAGTAGTGGAGAAGATGCTGCCCAGAGATGCTCCACCATTGGCAGTTTAAAATTCTCTATTTCTCTCTGATTTTAATTAATAGGCTTGTATTTAGGATGAAATGTATTCAATTTGTGCACAGTGTAGAGAATGTCACACTACAAGATCGGTTATATACATAGCAATACAATTATCATTCTCTGCTGACAAATGTACCGTGATATTGATAAAAAAGCAATAACTTCAATGTACATGTCAAAATCAGCCCCGATAGCTTATTACAGATTGTTAAATGAACATAAATATCTAATGTTCAGCCTGTAATGTTCATTCGTACCATGGCAGATGAAGGTATAGGTCGAAGAATTAATTTAAAACACAATACCAAGTCTCTAATATTCCCTGAGTCTAAGCCATCTCTCTTTGCAAGCACTCGCATTGGGGGCTAGTTCCCCACCCCAGCACCGAGCCGCAGGGAACTGATGACGTTCAACTAGTTAAACCTCTTTAAGTGTCCCTGAGATCTTCTGGTTCCGGCCACAATCCACCAGCTTATCCATAATCACCTTTCCATGTTTCCAAGAAGAGAGCATAGCTCTGCAGGCTGCCCAGGCTGCTGCTGTCCCCCTGCCAGCTCCCTCCCGCATCGAGCCAAGGCGAGAGCAGGGCCATGGTGCGGGCTTTCCCGGCGGCGAAGTGGGTGGTAGGCTGGTCACTGAGTCTTTTATGAAAAAGTCTCTGTCACATGAACACATTTGCTGATTATTGCATATTTTCTAAAGGAAAGGGAAATGGGGGGCATAGCCTCGATAGATCCCGTTTCCTCCTTCATTCATCAGCTTTCTTACCCATATTTAGAAACATAAGGAAGCAAGTTGTGAACAATCTATTTTGGAGACATCTGAGATTAAAATGAACCCATTTCTACAGCTGTGGAGCTGATGAGGATGTTGAAAAGCCCAGGGCTGGAGTACTGACAGGGCTGGTGACGGGCACCAGAACCTGCCACAGCCTTTCCCGTGTGCTGCTCCAAAGGCTTTGGCATCCCGCCGGGCATTGGCACCGCAGCACCCACCGACCTGCGAGGAGGCCAGGTGGAGTCAACCACTTCTCTTCTTCTTCTTCTTCTTCTTTCCCACGAGGACACGATCTGCCTGAGGATTTGTTCGGCAGAAGGGAGTTTCCCACCCCCACCAGCAAAAGAGAGGCAAATGCTTTTGGTTTACTTCCGAGTGGCTCGTACCTCTGCTTGGTGGAGAGGAAATGAAAGGCATTTTCAGTGATGGCAGCAGCAGGATTCACTTCGGTGCTGGGTATTTTTTTTTTTTTAAGGTCATCAGCTGCACATTCTCTTCTCAAAGTGCTGTCAACAGATTACCACTTTTTAACATTTTCCTGTTGGTCCTTTTTACTTTCTTTATGTTTTCTGTCCTTTCTGCTACATTTTTCCAATGAAAAATATCCACTGTAAAGAGTTTGCTCACTTGCTGTTGCTAGAGGCCCAATGAGATCAATACCAGCAGCAGCTTCCTTAGAGGGACAGGGATGAACCTCATCCAGGTTCCTCTGGGGGGGGGGGAAATTCCCACCTTTTAATTCAGATGTGGCAGAGGAACACCTAAGAGAGAAGTATTTCATCTTCACTAACCCTTTACCCATTTCAGCTGACTTGATTATCATGTCCCTATACAGAAAAAATTTGTTTCACCAATAAATATTTTCCTATGTTACAGTACAAGTCCAAGTTCTCAAAAAAACCCCCAGATTTCGTTGTGAAAAGGAAATTAAAGTTGGCTTGCACCAGCATGATCAACCTCCTCCACAAAGCAAGAAGGTCGGATTAAACCCGTTCAACGGTGAAAGTCCACCAAAATTTGGCATCTATGATCTGACATGCAGGTAGTGGAAACTGTTGTGCCACACAAAAGCTGAGACGTGAAACCAAAGACCTGGCTGTCTATAAATGGAAACATACCGTGGCATTTTTTAAGAGCAGTGGTACGCAACATTGTCATCTCCTTCACATTTTAAAAATGGCAGCTACACCCCAGTCACTGGTGTTTTTCCTCCTCGCTCGGTTGTACCCTGGCGTCATTTCTTTTATTGCATTATAATACTGTATGGTGTTAAATGCTGATGTTTGTCCTCCTGCAGTTAAGAGCAAAGCTGTCGCCCCGTGCCACAGAGCCCTTGAACAGTTTCCACGTTTCACTTTAGAGCCATCGGCTTTTAAGTAAAATGGCTCCTTCTAAGTGTAGCGACTGGACACCCATGTAAAGCGCTTTGGGCTGGAATCCCGTACATCTCCTGTTATGACTCAGCTGCCCTAGGTTCACAACCTTTATTTTCTCAGATAAAAGAAAAAATTCATCACAGTGCAGACCAACTCACTGCTAATTGTAGTCTCTGAAGAAAATTAAGATGCTATAATACACCATTATAATCTCTACAAATGTATTAGGCACCCGGATACGTTTCCCTAATTAATAGTTCCTTTAGTGTCCAGATTAAAAATAGATATTAAGAGCTCTGGATAGATGATACAGCAGTATGAAATAGCATCACACCTGGCTCCATGTTGCGGCTTCCCAAGTGTAAGTAGGAGTCAAAATTTCCCTCATTAAATAAAAACACTGATAGATAGTACATCACTTGGCATCTCCAAAGTGATATACCCAAGACATACCATCTGCTACCAAGTTGCAAAAACATAGCCTGAGAAAAGTGGGACATCAAGGTGGAGCTTAATTTTTCTTTAGTCAGTTTTCTGTCTCTCCTGGACTTGAGCGTGGATGGCGCAGGCACGGCTTTTGATGCCTGTAAGTGTAATGGCACAGAAAAGCAGTTTGGGAGCATGGCTGTGAGGGCAGTCGGGTAGGAGTAAGGAAATTTCAGTTCACTGCTCCCAAGACAGACACATTTTTAGTAGCTGGTCAGATATTACTTATGAGGGTAGCAGGAATCACAGCTTAGGGTTCCCCCATCCTGGTGAGTGCTCTCAACACTGAATTACAAAGCCCTATTTCCTTTTGCTTTTTCTTCCCCCGGTCCCAGGGATTTTTTGCAGCTTCACAAAGTGCACAGAGACTGACCCTCTTCTGAGGGCTGGGGGGCACCTGCTGAAAGTGTGAGATTTGCAGCTTGAAGCTAAGGTGCCTATAAATCCCCGATGTCCTACTTGCTGGAGAAGTAGGAGGGAGCGCCACGGAAACGAGCAGGCACCACCCGTCCTTTCTGTGCATCACTAGATCCAGACCTGGGTGCCAGGCTGAGAAGCAGCCTGAGAAATCAGAGTGTGTAAAAAAAGACGACTTTCCAGCTGCATTTGCTATGGCATTTTTTTAGGCACCCTCCTTCAGCACACTGAGCACTGTGAGTCTCAGTCAGGTTCCTGCGAGCTGGAGACAGAAATATGGGAACATTCCCATCTGCTCACAGACAGCCTTAGTCTCTCAGACATCCAGCAGCCCAGCTGGAGACACTGCTCTGCTCAGGTTGCCAAACAAATAGACAATTGGATAAAATCTGGGGGCAGAAAAAGTGGCTCCATTTGAAGTAACAAGGTCATCCTAGTTCAGCAAACACGATTTCCAGCTCGTAAGCCAGGGATGCAGCAGCGGGTCTGGCAACACCAGCCACCACCACACGGCTCCAAGCAGTGCTACCTGCATCCCCCCTGAAGGCCGCCCGTCCTCCTTCCGATGTAGTTATTCAAACAAAAGAGCTCTGGCATAACATTCATACCTCTCCGCTTTTGCCAGTGGTGGTAGCGTAGCTGTATTACACAACGGATAGTCGCCCGGACTCTTCAGAAACTAAAGAGAATCCCAGTCCATTCCATTTCAAAATCCTGCCAGCAAAAAAAAACTTCCATCGCTCACAGCATCCTAGCCCTCGAGGCCACCACCAATAAGCACATTGCCCGTAAGACACACGCTGTTATCCAAAGACAGGCTCTGAGGATGATCTCCACAGAAGAAACATCTCTGCTCTGTCCCCAACCCCAGCCTCCCACAGGTCTTTTTAACTCCTCCATCAGAATCATGGAATAGAATCATGGAATCGTTTAGGTTGGAAAAGACCTTTAGGATCATCAAGCCCAACCGTTCCCCCAACCCTGCCATCCCACCACTAAACCCTATCCCTAAGCACCTCACCTGCCCAGCTTTTAAATCCCCCCCAGGGATGGGGACTCCACCCCTTCCCTGGGCACCCCATTCCAATGTTTGACAGCCCTTCCAGCGTTAAGCACCCGGGGTGTCCCCCCGTGCCCCAGCTGGCGTAGCACCCTGGAGATGGGGTGCTTTCCTGGAAGGCTGCCTACACCGAGACCTTCCCCTAGCGCTGCAGGAGCCGATAGGAAGCATTGCAATTGCTGCACCTTCCTTCTGCACGCCTCAACTGGGTTTTCCGAACTCTTCCCATGCAAGAACGTAGCAAATTCACTGCTTTCTCCTCCCTGCTTTTCTCCAGGCCTAAGGCAAAGGCTGCTGCGGAGACCACCTGGGTTAAATTAGCACCATCCAACAGTGTTAAGCAGTCCTAGGAAATGCAGCGCTGTTGTCTGCGTTACTGAAGGCATGGTGCGTGGCTGTCAAATTACTGTCCGGGAGCAGGAGGATGACCTGTGGGAGGAGCGCGGAGCCGAAACCCTCACCCGTGTGCTGCCGCTGCATGTAAAGCTCCGTCTCCTCGGCTACGGCGAATGCCCATTAACGTGCTGCCCCTTTTCACCTTACAGAGTTTTTAATTAAAGCCCAGGTATGCAGGGGAGCTTTTCACCTGCCCGCCTCCAGGACATGGCGTTGATCTCCAGCAGCTGACACCAGGGAATTTCTGCTGCTTCCTATGCAAGGATGGGTAGGATCAGGGTCATTATGTGGTGGGTAAAGGCTTGCCAGGGCTGGTCACAGTTTCTTAATTATATGAGAAGTGTTTTTTTAATATTGGCAACTTTCCTCTGTAAATAGAAGCATTTGATGGGGTCGGGTGTAAGGGCACATAACACCGGAGGGGAACTACTCGGCAGGGCTGGGGTCCTCCTTCCCCATCCTCAGGTCTCAGGGGCACATGGGCCGTGTGAGATGGGAAGCTAGTGAATTGGTCCTCTTGGGCCTTCCTCTCTTATCTTTGAGGGTGAATAAATGAATCATGAAGCACAGCATTTAAGCTCAGCAGTAGCCAATATTCCGGGTTTTTGACACAGGGAGAAGATGGGAACTCTTAGCAGAGCTCTGTTTCTAGCGTCTGCAAAGTCGGAGGAGAAACAGGGTGCATGAAAACACGCAAGCATCATTAGAGGAGAAAAATAAGTGTGCTTTTTCCATTTTACTAACCCAGAATCCATAGGTGATGATTGTTTTTTAAGCCTGACTATCCCTTTAAGAAAGGCTAGAAACACCCTTCAGAGACTTGTAATGAAATAACATTATTTATCAGTATTAAATATAGATAAACAAAAATGAGAAACAGACTTAATTGAAACCCTCTGTGAAATCTGGCTAATCAGTTTTCATTTCCAGGAGGCTTTAACTTATGTTATTTAATTTATTATTTATCTGTTCTATTTTGATTTTGCTTTTCAACCCCAGTTCTGGGCTTTGGGCACTTTAGAAACCTTTGGTGAGAGGTTGGAAGTGTTGCCCTGACTTCAATTGGGCCAATGCTTCATAGAATCATAGAATCATAGAATCGCTTTGGTTGGAAAAGACCTTTAAGATCATCGAGTCCAACCTTTAACCTAACCCTGCCATCCCACCGCTAAACCATGTCCCTTCACCCATCTTTGAATCTTACTAAGACTTCGATAAGTTTGGTGGTCATACATGGGTTCTCCTGACTTCAGTAGGGACGCTAATCTTGAATCCAGGCACATCACAATATATTTCCTGATCACCAAAGTGCTTTTGATTTTAGACCCGGTTTTACCTCCATCCCATGCAAAGACATTGCCATTTCACTTTATTTCTTTAATTTATAGGCATCAAAGTTGCTGAATCAGGAAACTGAGGTTATAGCTGTTGAAGAAACGAATCCCACATTGTGACAAACTGCATTTTCGGCAGATTTTCTTGTGTTCCTCATTCTGAGTCATTGTCACATATTTTAAAGGCCAGAGTTACATATGAAGCTCTTGATGGTGAGAGCTGTGCCCTTTCTTGTGGTTTCTGCAGGCAGACAATTGCCATCCTGTGTCTCTACTGGTTGCCTCGAGCTAATGATGCTTAATTCGCATCGCAGTACTTCCTGTGTCACTGGAGCGTGTGACATTGCCTACCAGAACTAGAAGCAAAGTGGTTAAATTTGACTATGTTAATTGGGTTCTAATTAGCCTGACAACGCTACTCACCTCTGCTGAAGTGTAGCTCCCTGGGAGCTCCCCTCCTCTTCATGGGGAGGAATGGGAGAAGTTGGGGGAAGAAGTAAAAGTCAAGAATCAGGGAAAAAAAAAAACCAGATTGAAACTGGGTATAACAGATTAAATTTTTTGTGTTTAGCTATGGTAGTAATTGGCCGTGTACTTCCTCCAAAGTCAAAACTTAAAAACGTCTGTGACATTCAGGGTGGTGGCCAGGGAAAGCAGAGCATCGTTCTCTCTTTAGAACCAAGATCCATGCTGGCTCTATCCATTTCAGCAACAGTTTTCTGGCCTTCCAAAACATGATCTGCTGTTGTACGCACAAATTTATCCTCACAATGTACCTTTGAGATAAGGAAGTCAGTTTATCCCCATTTTGCAGACTGAAGGGCCTGGAGTCCAGGGTGATTAAACAACTTGTCCAAAGTCACATTGGAAAATCCTAGCAGAAGCAGAGAGGAGCCGCAGGTCCGCAGCTTGACACAGGAACCTTACAATACTTAAGGAATTATTAAAATGTTAAATGAGTTGAAATGAAAGGCTGTGTCCAGAGCTGGAGTCATCATTTGGATTATTCATTCAGTTCTTTGAAAAATACACAAATGCGGCAGTATTATGAATGCAATTACAGCCAATGGAGAATTCTCAAATGAAGGGCAAATCAAAAGGAAACCGTCTATGTTTTATATTTCTGTGGTCTCTTCCATCTCAACAGCGATAGAGAGCATGGCTGCGCATACATATCTGAAACATATGTTGATTTTTGTGCTTGTCGGCTAGTTAGGCTCCGGGGGAATTCTCCCACAGCAGTTCCACTGAGATAGAGCAAGAAAGAGGGCGAACAGCTCGTGGGCTTTAAGATCTTCTCGTGTTCTTCCTCGAGATGCGAGCGGGAGTGCCTGCCCTTGTCCTCTTCCACCCACCCTCATCCTCCTTTCACGCCCAGAGTTTCCATCGTTTTCCTCACCAAGAGCACTCGGGAGCAAATTGTTCGGGATGGAAGGAGATGGGCACAGATGTGACCACCTGCTGCATATGCCTTTCTTCTCATGGGCTTTTAAAAAGGCACTTCATATTTTAAAAAGGAGGAGGAAGAGACAGTGGCCTTTGGTGTTGCTCAGCAGTGACACAGCTGGAGCTGGCCGGGGGTGGCAGGGTGTTATTTTTTACAGGTTGGCAACCAGACGCTTGTTGCAACGATATACTTTTTTTTTTTTTTTTTCCAGAGATCGCCTGAGTGTAGATGTGCCAACACGGGTTCCGGTTTTACCACAGCTAATTCTCTTATTTCAAAGAGAGGAAATATCCTCGGACAAATCTGCTTTGTCAAGGTTGAAAACGTTCCACACCACAGATGGTGACCATAAGGTGCAAGTGAGTTTTCAGCTGAACCGGTGACACCCTACCCATTTGCTTCACTGCTGAAGATTTTAAAACTAGTTTTTGTTATGAGAAGCTGAGCAAGATACTTCTCTCCAAATGTCTCTTCCTCCTGTTAGCTCCTCACTTCCATATTCATGGCACTCCTGCTGCTACTAGCACTACCATGCGTAGCACCTACTGCAAATTGTCCAGTTCCTGTTGTTAGGATGGCAGTTCCCTTTGGTTTTTGAAAAATTCATTAAGCGAGGGGGTGGAAGGGGCAGCAGAGTCCTGTTATGGTCCAGCACCCTATTGTAGGAGAATTTTTTCCCAGGTGTGCTCCTGCATGATAGCTTGCTGGGGCTGTAACCAGATGAGCACCTCTACTTTTATGCAAAAGCAACCGGTTGCATTTAGATGATCTGCTGTGTTACAGCACAAAAAAAATTTTCTGCATGCAGGGATATTGTTGTGGGGAGTTTCCCAGCAATGGTTTTGGGGATTTTCAGGCTCTTCTAACACGGTGTGAGATGTTTCTCATGGACTGAACAGAGCCTCGATGGGAGTAGCAATGGCAGCTTGCAATAATTGGTACCGTGCTCTTCTGATTCCTCTTAACTGAGGGGTTTTATGTTAATATGAGAGAACCCACCTGTGGCTGGCAGCCTCAGTAGCTGTATCTAATTTTTCACTTTTGTAAATTCCCCGATTTCGTTGTGATGCCTCCGTTACTATTTTGCGGTGCAGTCATCGGTCATCACTTCTCTTTTCTCCCTGACTAATTCCTCCCACAAAGAAAAATAAAGTTTGAGGGGGGGGGTACAAAGGTTGGCTTGCTCCAGATGCAACAACAAAAACATGAGTCTAAAAGGAAACCTGGTTCTGTCTCTGGGAAACTAAAACAAAAAGTAAAAGTGAGTGGCTAGGTCTCCCCTCCCCGAGAAGCTCGTCTTCCTTTTCCTTGCGTTTCTTTAACTATCTGACTACAGGAGGGGTTTGGTAGCAGAAGGGCAGCAGGCTGGGGACATAAATTACTTCAATGTCATAAGGAAGTGGCGTTAAGTGTTAAATGTGCTTTGTGGCAACTCCTGCAATTCCTCAGCCTCTTCATTTGTGGTATATCTTTTTGGAGTGAAAAGCTGTGTATACATCATGTCGGCGTAATTCATTCTTCCTCATTTTGGGGCTAAATTCAATACAAGCAAGTGCACATCCCTGGATTAGAGCTGCTATGTGGCTCCCACAAAGACAAGGCCGGTGTGTATGGGTCCTCCTCATGTCCCTCACTGTTATCCTTGCACCAATCCTAGCTATCTCTTCACCTCTGATGTCTCCATACCACCACTTCCCATTTCTCTGCTGTGCCTCCAGACCACGTACCCCTTCCCCTGCTTTGCTCCATTTCCCTCTGGATTCTCTGTCGCAGGTAGCCTCCCCATCCCAGCACGTTGCTCTCCCTCTACCTCCTCTCCTGCCAGGTTCTAACACAGCTTCAACCCGTAGCTGCTGTCTCCTGAATCCCATAACATCCCTTATGTTGACTGCATAGAGCATAAGCTGTTTGACTTCTCTTTCAAGACCTACCATGATGTTGCCCTTCCTTACCTCTCACTTCCATTTATTTGTTGCCTTCACATTCAGTTTCCAGGCTCTCTCTTCAAATTTCCCCTGCTCTGCCCCTCAAATCTATCCTTCGTTACGGTGCTTGCAAAAGACTTGGCAATAATTTGGCCATATCTACCACACTGACCCGTTTGTCTCGTTATCTTCTTATATCACTTGCTCTGGCTTTATCTGGTGTTCAGCTTTATCACATTATCTTAACATGTACCTGAAGGGTTTGGAAGCTGTATGAGTTTTGCTGTTACGAAAGGAGCATGACATGAAAATAAAGATCACCAGATGTTCCAAAGCAGCTCACAATAGTGAAAGCTGGGCCTGGCTCTGCAGATCTTTTTCCTGCTGGCTTCGGTGGGAGCAAGACCGAAGCCAGTAGTATTTTTCTCCCCAGTGCTGCTGTAAATTATAGTAGCCCCACTTGAGTTCTCTGCTAGTCAAACGCCCCACTCCTACCAGACCAATGGCAAATTTTTAGCTCTTTTGGGGCCCGCCTTCTTCAAGCCCATTGACGTGATCTGGTTAGTGAAAAGAAGAAAGATGCTCTCCGTGCATACTCAAAATAACCATATTAACATAAACTGTGGAAGTATTGTAAATAGGTGCTTCCACTGCTTGAGGAGACATGCAAACTATTTGCCATTCCTTGTACAGCATGTAATTTAAATATTTTAAAACTTGAAATAAATTACTGATAGTAAAACTCAACAGTGTAATACTTCTTTGAATATTTTAAATCAGATATAAATTGTTCAATGAAGTTGATCTAGTCTTAGCATACTTTTCAAGACATTTAATAGCACATGATTTAAATGTATGATACTGTCCTGGTATATTGTATGGCATATTACATAGATTTAAATAGTCCTGGTTGGGATGAAGGTTTCACAGCTCGGTGTCTCTGTACTTTGACAGATACATCTGCAGGTCCAGCAATAGTTTCTATACGCAGCATCTGATGATCCTAACACGAAGGAAGCTGAATTTCTATATAGCAATTGCTAGCTGGCATAGTAATGCATATTAAGCACGCTCTTCCAACATATGTTTGTGACCATTTTGAAGATACTTTTACATGGGGGAAGAATTAAATCTATATCCAATATATGTTACTAAAAACAATGTTAGTGCCATCTTTTGGGCAAGATTTTAAAGCACATAAGTCAAGGAATTTGATGGTCTAATTCTACAGTACCCATTCTCGAGACCATTTGTACAGCTCGTGCTTTCCAAGTGAATACACTTAAGACAAATGAAAAAGCTTTACGACACTTCTGCAGTGATGTTATTTAGGGTTGCAGAGCAGTCAGACGGAATTGAAAAGTAGGACTTTTTAATAGTGTGTAGTGGTGCCAGTACTTCCAACTTCTGACTCATCAGTAACTATTGCATATTTCTCAAGTGGAGGATTTTTTCCAGTAACTTGATGTTCTGAATGAGTTTATAGTGAAACGCTGAGCCAGTGTTAACGCTGAGTAAAACAACAGCTTTGATAGCATCTATGTTCATTCAGTTTTTCTCTTTCCTTCACTATTTTTCAGCTCATGAGAAACTTATTCCTCTAGACTATTGGTTCTGTTGAATACCCAACAGACCACACAGCCCAAATAAAGATATATGAGCTGTAAAATAAAGCTATCTCTTTGGTTGATGAGATGAAAAATTTGGGATACCCTATACTTGCTAGAGTTGGTCTTAGGCAATGGGCCATCTTAGGAAAAAACAGGGTCGGTCCACTAAAACCAGAACTGGTGGTTATCTATTACATTAGTCTAATATTGTCTAAAACTTACACCATACGCTTAAAACCAATGCACAGGACTTGTTTATTTTGGGTGTAAGAACAACAAGTGAATTTTCAGTTAAGGTTCAATTAAGAACTTATAGCTGGTTTGGATTTCATTTTATTGGCTTCAATTAATGGACATTTATTTTTATGTCTATCTAGCTCAGGAGTCAAACAAACAGCTCAGTCTGTTTATTTAAGAGATTGCATCACCACACATCTGACAAATGCACTCGCTGCATTTACAGCATCATCGCTCTGAGTGCATTTATTTGAACTTTCTACCATGTACATGGGATCACACATTCAGATAAACACAGCTGTGTTTATTTCAGGCTGCACAACTCCAGATTGTAGATGTATGTCTGGAGCCAGTGGACTGCACATGCACTGTACGGGATTTTCAAACTCTTAAAGCTTTGGTATTTGTCAACCAAATGTCCAAAATATATTGAAGGCTCTTATCTCATTTAGGGCTGGAGAGATATATAGATAGATATCTATGTAAAAGGAGACCTCTCTATTATATGCTTCAGAATAATATTTGCTGAATACTTGATAGGGTAAAAATATTTAACCATCTTCGTTAATAATGAATATCCATACTCCTATTTGCCTGTACACGTACACATGAATGTCTTCATTTGTGTCTTACTTGAACTTACAAACCACCCCACTGATTTCAGTGTTGTTGCCCTCAGATTATGGTGGGTTGTTCACTAAGGCTTTGGTTTTGCTTTTACTGTTCCGGCGAGCAGCGTTGCTCATGTGAATTGAAGTCAGTTGTTTAATGACTTTACTGTTTGCAGATTTGGGCCTGAAGATGTTTCTTTATTTGTAATATAAATGAGCAAACTTATTCTGAACAAGGATATAAAAGAACAGCATTGTGTGGCACGGCAG
The DNA here is from genome assembly GCA_034008185.1 of Gorsachius magnificus. Lineage (NCBI taxonomy): Eukaryota > Metazoa > Chordata > Aves > Pelecaniformes > Ardeidae > Gorsachius > Gorsachius magnificus. Next base: position 4,639,631 of record CM067085.1, on the reverse strand, counting down.
CGGTTGGTGCTCTGACATTTTAAAATTGCCATTGTGGTAATTAAGGCCTTGATGATTCAAAGTCTTGAAATCAGATGTTGAGTAATCCCCTGGTGTTACTCATGTGCTTGGGTTGAGCTTAGGTGTAATTTTTTGCATTCTTTTGTAAGAATACTGGAAAAAGCATGTCTGACCCAAGAACACAGCTCCCTACCTTCACACTCTTTTGCGTCGAGACACGAAGAACTTCACCAAGAGCTGTGCATGCTCAGGCTTTGAGTATTAGACCCAAAGTCCACACAGGACTGAAATTGCTAAACCTATATACTGAGACACTTCCACACACAAAAAGAGGGAAAAAAAAGTTGCATTAGATAAGACCTGCTTTTACACACAAATAAATCAAATGCATTAAAAAAAAAAAATCTTTTTCCTCATTTCAAGTCTGGTTTCTCTTTCGATCTTAAATACCTACAAATAGGGTTTAGTAATGTGTTTCTTGCACTGTGAGCCCAAGGCTTATTTTCTGCTGAACTGTGGTTGATGCAGAT